>JBBPBO010001984.1:28893220-29268220 GCA_037974295.1 Cicer cuneatum | reverse complement strand
TTTGAAGATTTGTCGGGTTCTTCTGTTTTGCTTTCATCCTCCACCTTTTCAAGCTCTCTTGGTTTGTCTGCATCAGCTTCCTTTGGTTCTGGTAAACCTGCACTATCATCATCTTGCTTTGACTTTTCAAGGTCAAGGTGTTTGTCATCAAATTTAGCATGTATAGATTCCTCCACAATATTTGTTTCCTTGTTAAATAGTCTATATGCTTTAGATCTTTCAGAGTAACCAATAAAGGTACACTTTTGAGATCGAGAATCAAATTTTCCAAGATTATCTTTGATGTTCAACATATAACAAGTACAACCAAATTGTTTAAAGTAAGAGATGTTAGGCTTTTTACCTTTCCACAGTTCATATCGTATTTTATTCAATATGGATCTAATATAGACTCTATTTTGAATATAACATGCGGTATTAATTGCTTCTGCCCAACAGTGTTTTGCAACATTCATATCATTTAGCATTGTTCTGGCTATTTCTTGGAGTGACCTATTTTTTCTTTCTACAACTCCATTTTGTTGGGGTGTTCTAGGAGAAGAAAAGTTGTGAGAGATTCCATTCTCATCACATAAATTTTCAAAGAATTTGTTCTCAAATTCTCCTTCATGATCACTTCTAATTGTAATAATTTTAAGACTTTTTTCTTTCATTATTTGTTTGCAAAAAGTGATAAACACTTTGTGGGATTCATCCTTACTTCTTAAAACTTTTACCCATGTCCACCTAGTGTAATAATCTACAATGACAAACCCATATTTCTTATCACTTAAAGATGTTGTTTTTACTGGCCCAAATAGGTCTGTGTAATAGCTCAAGGGGCTTTGAGGTAGATATTGAGTTTTTAGGATTGAATGAATTTTTTGTTTGTTTTCCCATTTGACAAGCTTCACACATAATTTCAATTTTGTAGCTTAGCTTAGGTAAAGCTTTCACCAGTTGAAGTTTATTTAGTTTTGAAAGTAATCTAAGGTTAGCATGGCCTAATCTTTTATGCCAAATTAATTTCTCTTCATTTATTGACACTAGACACTTAACTTTTTGTTTCTCTAGACCAAACAGATTTATCTTGTAAATATTGTTTTGCCTATAACTTGTTAATCCTTCTGACTAATAGTTTTGCATGTTTTTTGATTAAATATGATATCATAATTACTATCACTTAATTGATCAATACTTAATAAATTATGCCTGAGACATTTAACTAGCAGTACATCTTTAATAGAGGAAGAAGTATCATTACCAACCATGCCTCGACCAATGATTTGGCCTTTTTGCTTTCCTCCAAAAGCCACTGTCCCTCATTTGCTCAAGGTTAGTTCTTGGAACATAGACTTTTCTCCTGTCATATGTCGCGAGCATCCACTGTCCAGGTACCACGACTGGTGTTTCAACTTGATTGCTGAGGACATGTGCAACAAAGATAATTTTGTTTTTAGGAACCCAAATCTTGTTGGGTCCAGGTTTGTTAGTCTTGAAAGGTTTTTTGTCTTTCCTTGATTTTATCATGAGACAAGACAATTTGGAGTGACCTTTCTTAGCACAAACAGCACAAAAAACATCAGACAAAATATATTTAATTACAATTACACTTTCATCAAATCCTATGTCTCTCTTACCATTGTTACTAACTCCATATATCATATAAGCATATTTGCTTCTTTCCATACCGTATGATCCTCTGATCTCAGCCAACTTTGGACCATGTAATCTGATTTATACCAATTCTGTGATCCTCTAATTTCCACCAATTCTTGACCATGTGATCTGATCTGTAACATTCTGTGATCCTCTGACCTCAGCCAATTCTGGACCATGTGATCTGATTTGTACTATTATATGATCTAGACCATTGATCTTCTAATCTGGACCATTGATATTTTAATCTAAACCATTGATCTTTTCAACTGGACCATTTATCTTCTAGTCTGGACCATTGTTAATCTGGACATTTATCCTCTTATCTGGACCAAGTCTAGATTATGTTTTATGTTCTGGACCATGCTATCTTCTGGTCTGGACTATGTCATTTGTTCTGAACCAGTTATCTTCTACTCTAGACCAAGTTTGGATTAAGTCTGGACTAAGTCTTATATTCACGACCATGCTATCTTCTGGTCATGGTTAAGTCTAGACCAAGTCTGACTTTCCTTCTAGTCTGGACCAAATCTCCCTCTGACAAGCTTCCTTCTAGTCTAGACCAAGTCTCCTTCTAGACTCTGCTTCCTTCTGATCTGGGCGAAGAAACATATCCTCTAATGATTTTATTTTTCCTTCCCTTTGATGATATCCTCTGATTGATGCTATCCTCTGATGTTTGCCTTTGATGATATCCTCTGGTATCCTCTTGAGGTATCTTCTCATACCCTCTGATGACATCCTCTAGATGCTTCCTCTGGTATCCTCCGGATGTTTCCTCCGGTATCCTCTAGATGTATCCTCTGGCCGAACTTTTTGGTGGAATTTTTTATGTTCTGGTGATGTCATCCTCTGGTGTATCCTCTAGTGGTGTCATCCTCTGATTTTTCCGTCTAAGTCAAAATACGATTTACATAAAATACATTTGTTAACATCAAAACTTTAATTGCAAGAACCAACTTGGTTCCAACAAGCATATGTGGATTTTCCTCCATCAGTATATTGTGAAAAGATTGTCAATCTATTGTGAAAAGTACACCAAAGATGGATGCATTTCCCAACTTTCTCTTTTCTTCCTCTTCTATTTTGCTCGATTATTTCCAAGCCACTTCTCCCATTTCTTTATGTCCCTTCGAGTTTTAGTGGTTCTAATATCACTTTCTTTTTGAGCGGTTTTTATGCCGCAGTCCCTTTGATTTTTTAAAGTGTCATATTACCACAATAATAGTAAAGGGTCACCGACCGAAACTAACAAATAAACACATAGCATTTATATCACAGAAACAAATGCATCCATGGCATATCATATAATAATGATGATAAATGAAGTTTCTCATTTTGAAATTTTCATGACATGTGTGCCTTTTTAAAACAACAACCAATTAATATGAGAAATATGTTGTAAGTATAGCCAACACTTCAGCAATCACAATCATTTATTAGAAATTCAGATTTCATAAATTACTCACACACATGACTTTCCAATCATCATCACATAACCAATTTCGTGACCCACCGGTCAATCACCCCCGATGCAATATGTATATGCTCATGTATTCAACTTCTTGGAATTACCAAGGTGCAGTCGCTCAACAGACTAGCACAATTTAAATATGTTTTACTTTAACGACCCTCAAGACCAGGGTGCAATCGCTCAACAGATTAGCACCAGTGCAGTCGCTCAACAAACCAGCACTCGTGCAGTCGCTCAAAAGACCAGCACGTTTGACATATACTCAGGTACAATCCCTCAACAGATCAGTACCAGTGCAGTCGCTCAACAGACCAGCACTCGTGCAATCACTCAACAGATCAGCACGTTTTTGCGCATTTCAGGGTACAATCGCTAAACCGATCAGTACCAATGATGTCGCTCAACAGACTAGCACTCGTGCAATCGCTCAACAGATCTGCTCGTTTACGCATTACTCTGTGGCCCATCGCGGGTACCACTTGACTATGCAATACATGAATATGCAGTGTTTTCTCTTCACTGAAACAGTATGCATTATCAGGAAATTTCAACCTTTCCATCATTTTTCAAAATATCTCAACACAATCAATATCATCATCATCACAACCATGATTAAACAGTTAAGCAATCATTAACACTTTACATTATCTCACAATTCCATTCTTAATTATCATAAGTTTTTTCCCCTAACTCTTAAAATTCATAAAACAGTGTTTAAAACTGAGATTTCTAGAAAATACGAATCTGTATTCGAATACAGCTTCCTTGTATTCGAATACAGAAGCCAAATCAGTGCAGAATCAACACTCTGTATTCGAATATAGCCTGCTTGTATTCAAATACACAGGCTGTCACAGTGTAAAAATCAGTATTTTCACAACTTTAGTAGAAGTCTCAAAAGCTTCATCATTACCACTTCAAAACTATCGCAAAAATTCCATTTTTATTCTTCACAAACCTTCCCAAAATGATCCTTAACACTTAAGGTTTATAAAACAATGTTTAAAACTCTGGATTTTTTGAAAACACGAATCTGTATTCGAATACAGAAGCATGAAACTACAAATTCACTATTCTGTATTCGAATATAGCATGCCTGTAGTCGAATACAGAAGACAAAACATTGTAAATTCAGCATTTTTTCTCAGGTCATTAATGGTTTCCAAAACATCATCATCTCCTCTTCAAAATGATTTCAAAGACTCCATTTTAAATCATTTTAACCTTTCTCAATGTTCCCCAACAATTTAAGATTCACATGACAGTGTTCAAAACTTGATTTTCTGGAAAACCCGAATCTGTATTCGAATACAACTTCCTTGTATTCGAATACAGAAGCTAAAACTTGAATTTCTGGAAAAACCTGAATCTGTATTCGAATACAGCTCCCTTGTATTCGAATACAAAAGTAAAAATTGTGAAAGTCAGCATCCTGTATTCGAATACGAGACTGTCGTAGGCGAATACAGATGCGAATACAGTGTTAAAATTTCACTTCTGTATTCGAATACGACAGAGTCGTAGTCGAATACAGACGCTAAGTCAGAAGCAAAAATCCTTCCTCTGTATTTGAATATAGAGGCCCGTATTTGAATATAAGTTTGAAAACTTGAGTAAACTAGAAGCTTGGCAGGTTGTATTCGAATACACTCATGTTGTATTCGAATACACCTTCGAAATCAGTGAAATTTTTTTGAGATTTCAACACATTTTCAAACTGTTTCCTTTGAAAAATCAACAAAACACAAAAACAGATTCAACACTATTTTGAACCACAAAACTCAGGCACTTTTCATTGATAACAACTTTTCCAGAAAAACACTTTCATCATTTAAAATCCCTTTTCTTTTGAAAACATCAGCAACACCAGAACTATTATCAACATGACAGAATACAGAATCACCAACACCAGATCATTCATCATAGTTTTGCTTTAACCACCCAAAACCGAATGTCATCCTCAAAAACAAAACATGCAAGGTATTTCCAGTATTCTTACACAACCAAACACAACTTGCAAAGCATTTTCAGCTTTCTCACACAAGCAGAACAACATTAATACATTCAGCCAAACAACAACCATCACATAGCAGCAAAACACCAATAGAATGCATTTTCACATTTTATAACAATTAGCACAACAGTTTTACAAATATGCATTTTGATCATCTTCAAAATAACATGCAAGACATTTTCAACTTTCCCACATAAACAAAACAGCATTGAGATAACAACCCAAAACAGAACATCACAGATTTTTAAAATCTCAACAGAATGCATTTTCTTTCATCTTTCAAAATGTCATGCAAAATAGTTCCTTTTTCAAAACAGAAACTCAAATATGATCACTTCTCAAACATACATTTACAGTCCTAAAATGCAACTAGAAAGTGGAAGGTGCCCTTACCCTTGTTGCGTTTCTGCTACTTCTCACGTTTCTGTTTTCGTTCTCGTTTACGCGTCAAAAATCGGCGAAACTCCCACTTGCGTTTGCTGCTACGAAAATAGGTTCTCTAGCTTCGAAATGATGAGGGGAACAACTTTTGTACTGTGGGTTTTCTGGTTTGGTGCTTAGATTTCCAATTAGTGTCACTTTCGAGGAACTCCCTCTTTTTTTTTTTTTTAACGTGAAACAGATTCATAATGGGAGAAGGGTAGGGAGAAGGTGATACTGTTACATGCAATATGGGCAGTAAGGGACGAGGAATGGTGTTCTGATTTTGCCCTTCCCTCTCACTCATATTTATAGGCTTGTGTAGGTGCCACCTCACCCGACACTTGTCTGATTTTCAGCACTTAACCAATCTCGTCGCAATTAGCCGATAATCCTTTAATTAACTGTCCGTTAATTTAATTACTCGTAATTAAATTAATTTATTCTTCATCCAATAATTTTAATTCATCTTCCAAAATAAATATTTATATATATATTCACTCCAAACATACATATATTAAATATTTTACAAATATCCCCAAAATACACTTAATATTTCATCCATAATTTTAATTTAAAAATTAAGGGTCTTACAGTCATAGTACCATATTGTGAGTGGCTTTGACCGCCATATTGAGAGTGACATTAACCATCATATTGAGAGTGACTTTAACCGCCATATTGAGGGTGTAATTTGATGAAAGTGTTTTTACCAATCTACTATCAAATCCCTTAGGATTCAATTATAGTATAGCAAAAAGGTTGTATCGTATCCGCAGGGAATTGGAAATACAAAGCCGTTCATCATCTCTCATTTCATCATAACTCTACATCAATTCGATATTTAAAAGCTTTATAACTCATAAATAAATCAAACTACAAACATATTGTATAACAAAGACCATGAAAATAAAAAATGACGAAATCGAGATAAATTTAAATGTTGTGTTTCCCCAATTTTTAAATAAATACTTTAACATAGAAAACGAGTAAAATAATAGTTATAGAAAAATAAAAATATGTGACAATGATCGTCGTCTACTTAAAACTATGAAGAATCGACTAAGTTTGTTCTCCAACAACTCTCAAAGTATAAGGCAGGACCTCTGCTAACAAATTTGAGTATCAAAAAATATTGTCAAGACTTTAGAAAAATTATTATAAAGTTTAGTTACCTCTAGGAAACTATAAAATAATCCTTTAAATCTACTTTAAGCACAAAAATAAGATTTTTAAACAAAACTACATTTTTCTAGAGATTCATTCTTACCATTAGAGTTGTGTATTAACTCAAAGAGTATCAATAAACACATTTCAAAAAACGGGTACTCTTCTCATTCCTTAACTCACAAACCCTAACCTCAAAATCCTAACCAATTGCATTTGTAGGAATATGAGAAGTTCTACTTTTGGAGATGTTAAATTCATTTTAAAGGATGAGGGTTTAGGTGTGCAATTTGTGTTGTGGAGTGAAAAGAAGCAACGAGAAAAAATAAAAATAAAAATGGGAGGAGGTTGATGTTGTTGTCGAGATAGAGAAGAAGAAGAGGGAAAAGGTGAAGTGGAAATGAAGGTTTGGTTTGTTTGTTTGTTTTAATTATATTATTATTAATAAAACTTTTTTTTCTTTTAAAAATGAAACGGTGCAGTCCTGCCACATCCGAGGTCTAGAGTGATTTGCCCGAGTATGTAGGATTGTGGCGGAGATAGTGGGTCGAGATAGTTTGAAATGTCGCCGAGATAATAGGAGAACATGTACGAGACAGTGGGAAGTGTGGCCGAGTCAATAGGATGTATGGCCAAGTTAGCAGGAAGCGTGGCCGACTTGATAACAAATTGGGTCGAGTACGTGAATTATCATCTGAGTATGCGTTGAGATATATTAATCTTTTAAGACGGTCTACAACCCCGAGCATGAGATTGAGACCTGTAAAGATAAAATGCTTAAAATATTATGTTTTTAAAGGAATTTCATTAGTCTCTGAGATTCTCGGATAACTTTAACTCTATGGTGAATATATATTCTTTATATTCAATGGTAACTTTAGAATCTGAAATCAGAGCATTTTCCTTTGTCGAGAACTTAAACTTAAATTATGTAATAAACATTATTCTTTGAAACACCTAGAGTAGTATTTAGTATCCAAGCTTTTTGTTAATGCCCTTGGTTTACTACTTGATTTTTACTTCCTCGATCAGTGCTATAAAAATAATGTTGCTTTTTGAATTTTGAAAACTGTTTGAAATTTATGTCACCGAAGATATTATTGGGTTGAGTCGTGGACTAGGTCGCTCTCTTTATGAAGTTTTGGGTTGAGTCGTGGACTAGGTCGCTCTCTTTAAGAAGTTTCGTGGTACTGTAGAAAACCGTTCTAGAATTACACCCTCAATATGGCGGTTAAAACCAATGATCACTCATAAATCAAATAAACTACGGCATAACAACCGCTCTAAAAGGACAATGGTATTATGACCACTCAAAAATCGAAGATACTACGATATAAAAACCGCTCTAGAAGGACTCTGGTATTATGACCACTCAAAAATCGAAGGGACTGCGGCATAAAAACCGCTCTAAAAGAAAGTGATATTGAACCACTAAAACTCGAAAGGACAAAAAGATATAGGAGAAGTGGCTCAGAAATAATTTAGCAGAATAAAATAGGGAGAAAAGAGAAAGTTGGGAAATGCATCCAACTTTGGTGTACTTATCACAATAGATTGACAATCTTTATATAGCGATGGAGGCAAATCCACATATGTTTTCTATCCAATGTAGGACTTCAACAAAAGTTAGACAAATATTTATATAGTGATTAAAACTACTCAACATATAAGATTTTTCCAATGTGGAACTACTCAACAATAAATTCACACACTATGTTCCAACAATCCCTCACTTGAATTAAAAAAATGTTTCATAAGTAGCGTAAAATGCTACTATAAGATTGTGCATAAGCAAATGTGTCTCTTGACTTGAACCTTTGCATAGTAAGTGAGATTCAGATTCAACAAGAGTGACTCGTAGTCTTGAACTCTATCTCTGACATCAAACCCACACACAACCTTTTCATAGGGTGTATTCTCAAAATCTCGTGCGTTAATGGCCCTACACGTCTTTCCCAGTATAGTGAATGCTCTAGGAATTCTGCCTCAAAATTCCGTAGGAAGCGGCCCCACTTCCACATTAACATAGGTGAGTCTATCAAGAGTACTCCTGTAGCTAGGTACTCCCTCCACATAGAGTATAGATCTCATTCAGAGTTTCTATTATCTCAACCTTTCATCGCTTCAGGAATCATGCTTCTGTCAAATATAATAACATGCTCATCTCATATCACTATGACTTGTTATTACCCATTGAACCTAATTCTTGGGATCTCCAATCTTTTAGGTCGGGTTACCATCATAAGTGGCTCAACGATCTATAGGAAATACTCCCATCCTTTTGGATGTATTTATGACTTTTTCTCTAGCGAATCCTTTCGTCAAAGGATCCGCTAAATTATCATCAGTGCGTACATGATCCACCATAACAACACTTTTAGTAAGTAATTCTCTAACTGTGTTGTGCTTACGACGTATTTGTTGTCTCTTACTGTTGTAATAATGATTCTCAATTTTTTCAATAGTGGCGGTACTATCGCAATGGATCAACACAGCTGGCATAGGTTTTTCCCATAAAGGGATCTCAGCTAGCAAGCATCTAAACCAACTCGTAGTAGCTAGTGCTATCATTTAAGACCCCATAGTGGACTGAGTTAGTATCGTCTGTTTCTTCGATTTCCAAGATACAACCCCGCCGGCTATACTTAAAATATTGCCACTAGTTTCTTTGGAGTTATTTGATAAGGTGTTCCAATCAGCATCACTGTATCCTTCAAGGACGGCAGGAAATATTTGATAATGTAATCCTATATTCATGGTCCTTTTTAGGTATGTCATGACTCTTTCGATAGCGTGCCAATTCTCCATACTAGGTCTACTGGTAAACCTGCACAATAGTCCCACGACGTGACATACCTAAGGCTGCCAATGATGCTTGCATATTCAATTTGTCTAACACCTTCACTAGTGTTTTTAAAAAGCTTCACACTTGGATCATATGTTGTACAAGCAGGTTTACAGTCAAAGTATTTATATTTCTTTAGGATCTTTTCAACATAATGACACTGATCCAAAGAAATTTCCTTTTCTAACCTAGTAATGTTGATTCCTAAGATTACATTCCCTTCTCTGAGGTCTTTCATATCAAATTGGTTCCTCAACAGTGATTTCACAGTATTTACCGCATGAATGTTTGAACCAAATATGAGTAAGTCGTCTACATATAGACATATGATAGTGGAAATGCCATTTTGTTGGAACCAAGTTGGTTCTAAGTTTTAGGATTTTGATGTTTACAAAAGCACTCAATGTAATCTTATTTTGTACCTTGAATTATTAAATTAAATGCCACAAGAAACTGAAGTAATCAGAAGCAGAAGATCAAAGGATTCCAGAAAATGAATTCTGGAATTACCAGAAGATACTCCAGGATCACCAGAAGATATCTTTGCTGGACCATACCAGAGGAAAGCCTGCCAGAAGGAGAGTTGTTCTAGACCAAGAGGAATCAAATATCATATTTATTCCAGAAGTTATTCTGACCAGAAGATGGCCTGGCAGTGAGAAATTAAAACAGCCCAGACTTGTTCTAGACTCAACCAGAAGATAAGTTAATGTGTCCAGAACAAGAGAATCAATCTAGATTTGAGCCAGACCATAAGATAGCATGATTCAGGGCATGAAACTAAGTCCAGACCAGAAGAAATGAATACCACAATCAATCCAGACCTGGTCCAAAATCAAAGGTAAAATGTCCAGACTGAAATATTTTTTTCTCAAGTTAATTTAAGTTCACTCCAGACCAAGTCCAGAATTTGTCCAAATCAGAGGAAAAATATTCAGTTTAATGGTTCAGATTAAATTATTTGGCCCAGTGACTGCCCAGATCAGAAGATCAGACCATGGACCAGTGTTGGCCGAAATCAGAGGGACACGATGTGTAGTCCAGCAAAGGCCGAGTTTAGAGGATTATAGCATATCAGGTGCGAGTCCTGGATGGCCGAAATCAGAAGATCAGAGGGTTAGGAAGTGTGGTCCAGGGATGGCCGAATTCAGAGGATCACAGCATATCAATTTATTTGGTCCAGATGTGGACTGGCGCATAAGAATCTAATGGACCAGATTTAATCATGAGGATTAACGGTGAAGATCTTAAGTTATTTTAATCAAAGTATTAACAAGATTTGTTACAAAAATAAATGTGGAGTAGTGTGGAATTCAGGAGCTGTGGCGGGAACAAATAAAAGATGTGATTGGCCAGTTATTTTTGAAAGAAATTTGAAGATATGTTTTTTATTTAAATGAAGCCCAATTGGTCAAGTTATTTTGGAAGAGAATCTAGTAAGATTCAACTCGAATTGAAGCATCGGAAGAGGCCCTAATCTACATCTATAAAAGGAGGCTCAAGGCAGAATACTTAAAAATTGAAAATCACAAAAGAGTCATACACTTCCAAAGTAAACACTAAAGTTTTTAGAGAAGTCAATTGTTAGTTCCAACTTCCAAGAAGCAAGTACTCGTGTTATTTTCTTTCCACTGTGTCAAATCTAAGTTGTTGAAGTAGAGTCTACAATCTGAGGGAGTCAGTAGGCGTAGCAGGTTACTTTGCAATTAGATTCATAGTGTTGTGATTTCTTCTACAATCTGGGATTGTCAGATTGGCTGAAGACAGGAGCTGCATTCCTCAAAGAATTCTAGGATTGTTAGACTGTTTGAGAAAAGTTGTAATTCAAGGTTGTAATTGAAGGTTTGAATTAGTGAAATCCTTCGGTGAAGGGACTGGACGTAGCCTCGTTAACGGTGAACCAGTATAAAAACTGTGCGTTTTATTTTTACTTTTTATCCGCTGCTAACTCTGTTTTTTAATTATACATCAAGTTTTGTTTTAAAAGTAAAAAAACAGGAAAAGTATTCAAGTTAAGTCAAACACAATTCAACCCCCCCTTCTCATGTTTGCACCTTCAATTGGCATCAGAGCTCAGTCTCAAGGCTGAGCACTTAACTTTGTTTGAGGAAAGGTCCAAGGGGTTCAACATGGCAGAATCCAGAGAAGAATTGGGAGGCAACATCAACAGACCACCACTGTTTGATGGGGAAAGGTTTGAGTATTGGAAGGACAGAATGAGAAGTTATGTCATATGTCAAGATCCTGAAATATGGAATATGATAGTCAAAGGATACACTACACCTACTGATCCAGAAGATCCAACTAAAAAACTAGACATGGATGATATGAAACCAGATCAGTGCAGATTACACAAACTTCATCACAAGTCCAGAAACATTATGATCAATGCCATCACATTTAAGGAATTTGACAGATGCACAAATAAAGAAACAGCAAAGAGCATATTCGACAGTCAGGTTCTGACCTATCAAGGAACACAGCAGGTTCAAGAAGCAAGGGCTAACATATTGGTCAAACAGTATGAGCTGTTCAAGATGGAAGAGGATGAAGACATTGAAGCAATGTTCAGCAGATTCAAGACTCTGGTATCAGGTTTAAAAGTATTAAAGAAAAGCTATACCACTGCAGATCATGTCAGGAAGATTCTAAGAAGTTTACCAAAAAGGTGGAGACCAAAGGTTACTGCAGTACAAGAAGCTAGGGATCTGAATACCTTGAAGCTTGAAGATCTAATCAGCTCACTCAGGTCTCATGAAATAGAACTAGAAGCAGATGAACCAAACAAGAAGAAGAATCTGGCTCTGAAGTCAAAATAGAAGAAAGCTCCAAAGGCAGCATCAGAATCAGAGGATAGTGACAGTGACTGTGATGATATGGCTTACTTAACCAAAAAGATGGTTAAAATCTGGGAAAACAGGAAGAGAAGAAACTTCAAGAAGAAACATAACAACAAAGGAAAAGAAGAATCTGACAAGAAGAGTATTGTTTGTTATGGATGCAATAAATCTGGACATATCAAGTCAGAATGTCCAAATCTGGAAAAAGATAAACAACACAAGAAATATTCCAGATTCAGAAAGAAGGGTTCAATGGGTGCCTGGGATGTATCAGAATCAGAGGACTAATCCTCTGATGAAGAAGAGGCAGAAACAGCAAAGATGGCTCACATCAGGTCTGCTTCTGGACCTCATAAAGGAATGATTTCAGGAAGGAAAACAGGTAGAAGGAAGAATGATCGAAGCAATCATTCAGGCAAGTCTGGAAGCACATCAGAAGAAGCAATTCTGTCTCTAATGACTCATACCAATTCAAGTTCTGGATACAGCTCAGGAATAAAATCAGAAGATGAAGACATGAGGTATTTTCTGATCTTTCTAAATCTGAATTAATTGAGACTTTAAAAGACTTGTTAAATAAAAACAATAAGATGGCTTTAAAACTGAAAATTCTTAGGGAAGATAAGAAAAATCTAACCAAAGAAGTCCAAGTTTTAAAGAATCAAAATTCTGAGTATGCAACTGAAAACAAAGATTTTAAAACTGAAGTTGCAAGACTCAAGTCTGAAAACCAAACTCTCAAAAGTAATATTTGTTCCACTTCTGAAACTGTTTGTAAATGTGATATGCATGAGCAATTTTTTCAAAACTTTATTTCTAATGGAATGGAAAGAAGTAAATATGCATATATGATTTATGGAAACAGTAACAGTGGAAAGAGAGGTCTTGGTTTTACAGAAACTATTGCTGAAACTAAAGCTGTTCACTCTGATATTTTATGCATTGTTTGTGCTAAGAAAGGTCACTGTGAATTATCTTGTCCAATGGTAAAATCTGAACAAGATCAGAGAGCTGTTACAACTAACAAACCTGGACCTAATCAGTTATGGGTACCGAAAGATCAAATTGTTTATGTTGTAGATGTTTTGAGCAACCAGAAGGAGACACCAACAATGGTGCCTAGAACTAGAACCAGAACCTGAACAGGTATCAGTATCAAAGGTTCAGGTATGATCATCAGAATTACTCTAACTATCAGAACCAGTATAATTACAAGAATCACCATAAGTTCCAGAATCACCAGAGGAATATGGTGTATCAGCCAAAGCAGAAAGAGAAGAATCAGAATCAGGAGAGTTCTTCAAACACTCCAGTGAGATTCATCAAGACTACAAACCTGGAAGGGAATTCAAATCCCCTTATCCAAACCATGTAATCACAGAACACACAGATTAAGAATCTAAAAATCAGAAGCAAGAGGATTTTCAGAGTAAAACTGAAACTGTTGACATAGAGGTTACATCTTGTTGTAAATACTAATATTATTTGATATTTATGTTTACTATGATAACAAGAAGCTTGATCTTAACAAATCAAAGCTAGATAAGTATTCTGCAGGTTTTCAAACTGTCAGAGGAACCAGGTTATTCACACGAATTGAATACTTCAGCACAAACACCATTCCAGTGGGTTCAAAAACAAGCAGAAATCACCAGAAGCAGAATTAATGGTTTGGTTGTATTGAGTGAAATTTTAAATTATTTGATATGCATTATGTAATATGACAAACTGCTTGATCTTGAAAAATCAAAGCAAGATAAAAATAGTGCAGGTTCACCAGAACCAAAGGGAGTAGAAGCATAAGAAACAGAAGTACCTGGAAAGGTAAAGGATACAAGCAAGTCAGCAACACATGACAAATCTTCAAAAAATAAATCTGATCAACTCGGAAACAACCAAGATAAGACAGAAGAGAAATCTGGATATTTACGAGAATCTGAAGCTGTTACAGATTCACCAGAACCCGAAGCTGAATTATTAGAATCAGAAGCTGTTACAGATCTTCCAGAACCAGAAGTTGATGCGAACCAAGCAATGTTGATGAAGCTTTGGCTGAGGAAGGTTGGATACTTGCAATGCAAGAAGAGCTGAATGAATTCCAAAGGAATGATGTTTAGGATCTGGTATCTAGACCAAACAAAAACATTATTGGAACCAAGTAGGTGTTCAGAAACAAATTCAATGAAAAGGGTGAAGTTTTAGCTCAAGGATACAGTCAACAGAAAGGTATAGATTACACTGAGACTTTTGTTCTAGTGGCCAGGTTAGAAGCAATTAGAATTCTCTTATCATTTGCTTCTAATCATGATATAATGCTGTATCAAATGGATGTTAAAAGTGCATTCTTAAATGGCTACATAAGTGAGGAAGTCTATGTCAAACAGCCCCCTGGATTTGAAAATTCTGATTTTCCAGACCATTTTTTTAAACTTAAAAAATCTTTATATGGTTTAAAACAAGCACCAAGGGCATGGTATGACAGACTTAGTAACTTTCTGCTTAAGAATGAATGTAACAGAGGCCAGATTGATAATACTCTATTTAGGAAATCCATTAAAAATGATATTTTGATTATTCAAGTTTATGTTGATGATATTATATTTGGATCGACTAATGGAACTGTGTGCAAAGAGTTTTCTGACCTAATGCAGAAGGAGTTCCAAATGAGCATGATGGGAGAATCCCATTGAAGCTTAAAAAGATATATTTTTTATTTAAATGAAGCCCAATTGGTCAAGTTATTTTCACAAAGAATCCAGCAAGATTCAGCTCGAATTTAAGCACTGGAAGAGGCCCAAATCTGCGTCTATAAAAGGAGGCTCAAGGCAGAATACTTAGCATTGAAAATCACAAAAGAGTTATACACTTCCAAAGCAAACACTCAAATTTTCAGAGAGGTCAATTGTGAGTTCCTGCTTTCAAGAAGCAAGTACTCGTGTTATTTTCTTTCCATTGTGTCAAAGCTAAGTTGTTGAAGTAGAGTCTACAATCTGAGGGAGTCAGAAGGGGTAGCAGGTTACTTGGCAATAAGATTCATAGTGTTGAAATTTCTTCTACAATCTGGGATTGTCAGATTTCTTAAGACAGGTGCTATATTCCTCAAGAGTCTAGGATTGTTAGAATGTTTGAGTAGACTGACTTGGAAGGTCAATAGAATGGTTGTAATTCAAGGTTTGAATTAGTGAAATCCTTCAAGGTGAAGGGACTGGACGTAGCCTCGTTAACGGTGAACTAGTATAAAAATTATGTGTTTTATTTTAACTTTATATCCGCTGCTAACTCTACTTTTATTCATACATCAAGTTTTGTTTTAAAAGTGTAAAAACAGGAAAAGTATTCAAGTTAGTAAAACACAATTCAACCCCCCCTTCTCGTGTTTGCACCTTCAATTTGCATCAAAGCTCGGTCTCAAGGCGGAGCACTAAAAAGTGTTTGGGGAAAGGTCCAAGGGGTTCAACATGGCACAATCCAGAGAAGAATTGGGAGGCAACATCAACAGACCACCACTGTTTGATGGAGAAAGGTTTGAGTATTGGAAGGACAGAATGAGAAGTTTTTTGTCATATCTCAAGATCCTGAACTATGGAAGATGATAGTCAAAGGATACACTTCACCTACTGATCCAGAAGATCCAACAAAAAAACTAGACATGGATGATATGAAACCAGATCAGAGCACATTACACAAACTTCATCACAAGTCCTGAAACATTATGATCAATGCCATCCAATTCAAGGAATTTGACAGATGCATAGATAAAGAAACAGCAAAGAGCATATTCGACAGTCTGGTTCTGACCTATGAAGGAACCCAGCAGGTTCAGAAGCAAGGGCTAACATACTGGTCAAATAGTATGAGATGTTCAAGATGGAAGATGATGAAAACATTGATGGAATGTTCTGCAGATTCCTGACTCTGATATCAGGACTGAAGGTCTTGAAGAAAAGCTACACAACAGCAGATCATGTCAAGAAGATTCTAAGAAGTTTACCAAAACAGTGGAGACCAATGGTTACTGCAACTCGACAAGCCAATGATCTGAATAACTTAAGACTTGAAGACCTGATCAGCTCACTCAGGTCTCATGAAATATAACTGGAAGAAGATGAACCAAAGAAGAAGAAGAATCTGGCTCTGAAGTCTATAACACCCCGAGTTTAAAATACAGCGCGAGTGTACTTTTTTTTTTTTAATAAATAATTAAAATGAGTTTTCCAAATTTAATTCGAAAGGAATTAAAATAAAGTTTTTCGTAAAATAGTACGCCATGGATTAATCGATGAACGTAACAAAATAAATTCATCATAATCTCAATAAATACATAATTCTGGAAATTTAATAATAAACAATAAGACATTTTCAAAAGATAACAATGTCATAGCATCCTTAAAAGATAATATCAGAGTGCGGAATAAGTAGTACAAATATTTCCAAAATAAACAAAATACATTTCCAGCTCAAATCCTATACATCAAGTCTAACTGATCATGCGCAAAAGCTACAGTAGCACGAATTTCCTCCGCATCCCAAGCAAGTCTCCTCCGAATCTGCCGCTTGCCTCGACGTGACCTCCTCATCATACAGAGAGCGGTCGGTATCCTCAGAAGTTAGATCAATACATAGTCTCGATCGCTTCGGCGGAGCCGAAATCTCATAACAATCATCGGAGATCCTAGACAGACCCGGAATCTCAGTTGCTACTAGCTTCGGCTCATCATTCTTCCCTTCTGCCTCAGACTCATGTACAACTCCTCCGATCTCTGGATTGGGAGTCACCACTCATACGGTGGCCTCCGTCTCAACCCCTCTAACTGACTCCTCAGCATCATCGAAAATTTTGTGCGCCTCCAATACCAGACGGGAAGGCACAGGAAAATCTATACTTGTATGTGTGCGCTCACGAAATCCTCTACGCCGTTGGTCCTGCTCGTCCTCTCCAACCACCCCGTGTAAGTCGCCCTGCTTGAGATGGGGTCAAATACCCAAGCAGTGCGCGAATAGCGATCAAGGAAGTCTAACAGCGTTTCTGTCGTTCGGGTACCCATGGGTGGCATGGGTTTGGGGGGCATCTGAGGCAAAGCCCAATTTCCACAATATAATAGCAAGGGTCACGGACCGAAATTAACAAATAATCACATACCATATATTTCACAGCAACGATTATATCCATGGTAAAACATATGATGATGAGCAAAATAATAATGCTCATTTGAAATTTAATGACATATATGCCTTTTAAAAAATCAGCAGCCAATTATTATGATGTATGTGGTAAGTACAAACCACACCTCAGCAAATCACATTCATTTAAATCAGAAATTCAGATTCTGCACAGTACTCACACACATCAATTTCCAACCATTCATCATATAATCAAACGTGACCCACCGGTCAATCCCTCAATGCAATATGTATATGCTTATGTATACAATTTTCTTGGAATCACCAAGGTGCAGTCGCTCAACAAACCAGCACAATATGTTTGACTTTAACGGCCCTCAAGACAAAGGTGCAATCGCTCAACAGATCAGCACCTAGTGCAGTTGCTCAACAGACCAGCACTCGTGCAGTCGCTCAACAGACCAGCACGTTTGACATATACCAAGGTACAATCGCTCAACAGATCAGTACCTAGTGCAGTTGCTCAACAGACCAGCACTCGTGCAATCGCTCAACAGATCAGCATGTGGCTGCGCATTTCAGGGTACAGACACTCAACAATCCAGTACCAGTGCAGTCGCTCAACAGACCAGCACCTATATACCAAAGTACAATCGCTCAACAGATCAGTACTTAGTGCAGTCGCTCAACAGACCAGCACTCGTGCAATCGCTCAACAGATCAGCACGTGGTTGCGCATTACTCTATGGCCCATCACGGGTACCACTTGACTATGCAATGCATCAATATGCAGTGTTTCACTTCTCTGGAAACAGTATGCAAAATCAAAAAGTTCATGCCTTTCCATCATGTTTAAAATATATCAGCACAATCAAGATTTTCATCATCACAAACATGACTAAACAGCCAAGTATTCATTAACATTTTGAAATGTTTTCCCAAACTCTTAAAATTCAAATGCAGTGTTTAAAACTGGGATTTCTGGAATTTTACGAAATCTGCATTCGAATACAGCTTCTCTGTATTCAAATACAAAAGCCAAAAACAGTGTAGAATCACATTCTGTATTCGAATACAGCCATCTGGTATTCGAATACAGAGGCAGTCTCAGTGCACAAAACAACATCTTTCATTACATCAGTAAGGTCTTAAAAACTTCATCACCACCACTTCAAAATATCACCAAAAGTTCCATTTAATTCACCACAACATTCCCAATATCCCCCAACCACTCAGGGTACAGACGCTCAACAGTCCAGTACCAGTGCAGTCGCTCAAAAGATAAGCACTCGTGCAATCGCTCAACAGATCAGCACGTGGTTGCGCATTACTCTGTGGCCAATCGCGGGTACCACTTGACTATGCAATGCATGAATATGCAGTGTTTCACTTCTCTGGAAACAGTATGCAAAATCAAAAAATTCATGCCTTTCCATCATGTTTAAAATATCTAAGCACAATCAGGATTTTCATCATCACAAACATGACTAAACAACCATGTATTCATTAACATTTTGAAATGTTTTCCCAAACTCTTAAAATTCAAATGCAGTGTTTAAAACTGGGATTTCTGGAATTTTACGAAATCTGCATTCGAATACAGCTTCTCTGTATTCAAATACAAAAGCCAAAAATAGTGTAGAATCACATTCTGTATTCGAATACAGCCCTCTGGTATTCGAATACAGAGGCTGTCTCAGTGCACAAAACAACATCTTTCATTACATTAGTAAGGTCTTAAAAACTTCATCACCACCACTTCAAAATATCACCAAAAGTTCCATTTAATTCACCACAACATTCCCAATATCCCCCAACCACTCAGGGTTTACAAAACACTCTTAAAAACATGGAATTTCTGAAAACTCGAATCTGTATTCGAATACAGACCCCTTGTATTCGAATACAGAAGCATGAAACTGCAATTTTAACATTCTGTATTCGAATACAGCATGCGTGTAGTCGAATACAGAAGACAAAACCTTGAAAAATTCAACATTTTCTCCCAGATCATTAAAGGTTTTCAATACTTCATCCTCTCCTCTTCAAAATATTTCAAGAACTCCATTTAAAATCTATTTAACCCTTCTCAAGGTTTCTCAATACTTTAAAATGCGTATCACAGTGTTTAAAACTTGATTTTTCTAGAAAACACGAATCTGTATTCGAATATAGTTTCCTTGTATTCGAATACAGAAGCTAAAAACTAAGCTTCTGGAAAAAACACGAATCTGTATTCGAATACAAACCCATTGTATTCGAATACAGAAGCTGAAACTAGTGAAAATTTGCTTTATGTATTCGAATATAGCATGCCTGTAGTCGAATACAGATGCGCATATAGTGTTAAAATACCACTTCTGTATTCGAATACGACATGGTCGTAGTCGAATACAGAAGCAAAAATCCTTCCTCTGTATTCGAATACAGGGGCTCGTATTCGAATACAAGTTTGAAAACTTAAGTAAAACAGAAACTTGACAGGTTGTAGTCGAATACACACATGTTGTATTTGAATACACCTTCGAAAACTAGTGAAATTTTCCTGAGGTTTCAACCATTTTCAAACTGTTTTCTTTTAAAAACAAACAACCAAACATTGAAACAGATTCAGCACTTTTTCCAGACAGTACTTTCTTCATTAAAATCCCTTTTCATTTCAAATCATCAACATCACCAGGATCATTCACAACAGAAATAGAATCAGACTCATCAACACCAAATCATCCAGAAACAGAAACAGAATTATCAATCATCAGAACATCACACAACATTTCAGCTTTCTCAATATCAAAATAACATGCAAGCATTTCAGCTCTCACAACACATCAGAATAACATGCAAGCTTTTCATCTTTCACCACACATCAGAATAACATGCAAGCATTTCAGCTTTCACAACACATCAGAATAACATGCAAGCATTACAGCTTTCACAATACATCAAAATAACATGCAAGCTTTTCAGCTTTCACCACACATCAGAATAACATGCAAGCATTTCAGTTTTCACAACACATCAGAATAACATGCAAGCATTACAGAGCAGCAAAACACCAACAGAATGCATTTTTTTGCATTTCAAAACCATTTTCAAAATAGTTTTATGAACATGCATTTTAATTATGTTTAAAATAACATACAAGACATTTTTCCACTTTCCCATATAAACAACACAACTTTTAGTGCATTCAGACCAAACAGCAATCAGCACAGAGCTTTTAAAACATCAACAAAATGCATTTCTCATTTGTTTCAAGCATCAGGCAAACCAGTTTCAAAACAGTAATGAAAACACTAGTAGTACCATGAAAGTTATGCACTTACAGCCCTAATGCAACTAGAAAGTGGAAGGTGCCCTTACCCTTGTTGCGTGTTCTGATGTTTCTCTCGTTTCTGCTGTCGTTCCTGTTTTTGCACCAAAAACCGGTGAAACTGTAGTCTGCGTTTGCTGCTACGAAACTGGGTTCTTTAGCTCCGTAATGGTATGGGGAATAACTTTTGTACTGGGGTTTTGGTGTTTCAGTGCTTGGATGTCCAAGTAATGGCACTTTGAGGAGTTCCCTCTTTTTTTCTTTGAAATCATGACTGGAAATGGGGGAAGGCAGAAAACAGCAAACAGAATCGGAAGGAAGAGTGCTGTTACATGCAGCATTGTTACATGCAGTATGGGCAGTGAGGAAGGAGGGATGGTGTTCTGATTTCACCATCCTTCTCACTCCTATTTATAGGCTTTTGTGGTGCCACCTCACCCAAAAATAATGTTAAAATAATGCTGGATCCTTCAGCACTTTATTGTCTTGCAATTAGCCACTAATCCTCAATTAACTTCCCAATTAATTTAATTACTCGTAATTAAATTAATTTAATCTTCATCCTCCAAAATAAATATTTATATATATATATATTTACTCAAAACATACATATATTAAATATTTTACAAATATCTCCAAATACACTTAAAATTAATTCCATAATTTTAATTAAAATTTAAGGGTCTTACATTACTACCCCCCTTAAATTAGTTTCGTCCTCGAAACTACATATGAGTAAACAACTGAGGGTATCGTTCCCTCATCTTACTCTTGAGTTCCTAAGTCGCGTCTCCAGTAGTCGGATTCCAAATCACTTTGACTAGTGGGACTTCCTTATTCCTCAACTGTTTAATCTTCCTGTCCTCAATCCTTACAGGCAAAACTTCAAAAGACAGGTTGTCCCTCAGCTGAATTGTATCTGGCTCGATCACATGTGACGGGTCTGCAATGTATTTCCTTAACTGCGACACATGAAATACGTCGTGAATATTGGACAGTATGGGAGGTAAAGCAATCCGATAGGCCAATGGTCCAATACGTGCAGTAATCTAGTATGGTCCAATAAATTTCGGAGTCAACTTTCTTGACTTAATAGCTCTGCCAACACCAGTTGTAGGCGTAACCCTTAGAAATACATGATCACCCTGCTCGAATTCCAAGGGTCTGCGACGCTTGTCCGCATAACTCTTCTGACGATCTTGCGAAGCCTTCATTTTCTCTTGTATCCTCTTGATTTTCTCTGTGGTGTGTTCCACCATCTCAAGTCCAACAATCATGCTCTCTCTGTCCTTATACTAGCATAAAGGCGTTTGACACTTGCGTCCATATAAAGCCTCATAGGGTGCCATTCCAATACTTGCGTGAAAACTGTTGTTGTAAGTGAACTCAATCAATGGCAACACCTCATCCCAGTTTCCTCTGTCATCCAACACACATGCTTTCAATAGATCTTCCAAGGACTGATTTGTTTTCTCAGTCTGTCCGTCTGTTTGTGGATGGTAGGCTGAACTCAATTTCAGTTTCGTTCCCAAAGCTTCATGCAGTGCTCCCTAAAAATGAGATGTGAACTTTGGGTCACGGTCCGATACTATACTCGATGGCACTCCATGTAACCTCACAATTTCAGCGATGTAGATCTCTGTCAGCTTATCTACATTATAAGTTGTCCTTACCGGTAGGAAATGTGCGGACTTCGTCAATCGATCCACTATTACCCAAATAGAATGATTCTTTTTCCTTGTCTTGGGCAGTCCTGTTATCAAATCCATGGAAATGTTGTCCCACATCCATTCCGGTATGTCCAAAGGTTGCAGCATTCCAGCAGGTCGTTGATGTTCCAGTTTCGCTTTCTGACAAGTCAAACAAGCTGATACATATTCTGCCACATCCCTCTTCATTCCTGGCCACCAGAAATTCTGTCTTAAGTCATGGTACATCTTGGTCGCTCCAGGATGAATACTTAACTTACTCTTATGAGCTTCTTCCAAAATCTCTCTTCTCATCTCTGCAACTTCGGGTACACAAACCCTTCCATTACATCTCAGAATATTATCTGTGCCGACGCTGAACTCAGTTGTCTGTCCTTGCGCTATCAGATTCCTCTTTTCTTGGATCAGTTGACAGTGACAGTGATGATATGGCTTACTTAACCAAAAAGATGGTTAAGATCTGGGAAAACAGGAAGAGAAGAAGCTTCAAGAAGAAACATAACAACAGAGGAAAGGAAGAATATGACAAGAAGAATATTGTTTGTTATGGGTGCAATAAACCTGGACATATCAAGTCAGAATGTCCAAATCTGGAAAAAGGCAAACAGCATAAAAAGAGTTCCAGATACAGAAAGAAGGGGCCTGATGGCTGCCTGGGATGTATCAGAATCAGAAGAATAATCGTTTGATGAAGAAGAGGGAGACACATCAATGAAAGCACACATCAGGTCTGCTTCTGGACCTCATAAATGTATGAATTCAGGAAGTAAAACAGGCAGAAGGAAGAATGAACGAAGTAGTCATTCAAGAAAGTCTGGAAACACATCAAAGGAAGCAATTCTATCTCTGATGGCTCATACCAACTCAAGTTCTGGATACAGCTCAGGCTCTAGAACAGAATCAGAAGATGAAGACAGTGAGGTATTTTCTGATCTCTCTAAATCTGAATTAATTGAGACTTTAAATGACTTGTTAAATGCAAACAATAAGATGTCTTTAAAACTGAAAACCAAACTCTCAAAAGCAATATTTGTTCCACTTCCAAAACTGTTTGTGAATCTGATATGCATGAGCAATTTTTTCAAAACTTTATTTCTAATGGAATGGAAAGAAGTAAATATGCATCTATGATTTATGGAGACAGTAACACTGGAAAGAGAGGTCTTGGTTTTACAGAAACGATTGTTGAAAATAAAGCTATTCATTCTGATGTTTTATGTGTTGTTTGTGCTAAGAAAGGTCACTCTGAACTATCTTGTCCACTGGTAAAATCTGAACAAGATCAGAGAGCTGTTAAGACTAACAAACTTGGATCCAATCAGTTCTGGGTGCCAAAAGATCAAATTGTCTATGTTGCAGATATTCTGAGCAACCAGAAGGAGACACCAACAATGGTGCCTGGACAATGAATGTTGGCAATGCACAAGTAGAAGAAGGTTTATGTTCCTGCTACAACAAGACAAAGGGAATCTGAGTCTGATGGAAAAAGGTCTGGTCAACTCAACCAGAACCAGAATCAGAATCAAAACCAGAACTGGAACCTGAATCAAAACTGGAACCAGAATAGGAATTGGAACCAGAATCAAAACTGGAACCAGAACAGGAGTTGGAACTAGAACCAGACCAGTATCAGAAGCACAGAAACTGGAACCAGAACCAACACTGGAACCAGAACCAAAATCAGATCAAGAATTACCAAAATCACTAGAATTACCAAATTCATCAGAACCACCAGATTCACCAAAATCACCAGAATCAAAACATGTTCCAGAATCATCAGAGGAACATGGTTTATACACCAAAGCAGAATCAAGGAAACTGCTCAAACAGGCCAGAAGAAGAACTAGCCCTAATGGCTCGAACATAAGCTAAGTCTAAATCTGAGCCTGACTCTGACTCTGATTGTGACAAAGAAAAGGCAAGGTCTGATCAACAACACAAAACTTGGTATCTTGATAGTGGCTGCTCCCAATACATGACAGGAGACAAATCTATGTTTCTGGATCTGACTATGAAGAATGGAGGCAAAGTTTCCTTTGGAGGAAATCAGAAAGGTCAGATTATTGGTACAGGAACTGTTGGTAACACTTCTTCTCCCTTGTCTAATAAAAATGTTCTTTTAGTTAAAGGGATAAAACATAATCTTCTGAGCATAAGTCAATTAAGTGACTGCAACTATGATGTTATCTTTAATCAAAAAACTTGCAAAGCTGTTAGTCAACTTGATGGGACTGTTTTATTTACTGGCACTAGGAAGGATAATGTTTATAAAATTGATCTTTTTAGTCTTGCTAAGCAACAGGTTAAATGCCTATTCTCTGTAAGTGAGTAGAATCTGATTTGGCACAAGAGGCTAGGGCATGCAAACCCTAGACTTATATCCGAGTTGAGCAAACTCCAGTTGGTAAGAGGGCTTCCCAAGGTAAGTTCCAAAACTGAGATTCTGTGTGAAGCATGTCAAAGAGGTAAACAAACTAAAAGCTCTTTTAAAACTAAAAAATGTGTTTCTACCTCTCAACCACTTGAACTGCTTCACTTAGATCTCAAAAGTGTATCTTTATTGTCTACTCTGAGAGATCAAAAGCATATAGAGTGTTTAACAAAGAAACTAACACTGTGGAAGAATCAATCCACATTAAGTTTGATGATAAACAGCTTGACTCTAAAAAATCAAAGCAAGATGAGGAAATTGCAGGTGAACCAAAGGCACAGGAACCAGAAGCTGAACCAAAGGCACAGGAACCAGAAGCTGAACCAGAAGTAGAATCTGAGAAAGATCAAGAGGAAGAAGAACATGCTGATTCTGAAAACAAGTCAGAGGGAAAGAATGGATGGAAGTACAAGTCTTCACATCCAGAATCTCTCATTATTGGCAGTGCAGCAGAACCTTTAAAGACCAGATCATCAAGTACAGAAACCAGTCTATTTGGTTTACTCTCAACAATTGAACCAAGCAATGTTGATGAGGCTTTGGCAGAGGAAGATTGGATACTTGCAATGCAAGAAGAGCTGAATGAATTCCAAAGGAATTATGTTTAGGATCTGGTACCCAGACCAAACAAAAACATTATTGGAACAAAGTGAGTTTTCAAGAACAAACTCAATGCCAGAATTGTGAGTTAATGAAAAAGGTGAAGTGGTAAGGAACAAAGCCAGAATTGTAGCTCAAGGATACAATCAACAGGAAGGTATAGACTACACTAAAACTTTTGCTCCAGTGGCCAGGTTAGAAGCAATTAGAATTCTTTTATCATTTGCTGCTGATCATGATATAATGCTATATCAAATGGATGTTAAAAGTGCATTCTTAAATGGCTATATAAGTGAGGAAGTCTATGTCAAACAGCCCCCTGGATTTGAAAACTCTGATTTTCCAGACCATCTTTTAAAACTTAAAAAGTCTTTATATGGTTGAAAACAAGCACCAAGGGCATGGTATGACAGACTTAGTAACTTTCTGCTTAAGAATGAATTTCACAGAGGCCAGATTGACCTAATGCAGAAAGAGTTCCAAATGAGCATGATGGGAGAACTTAAGTTCTTCCTAGGAATTCAGATTCATCAAGGTAAATCAGGTATACTCATTCACCAATCTAAATACGCCAAAGAACTTCTTAAAAAGTTCAAGATGAGTGACTGTAAGTCTATGGCCACCCCCATGCACCCAACCTGCTCACTTGAGAAAGATGAAACCAGCCAAAAGGTAGACCAGAAAACATAGAGAGGTATGATTGGATCCCTTCTTTATTTAACTGCTTCTAGACGTGACATATTGTTTAGTGTTTGTGTCTGTGCCCGTTTTCAAGCTGGCCCTAGGGAATCCCATTTAACTGCTGTCAAACGAATTTTAAGATACCTTAAAGGAACCACCAACCTTACCCTGTTATACAAGAAAACCCCCACCTACAAACTCAAAGGTTTTTGTGATTCCGACTATGCTGGAGACAAGCTGGAAAGGAAAAGTACAAGTGGCAACTGCACTTTCTTAGGTGATAATTTGATCTCTTGGTCAAGCAAAAGACAAAGCACAATTGCCATGTCAAAAGACAAAGCTGAGTATACATGAGCAGCAGGATGCAGTTCAAAGTTACTCTAGATGAAACATCAACTTGAAGATTACAACATCTTTGAAACCAATATCCCTTTGTTCTGTGTTAACACTTTAGCCATAAACCTGACCAAGAACCCTATCTTACACTCTAGAGCCAAACACATTGAAATAAAACACCATTTCATTAGGGACCATGTTCAAAAAGGGACTTTAAGCATCCATTTTATGGACACTGATCATCAATGGGCTGATATCTTCACCAAAGCATTACCAGAAGATAGGTTCGAGTTCATCAAGAAGCATCTCAGCATTACCTCTATATCTGACTAATTCAACTAGTCATCTTAGAAGTTTTTAAATTTTTCTTGTAATTTGATTTTTTGTCTTTTATTTTCTGTTTTACTTTCTGTAGTTTGTAAAGAGAAAAACAAAAAATACAAAAATAGTAGGACCTCTTTTTGGCTGATGACAAAAAGGGGGAGAGAGAGAAAAAGGAGAAATAAGTAGAAAAGGAGAGATAAAAAGAATCAGGGAGAGAGAAAAAGAAAGAGTGAAAAAGAGAAAAAGTTGAAAAGGAGACGAAACAGGGAGAGAGAAAAATAAAGAGAGAAAAAGAAAAAGTGAAAAAAGAAGGAGTTGAAAAGGAGAGGCTATGTGAAGGAAGAAAAGAAAGAGAGAATAAAGAAGGAGTTGAAAAGGAGAGGAGAAGAGAAGAAAAGAAAGAGTGAAAAGAGAAGGAGTTGAAAAGGAGAAGAAAAAGTCAGTATCAGACTTAGGGGGAGAGATTGGTCTGAGGGGGAGTAATTCAAGTCTTCGAGTTATAAACTAGCAAAATAAGTTAAGGTTTTGTCATCATAAAAAAGGGGGAGATTGTTGGAACCAAGTTGGTTCTAAGTACTTAGGATTTTGATGTTTACAAAAGCACTCCATGTAATCTTATTTTGAACCTTGAATTATTAAATCAAATGTCACCAGAAGTTGAAGATTGTAGAAGCAGAAAATGCATCCAAAATGCATTCTGGAATTACCAGATGATACACCACGATGTTAAAACACTACCAGAGGATATCTTTGCTGGCCTACATTAGAAGGAAGCAATGTCAAAATGAGACCTGAACCATACTAGAAGGCAGAATACTTAGCATCGAAAATCCCAAAAGAGTCATACACTTCCAAAGCAAACACTCAAGTTTTCACTGAGGTCAATTGTGAGTTCCAGCTTTCAAGAAGCAAGCACTTTTGTTATTTTCTTTCTCGTATGATCTAAGTTGTTGAAGTAGAGTCTACAATCTGTGGGAGTCAGAAGGGTTAGTAGATAACTTGGCAATTAGATTCAAAGTGTTGTAATTCCTTCTACAATCTAGGGTTGTCATGGATAGAATTTTCTCAGATTTGGTGGAAAAATGTATAGAATTTTTCATGGATGACTTCTCTGTATTTGGAGCTTCTTTTGATTTATGCTTGGTGAACTTGGACATTGTACTGAAACAGTGTGTTGAAACAAACCTTATCTTGAACTGGGAGAAATGTCACTTCATGGTAACTGAAGGAATTGTCCTGGGCCACAAAATCTTATCAAAGGGTATGGAGGTTGATAAAGCAAAGGTGGAAGTCATTCAAAAGCTATGCAGCTATTAAGTACCTTTTAACAAAAGAAGATTCCAAACCACGACTGATTCGATGGATTTTGTTGTTGCACGAATTTGATCTTGAAATTAAAGATAAAAGTGGCAAGGAAAACTTAGTGATGATCATTTATCCAGGCTGATGAATAATGAGGTAACCACAAAGAAAAAAGAAATAACAGATGAATTCCCAGATGAAAAGCTGTTTATTGTACAAGAAAGGCCATGGTTTGCTGATATGGCCAATTACAAAGCAACAAGTGTAATCCGTGATGATTTCAATCATCATCAGAAAAAAAAATTTCTCAAGGATGCCACCTATTTCTTGTGGGATGATCCTTATCTATTCAAGATCGGAGCTGATTAATTGTTGCGGAGATGTGTAGCTTCTGATGAGGCTAGAAGTATATTATGGCATTGCCACAACTCACCTAATGGAGGACATTTCAATGGTGAGAGAACTATTGTGAAGGTTCTTCAATCTGGTTTTTACTGGCCCTCCCTATTCAAAGATGCACATTTCCATGCACAAAAGGGTGATGCATGCCAATGGTTAGGTGGAATAAGCAAAAGAAATGAAATGCCTTTACAAAACATCTTAGAAGTGGAGGTATTTGATTTTTGGGGCATGGACTTCATTGGCCCATTTCCATCTTCATTCTCCAATGAATACATCTTGGTGGCTGTGGAGTATGTTTCACGGTGGGTGGAAGCAATAGCAACTCCTAAAGCAGATGGCAAAGTGGTAGTGAAGTTCTTAAAGAAAAACATATTCACTCGTTTTGGAGCACCCAGGGAAATTATCAGTGATGGAGGGTCACACTTTTGCAATTCACAGTTGGCCAAGGCGTTGCAACATTATGGTGTAAAGCACAAAGTAGCCTCACCTTACCATCCATAAACAAATGGACAAGCTGAAGTTTCTAACATAGAAATTAAAAAGATCATGGAGAAAATAATTTCAAGTTCAAGGAAGGATTGGTCACAAAAGCTGGATGATGCCTTATGGGCTTATAGAACGGCTTATAAGTCACCAATAGGCTTAACTCCATTTCAATTGGTTTATGGCAAAGCATGCCATTTACTAGTAGAATTGGAGCACAAATCCTTTTGGGCCATGAAATTTCTAAATTTTGATATAAATGTTGCAGGAGTTGAAAGAAAGAAACAACTGCATCAATTAGAGGAATTGAGGCATCAAGCTTATGAATCTTCAAAACTGTATAAGGAGAAACTGAAAAAGTATCATGACAGCAAGCTCGTAAAAAGAAACTTCAAGTCAGGCCAACAAGTACTTTTGTTCAATTCAAGGTTGAGGTTGTTTCCGGGAAAGCTAAAATCAAAATGGTCAAGTCCATTGGTAATCAAAGAGGTAAAACCCTATGGAGCAGTTTAATTGGAATATAATGAGTCCAAAGAGACATGGGTGGTGAATTGTCAGAGATTAAAGCCATACTTATGTGGTGATATTAAATTGATCACCACTATGCTCTACTTGAATGATCTGTGAAAATACAAAGGCATCAAGCTAATGACGTTAAAGAAGCGCTTGCTGGGAGTCAACCCAGGTTTTTGAGTTAATTTAACTTGCTTTTTAGTTTGATTGTGTTTAAATGCTAATTTTCAATTGTTTAGTTAAGTTTTATTGTGAATTATGTGATGTTGTTGTGATTTTGTATAGGCAGATGTTAAGTTGTGTTTTTCATGTGTGTGGAATGTGATCATGAGAGATTATGCTTGAATATGTGTTTTTAAGCATTCCACAAATTTCTTATTATGTAAATGGAAAGTTTGAGTGATTAGAATGTAAGAAATGGGCGAAATGCAAAATTTGAAGTGTTGGGTTGTGAAAATATGTAAAAATTGCATTTGAAGTGAATTTTGTGGGTAAAAGTTGGAATCTTGTGGAAATAGTCCATCTTTTTTTGATTTTAAGATTCACACAAGTTTCTTATATGGTGGATAGTTGGTATGATGCCTTGAAGATCATTGAAAATGTGCGAAACAAATTTTGAGGTATCCACTTGTGTAAATAAAGTAAATTTGTCTTTGGAATGAATATGAATTAGACTTGTTGATTGTTGAAACTAACAAGATGAATTCAATCTTGCCACAGGTCCAAAATGAAGACTACAATGTTTCATGATGATTGAAAAGCAAAGCAGGTTACCATTTCAATTTTTTACAAGGGTTCCAAGTCTTATTCTGCATAATTATGGAGAATTTCAGGTCCCTCCCTTAAGCAAGACAATTTCAGCTTAAGCGAGATTTACAAGGACGAAATAGAGCCTTCTCTGGTCATTTTTAGCCTAAGCGAAAGGAACCTTGGCTTAAGCGGTATAACACTGCACAAAAGAAAAAATAAATAAATACTTTCAAGTTAATTTTCGCTTACGCCGTGTACTCCCTTGCTTAAGCCGTACTCCCTTGCTAAACACACGTTTTCTCTTATCCTCAATCACGATTCCTTTCACTCTCACTCACAATTTCTCACTTGCATCAATAGTTCATTGATTCTCCTCTCAAGTATGTTAACTCTTTCTCTTCAATTTAATTTTGCAACCTAAGGTTCTGAATTGGGAATTCATGGGTAAGTACGAATGGATCAATTATTTTGCCATGAAAAAGGATTGCATGTTTTGAACTTGGAAGACAATAATAATTTTGTTTATGGTTAATGAACTAGAGAAAAGTAAGGTTCAGAGTTTGTCTAAGAATGTGAAATGTTTGGATTCTCTCTATATATTTTGATTGACATTGTGCATCTATTATGATTGAGGGGCTGTTGAATCAATTTTGGTCATGTGTTTCATGTGTTGAAGATAGGTGCCTAAGTGTTTGTAACCATGAGCATGAACTATTGTATACTAAGTGTTTGACAAAATGCTCAAGAGAAGGTTATGCTTAATTTGATGCTATAAATAGTTGAGCAATGATTTGTTTTAAATACAATCCCATGTGTCTAATTAAAAGTGTGGAAAAACAATGATCTCACAGAGTTTATGGGATGGTGAAATATGTTTATTATGTTTCATGAGCTTGAAAATGAATCAAAGCCCCGTATCGCACTGTAGATGTTTGTCAAAATCATTGAATGAATAATAAAATGGTTCAGCAAGAATGACTAGGAAATATAAGCAAAAACAAACACAAGTGAATAGAAATTAGTTCATGAACATCTTTTTGAGGAAGATATAATTTTTGAAACTACAATTGCTTTTGCTTGAAAATGCTCATTTCCATGAATCATGATTGATATTGGCTGCAATGTTCAAAGAAAATTGTAGAGTTTGGTTTGCCTATTGGAAGTAACTTTGAGTTTTATTTGTTCTTTTCTAATTTTTTTTTCTTTTCAGAATGGCAACAACCAAAAACCCACACAAAAGACCAAGAGGGGAAACTTCTCAGGCTGGTTCACAAGAGCATGCCACTTTAGAGTTTGACAAGAATAAATTCATATCCTCTATCAAATTCTCAAGGTATTTGGCAATTAGGTTGCTGCAATTTATAAAAGAAAGAAGAGAGGAGTTTCTCCCAGGGCAGTATGAGGTATTTCAACATGAGCTACAAAGAAGGAGATGGAGAAAGTTAGCAACACTACCAAATCAATTTAATCCTGATATTGTCAAATACTTTTATGCCAATGCGTATACTACAAATCAACACGCAAGAAGGGAATCATTTGTTCTGGGGAAAAAAATTCTTTATGATAGGAATACAATTAGTGCATATATGGAAGATCAATCAGTATAAGACGGGGAAGGGTTATGTGGATACCAAAAATTGATGCTACCAGAGAACATAGTCATTAACAATGAGATAATGCCAAACATTGTGTTGGAACCAAGTTGGTTCTAAGTTTTGATGTTTACAAAAGCACCCCATGTAATCTTATTTTGTACCTTGAATTATTACATTAAATGCCACCAGAAGATGAAGTTTCCAGAGTTCGAAGATGAAGACACCAGAATGCATCAAGAGGATACCAGAGGATGCATCCTGAAATTACTAGAGGATATCTTTGCTGGCCCGGATCTAAAGGAAGCAAAGTCAGAAGGAGACCAGTGTTGGAACCAAGTTGGTTCATGCGATCAAAGTTTTGATGTTAACAAATGTATTTTATGAAAATAACATATTTGACTTAGAAGAAGAATGAAAAATGTAATTAGAAGAATAGATCAGAGGATGACGTCACCAGAGGATGTCACCAGAAAATGACTTCACCAGAAGAAGAAATCAGAGGATGATGTCACCAGAGGATGTCATCAGAAGATGACGTCACCAGAAGAAGAAATCAGAGGATGACGTCACTAGAGGATATCATCAGAAGAATCTGTTAGAGGAATATGTTAGAGAAAAATGCTCAAAACAGAATTGAAGCAAAAGACTGGAGAAACAATATCTAGCTAAAAATATGCTCAAAACAAAATCTGAGAAAAATGCTCAAAAACAGAATTGAAGCAAAAGACTCGAGAAACAGAATCTTGCTAAAAGCATGCTCAAAATAGAAGCGGAGCAAAATGCTCAAAACAGATTAATTGAAATACACTTCAGAAGTAAAGCATCAGTGAGCAAAAGACTCAAAACAGAATCTAAGCAAACAACTTCAGAATATTCTCAAAACAGATTAATCGAAATACACTCCTGAAGTAAAGCATCAGTGAAGCCCTAAAGTTCAACTATAAATAGATGCTTAATACTGAAGAATAAATCATCGAAGAATAGAAGAACTGAACCAAAAATTCATAAGTATTCAGAGAGTTTAAAGGAGAGAAACATATGTTTAACAGATAAATATTTTCTAAGTGTTCTTTTCTTAGAGTGTGAAGCTGATCGTCATCATAAATTATTCAGAAGTAAACACTCTAGAGCATATTGTGAGTATCAACTTTCCAGAAGTAATTACTCAGTTCTTATTTCGATCCCTTATATTAAATCCTATTGTGATAGTGTTGAAGTTTCTTCTAAAATCTGGGGTTGTCAGGTTGTTAGAAAAAGACTTAGCTTGTAGGTTTAAGGTTGTGAAGTTCATCAAAAGTCTGGGATTGTCAGACTGTTTGGGAAGACTTAGCTGGTTTAGTTAAGGTGTTGTTGTTCCTCAAAAGTCTAGGGTTGTCAGGCTGTTTGAGAAGACTTAGCTGGTTTAGTTAAGGTGTTGTTGTTTCTCAAAAGTCTGGAGTTGTCAGGCTGTTTGAGAAGACTTGGCTGGTATAGTCAAGGTGTTGTTGTTACTCAAAAGTCTGGGGTTGTCAGGCTGTTTGGGAAGACTGGCTTGTAGGGTCAGTGGTGTTGTAATTCAAAGGAGTTTGAATTAGTGAAAAGGCCTTCTGGAGGATTGGACTAGACGTAGCCTAGTTAACGGTGAACCAGTATAAATTGGTGTGTTATTATGTTATTATTATCCAGTGTCGAATCTGATTAGTTATATATCGAATAATTCATATTAACATTCAACAAAACAGCAAAAGAAATCAAGTTTGACAAACACAATTCACCCCCCTTCTCGTGTTTGCACCTTCAATTGGCATCAGAGCTCGGTCTCAAGGCTAAGCACTTTACAGTGTTTGAGGAAAGATCCAAGGGATCAACATGTCTGGATTCAATGAAGAAGCTACTGGAGGAAATAACAGCAGACCACCTCTGTTTGATGGAGAACGATTTGAATACTGGAAGGACAGGCTGAGATGGTTTTTTTTTCACAAGATCCTGAACATTGGGACTTGGTGGAAGATGGTTATACTGCTCCAGAAGATGTTGATGGTGTTAAAATTTCCAAGAGAGATATGGATATTGACCAGAAGATGTTCAAGTTGCATCACAAATCCAGAACGTTCATGATCAATGCAATCACGTTCAAGGAGTTTGACAAATGCACTAATAGAGAAACAGCGAAGAGCATCTATGATAGTCTAATTCTAACTTACGACGGCAGTAAGAAAGTCCAAGAAGCAAAGGCTAACATTCTAGTCAAGAAGTACGAGTTATTCAAGATGGAAGAAGATGAAGACATTGAAACTATGTTTTCTAGATTCCAGACTCTAGTATCAGGATTAAGGGTACTAGAAAAGAGCTACACTATTGCTGATCATGTAAGGAAAATACTTAGAAGTCTGACAATCAAGTGGAGACCAAAGATCACTGCTATTCAGGAAGCTAAAGATCTGAATACTCTAAAGCTGGAAGAATGAATCAGCTCCCTCAGATCACATGAAATTGAATTGGAAGAAGATGAACCCAAGAAGAAGAACAAAACTCTAGCACTGAAATCCAAGCAGAAGAAGACTCTGAAAGCAACATCAGAAGATAGTGATTCAAACGATCAAAGTCTGAACTCAGAGGAAGAAGAGATTGCTTTCTTATCCAGGAAGTTCAGAAAGATGTGGCATAACAGAAGGAATAAATTTTCCCCGAGATATTCCAATCAGTCCAAATATGGAGAAAAAGAACTACCAGAGGAAAGATTTCAGAACTAAGAACAAAAGCATGATGGCTACATGGGATGATTCTGATGAATCTTCTGAAGATGAACAAGCAGATATGGCTATGATGGCTCACACCAACTCTGGATCCAACACAGAATCTGATTCTGGAAGAGAATCAGAAGATGACGAAATTAAGGTATATTCTGAATTCACTCGATCTGATTTGATTACTGCTCTGAATGATTTTTTAAACAGTAATTACAAATTATCTTTAAAACTGAAAACTCTTAAGAAAGAAAATACAAATCTAACGGAAGAAGTTAATGTTTTAAAGAATCAAATTGCAGAATTTAAAACTAAAAGTGTCATTCTTGAAACTGATATTGCAGAATTGAAAACAGAGAATGTGTGCTTGAAAAACAGTTTTGCTGAACTTAAAGATGAAAGTTTAAATCTGAAAAATAATCATAATTCAACAGCAATTGAAAATACCACAAGTAATTCTGATATGCATGAACAAGTTTTCCAAGAATTTCTTGCTAATGGTATGGAAAGAAGCAAATATGCTTCTATGATTTATGGAGTCAGTAGGAATGGAAATAGAGGTATAGGATTTGAAGAAACTATAACTGAACCTAAACCTGTGCCTAAACTTGTTCCCTCTGATATTGTGTGTGCTGTTTGTTACAAGAAAGTCATTCCAAAGTGTCTTAACCTATGCTAAATACAAGGAAAAACAAGAAACTTTTCAAGACTAACAAACCTGGACCCAACCAGATTTGGGTACCAAAAGATAAAATTGTTTATGTTGCAGATGTTCTGAGCAACCAAAGTGAAACACCAGTCATGGTACCTGGTCAATGGATGCTGGCAACATATGAAGGGAAAAAGGTCTATGTTCCAACATCTACAAAACAGAAGCCAATTGACTCTGATAGAAGAAGAATTGGTCAACACAATACATATCAGAACCAGAACAAGAATAATAGGAGGAACAGGAAATATCAAAGAAATCACACATATCACACAAATCAGAACAGACAGAGAAATCACTCATATCAGCAAACCTGGAACTACCAGAAGAATCAGAATTACCATCAGTTCCAGAACCAGAAGAATCAAAATTATCATCAGTTCCAGAATTATCAGAGGAACCTGATATATCAGCAAAAAGAGAAGAATCAGAATCAGGAGAGTTCTTCAAACACTCCAGTAAAATTCATCAAGACTACAAACCAGGAAGGGAATTCAAATCCCTTCTTCCAAACCATCTAATCACAGAATTTACAGAGTGAGAATCTGAAAATCAGAAACAAGAGGATTTTCAGAGTAAAACTGAAATTGTTGTGATAGAGGTTACATCTTGCTGTAAATACTATTATTGTTTGAAATTTATGTTTACTGTGATAACAAGAAGCTTGATCTTAAAAATCAAAGCTAGGTAAGTATTATGCAGGTTTTCAAACTGTCAGAGGAACCAAGTGATACACGTGATGTGAACACTTCAACAGAAACAGTATTTCAGTCGTTTCAAAAACAAGCAGAAATCACCAGAAGCAGAATTAATGGTTTGGCTGTATTGAGTTTATTTTTAAATTAATTGATTTGTATTATGTTATATGACAAATAGCTTGACCTGAAAAGTCAAAGCAAGATGAAGCTGATGCAGGTTAACCAGAACCGGAGGAAACCGAAGGTGGTTCACCAGAACCAGAGGAAACTGATGCAGATCTACCAGAACCAGAAGCTGATGCATGCAAAAGAACTTTATAAAGCAGAAGATACCAGCAAGTATTCGACAAGTCTTCAGAGGATAAATCTGAAGATAAGTTAGAAGAAAGAATATGTCGCTCCAAGATATGGTCGGAACTATGTTAAATGATTTAAATGTTGCAAAACAATTTTGGGCTGAAGCAATCAACACTGCATGTTACATTCAAAATAGAGTCTATATTAGATTTACAAGAACCAGAGAAAGTAGAAGCAGATAAACCAGCAGAACATGGAGAAGTGGAGGATACATGCAAGTCAGAAGCATGTGACACATTTTCAAAGGATGAATCTGATCAAATCAGAACCAATCATGAGAATTAGAAGAGAAATCTGGATGGAAATATCAATCATCTCATCCTGAAAATCTGATCATTGGAAGTGGAAGTGACTCTTTAAAAACCACATCATCACTAAAAGACATCATATTGTTTGGCTTACTCTCATCGATTGAGTCTACCTTTGTTAGTGAAGCATTGGCAGATGATGGATGGATTATTGCAATGCAAGAAGAGTTAAATGAATTTAAGAGGAATGATATTTGGCATCTAGTTCCAAGACCAGAAAAGAACATTTTTGGAACCAAGTGGGTCTTTAGGAATAAGTTAAATGAAAAAGGTGAAGTTGTCAGAAACAAGGCAAGACTTGTGGCACAAGGTTACAGTCAGCAAGAAGATATTGACTACACTGAGACTTTTGTTCCAATGGCCAGAATTTTATAAATTAATGCAGCATGAATTTCAAATGAGGATGATGGGAGAACTTAAGTTCTTCTTAGGAATACAAATTCAGCAAAGTCAAAAAGGTATATACATTCATCAATCAAAATATACAAAAGAGCTTTTCAAGAAGTTTAAGATGAGTGATTGCAAACCTATGGCTACTCCAATGCAACCTACCTGCTCACTTGAAAAGGATGACTTAGGACAAAAAGTTGATCAAAAATCCTACAAAGGAATGATAGAATCTCTATCATATTTAGTGTATGCGTATGTGCTAGATTTCAGTCTGACCCTAGGAAATCCCATTTAACTGTCGTTATGAGAATCCTTAGATACTTAAAAGGCAATAGCAACCTCATCTTGTTCTACAAGAAAACTCCTACATACAAACTGAGTGGATACTGTGATTCTGACTATGTTGGAGATAAACTTGAAAGGAAAAGCACCAGTGGCTATTGTACCTTTTTAAGAGACAATTTAATTTCGTGGTCCAGTAAGAGACAACACACCATTGCCATGTCAACAGCAGAGGTTGAATACATTTCAGCAGCTGGCTGCAGCTCTCAACTACTCTGGATGAAGCATCAACATGAAGACTACAAAATATTAGAATCCAACATACCCATCTATTGTGATAACACCTCTGCAATTTGCCTAACCAAAAACCCTTCCTACATTCTAGAGCTAAACACATAGAGATTAAACACCACTTCATCAGAGATTATGTTCAAAAAGGGGTACTTAACATTCAATTTGTAGACACTGATCATCAATGGGCTAACATATTCACAAAACCACTACCTGAAGATAGGTTTGAATTCATCAAGAAAAATCTAAATCTTATCTTCATCCCTAACTTAATAGCTTAGTTTAATTTTTTTATGTTATTTTATTTTTCATGTACTTTTATAATTTAAAAAAAATCAAAAAAATAAAAATAAAAAACAGATCATCTCTTTTCTTCATTCAATCCTTTTTGTCTGATGACAAAGGGAGAGAAGATGTAGTATTTGATAAAATATCCGAGGGAAAAGATGATGTATTTGAAAGTAGGAGAATATAATGTATGATGTATTTGATATGATATCTGGGCATTAGACTTAGGGGGAGAAAATATAAAATGAAACTTAGTCTTATGGGAGTTAAAGTCAAAAGAAAGAAAAAGTATTATAAAAAGTACATTGTTTGTCATCATCAAAAAGGGGGAGATTGTTGGAACCAAGTTGGTTCATGCAATTAAAGTTTTGATGTTAACAAATGTATTTTATGAAAATAACATATTTGACGTAGAAGAAGAATGAAAAATGTCATCAGAAGAATAGATCAGAGGATGACGTCACTAGAAGAAGAAATCAGAGGATGATGTCACCAGAGGATCATCAGAAGATGACGTCACCAGAAGCAGAAATCAGAGGATGATGTCACTAGAGGATATCATCAGAAGAATCTGTCAGAGGAATATGTTAGAGAAAAATGTTCAAAACAGAATCGGAGCAAAAGACTGGAGAAACAAAATCTAGCTAAAAATATGCTCAAAACAGAATCTGAGAAAAATGTTCAAAATAAAATTGGAGCAAAAGACTCGAGAAACAGAATCTAGCTAAAGCATGCTTAAAACAGAAGCGAAAGAAAATGCTCAAAACAGATTAATTGAAATACACTTCAGAAGTCAAGCATCAGTGAGCAAAAGACTCAAAACAGAATCTGAGCAAACTACTATAGAATATTCTCAAAACAGATTAATCGAAATACACTCATGAAGTAAAGCATCAGTGAAGCCCTAAAGTTCAACTATAAATAGAGGCTTAATGCTGAAGAATAAAGCATCGAAAAATAGAAGAACTGAAGCAAAAATTCATAAGTATTTAGAGAGTTCAAAGGAAAGAAACACATGCTTAAAAGATAAATATTTTCTAAGTGTTCTTTTCTTAGAGTGTGAAGCTGATCATCATCATAAATTATTCAGAAGTAAACACTCTAGAGCATATTGGGAGTATCAACTTTCCAGTATAAATTGCTGTCTTATTATGTTATTATTATCCGCTGCTGAATCTGATTAGTTATATATCGAATAATTCATATTAACATTCAACAAAACAGCAAAAGAAATCAAGTTTGACAAACACAATTCAACCCCCCTTTCTCGTGTTTGCACCTTCAACCTGGACCAGACCAGAAGGAAGCCTGCAAGAGGGAGACTTGATCCAGACCAGAAGGAATCATAAGTCAGACTTAGTCTAGAAGTTATTCTGACCAGAAGATGGCCTGGCAGTGAAATGATAAACAGCTCAGACTTGATCCAGACTTAATTAGAGGATATATTAATGGTCCAGAACAAGAGATTTAATCTAGATTTGACCCAGACCAGAAGATAGCATGGTTCAAGGTATGAAACTAAGTCCAGACCAGAAGAAATAATGTCCAGATTTGATCCAGACCTGATCCATATCAGAAGGTAAAATGTCCAGACTGAAATATTATTTGTCCATATTTAATTTCACTTCAATCCAGACCTAGTTCAGAATTGGTCCAGATCAAATGTTATTTCATTCTATACATTTTACCTTCTCTTTTGGATCAGTTCTGGATCAAATCTAGAGATCATTTCTTCTGTTCTAGAACCATGCAATCTTCTGGTATGGGTCAAATCTGGATTGATTCTCTTGTTTTGGACCCATTAACTTATCCTCTGATTAAGTCTGGATCATGTCTGGGCTGTTTATTATTTCACTGTCAGGCCATCTTCTTGTTAGAATAACTTCTGGAATAAATCTGACATTTGATTCCTTCAAGTCTGGATCAAGTCTCCCTCTGGCAGGCTTCCTTCTGGTCTTGACGAGGTCTCCTTCTGACTTCGCTTCCTTCTGGTCTGAGCCAGCAAAGATATCTTCTGGTGATGTTTTGACATCCTGGAGTATCTTCTGGCACCTTCAGGATTCAATCGCTGGAACCCTTTGATTTTCTGCTTCTGATTACTTCAACTTCTGGTGGCATTTGATTTAATAATTTAAGGTTCAAAATAAGATTACATGGAGTGCTTTTGTAAACATCAAAATCCTAAGTACTTAGAACCAACTTGATTCCAACAATCTCCCCCTTTTTGATGATGACAAAACCTTAACTTATTTTGCTAGTTTATAACTCGAAGACTTGAATCACTCTTTCTTTTCTTCTCTTCTCCTCTCCTTTTCAACTCCTTCTTTATTCTCTCTTTCTTTTCTCCCATCACATAGCCTCTCCTTTTCAACTCCTTCTTTTTTCACTCTTTCTTTTTCTCTCTTTATTTTTCTCTCTCCTAGTTTCCTCTCCTTTTCAACTTCTTCTCTTTTTCACTCTTTCTTTTTCTCTCTCCCTGATTCTTCTCCTTTTCAACTCCTTATCTTTTCATCTCTTTCTTTTTCGCTCCTCCTTTCTTTTTATCTCTCCTTTTCTACTTATTTCTCCTTTTTTTTCTCTCTCTCTCTCTCTCTGCCTTTTTGTCATCAGCCAAAAAGAGGTCCTACTATTTTTGTAATTTTTTGTTTTTCTCTTTACAAATTACAGAAACTAAAAACAGAAAATTAAAAAGCATAAAATAAAATTACAAGAAAATTAAAAAAAAACAACTAAGAAGACTACTTGAGCTAGTCAAATATGGAGACAATGTTGAGATGCTTCTTGATGAACTCGAACCTACCTTCTGGTAATGCTTTGGTGAAGATATCAGCCCATTGATGATCAATGTCCACAAACTAGATGCTTAAAGTCCCTTTTTGATTATTGTAACATCCTCTAAATTTATTATTTAAAATAATTAAGACTCACAAATATATATATTTCATTATTAATTTAGGTGTGATAATTATTTTCCTTGATCGACTTATTGTAGTTGATAAAATTATTAGTAAGAATTATTTGCCTTGTGTGATAATTATATATATATATATATAATTATGTTTTTTAGTACAAGAAGATTTTGAGCTAAGGGTTTGTGGCTAGGTGTGACAAAACCCGTAATAGAAATTTGGGCTTGGAGTTGGTGGCTTAGTTTTTGTATGATCAAAGTTAGAAAAAAATAATAATAAATAAATAAAATAATATTTTATCCCTTCTTTTCTTTATTTGGGCCCAACATTATCTACCCAATAAACTCCACTTTAAATTTCCCCTAAAGTCCACAATATTTCCATACTAAGTAATAATAAGCAGAAAAAAATACCGAAACCCTTGCCGTCATCTCCTTCACACCTCATCTCATTCGTGCAACAAACTTTTCGTAGGGGCTTACAGCTTCATACTAGGAAGAAAAGCGGCCAAGGTAAGGGCTTTTCCCCGCACAAATTATAGTTAGACCGTTATTTGGATACATGAAACTTATAATTGTAATTGCTTGTTTTTGAAAGAAATAAATGTAGACTAATAAAATAAAATAATGAAAACCTGAAATCTTTTACATTGAGTTGATATGTAATCTATGTCTTTTCAAGAAGTAAAAATGTGAATTTTTATCTTTTACGTGATAAAGTTTTAATTTTTATGATGAGTACGAAACAAAATATGATTATTTCTTTTTATGTTATATATATATGACAAGATTTTGGTTCGATGATGTATATGAGTTGGAGTTGAAGTTTCTTGTGATATATAAAGTTTCAATCTTTATGGTGTAAATGAAGTCAAGTCTCAATTTTTATGCGTACTTTGTGAAAATTATTATTCAATGATTATTTGTCAATGAATATATGATTCTCATGATGAGGATGTGTGATACGTGATCTTTGTGATATGTGAATAAGATGATGGTTTTAAAAATATGATTTTTGTTGTTGAGAGTATATGACATGATTCTTAGTGGGCTGTGTGAGAGTATAGTTTTGATAATATATGGTCATGTCATGGCATATCCATCTTTGTGGGAGTTGCCTTAGTGGCAGGTTTATTTCCCCATTGGTATGGGTGATTTTTCTATGTTGAAGTTGCCTTAGTGGCAGGTTTATATCCGGATCATATAGTTTTAAGAGCATGCATTATACATATATATATTTTTATACGATTTGCCGTTTGCGCATTTTTTTCTTTTAAATTAGAAGTTTTTACAACAGCATTTTCGGTACTAATGAGTTCGAGGAGATTCAAGAGTAATTGATGAGTATTAACGTGTGGCGAACGTGGGGTAAAAATGGGGTTTTCACGACAATTTTGTAATAATAAATATTGCCGCAATATTTATATGTTTATTTATTTTTTTTAATTTTTGTCACTAAACTTTTAAATGCATTCGAATTCTATAAATACGGAAGCGAGTTTTTGCTTCCGTTAGGAATAATTGATTTTTCCTTTATTTCAGCTTGAATAAACCTTTTTTATAATATTAAATAAATGTGATTGTTACTAATTATTTAAAAGCATAAATGTGACTGTTACTAATTTATTTAAAAGTATAAATGTAGATATTCTTACCAAAAAAAAATTATCATAAATTTTTCTAAAAGTATTTTTTTTTTAGTAACGTTTTGGACCAAAAATCCGGGGCGTTACAATTATGGTTCCTTTCCAGCTTGTCTCCAGCATAGTCGAAATCACAAAAACCTCTAAGTTTGTAGGTTGGGGTTTTCTAGTATAACAAAGTAAGGTTGGTGGTTCCTTTAAGGTATCTCAAAATTCGTTTGACAGCAGTTAAATGGGATTCCCTAGGGTCAGCTTGAAAACGGGCACAAACACAAACACTAAACAAGATATCAGGTCTAGAAGCAATTAAATAAAAAAGGGATCCAATCATACCTCTGTATGTTTTCTGGTCTACCTTTTGGCTGGTTTCATCTTTCTCAAGTGAGTAGGTTGGGTGCGTGGGGGTGGCCATAGGCTTACATTCACTCATTTTGAACTTTTTAAGAAGTTCTTTCGTATATTTAGATTGGTGAATGAGTATACCTGATTTACCTTGGTGAATCTGAATTCCCAAGAAGAACTTGAGTTCTCCCATCATGCTCATTTGGAACTCTTTCTGCAATAGGTCAGAAAACTTTTTGCACAAAGTGCCATTAGTCGATCCAAATATGATATCATCAACATAAACTTGAATAATCAAAATATCATTTTTAATGGATTTCCTAAATAGAGTATTATCAATCTGGCCTCTATTAAATCCATTCTTAAGTAGAAAGTTACTTAGTCTGTCATACCATGCCCTTGGTGCTTGTTTTAAACCATATAAAGATTTGTTAAGTTTAAAAACATGGTCTGGAAAATCAGAATTTTCAAATCCAGGGGGCTGTTTGACATAGACTTCGTCACTTATATAGCCATTTAAGAATGCACTTTTAACATCCATTTGATACAGCATTATATCATGATTAGCAGCAAATGATAAAAGAATTCTAATTGCTTCTAACCTGGCCACTGGAGCAAAAGTCTCAGTGTAGTCTATACCTTCCTGTTGACTGTATCCTTGAGCTACAAGTCTGGCTTTGTTCCTTACCACTTCACCTTTTTCATTGAGTTTATTCCTGAACACCCACTTGGTTCCAATAATGTTTTTGTTTGGTCTGGGTACCAGATCCCAAACATCATTCCTTTGGAATTCATTCAGCTCTTCTTGCATTGCAATTATCTAACCTTCCTCTGTCAAAGCGTCATTAACATTGCTTGGTTCAATTGTTGAGAGTAAACCAAACAGACTGGTTTCTGTACTTGATGATCTGGTCTTTAAAGGTTATGATGCACTGCCAATAATGAGTGATTTTGGATGTGAAGACTTGTACTTCCATCCATTCTTTCCGTCTGACTTGTCTCCAGAGTCAGCATGTTCTTCTTCATCTTGATCTTTCTCAGATTCTGCTGCTGGTCCAGCATCTGGTTCTTGTGCCTCTAGTTCACCTGCAATTTCCTAATCTTGCTTTGACTTTTCAGAGTCAAGCTGTTTATCATCAAACTTCATGTGGATTGATTCTTCCAAAGTGTTAGTTTCTTTGTTAAACACTCTATAAGCTTTTGAACTCTTAGAGTAGCCAATAAAGATACACTTTTGAGATCTAGAATCAAACTTAGCTAGATTATCTTCAGTGTTCAACATAAAACAGATGAAGCCAAATTGCTTAAAGTAGGAAATATTGGGTTTCTTACCTTTCCACAGTTCATAGGGAGTTTTATTTAAGATGGACCTGATGTAGACTCTATTCTGAATGTAGCAGGCTGTGTTGACAGCTTCTGCCCAAAGGTAGGTGGTAACCTTCATATCATTCAGCGTGGTTCTAGCCATCTCCTGCAGGGATCTATTCTTCCTTTCCACCACTCCATTCTGTTGAGGTGTTCTGGGGGATGAGAAGTTGTGAGAGATGCCTTTCTCATCACATAATTCTTCAAAATATTTGTTCTCGAATTCACCTCCATGATCACTTCTGATGGTTATGATCTTAATACCGTGTTCATTCATAACTTGCTTACAGAAAGAAATGGATACTCTTTGAGATTCATCTTTGTTCTTTAAAAATTTTACCCAAGTCCACCTTGAGTAATCATCAACAATCACAAAACCATATTTCTTACCACCGAGAGAAGTTGTTTGAACAGAACCAAACAGATCTAAGTGAAGCAGTTCAAGTGGTTGAGAGGTTGAAACACATTTCTTAAGTTTAAAAGAGCTTTTAGTTTGTTTACCTCTTTGACATGTTTCACAATAATCTCAGCTTTGGAACTTACCTTGGGAAGCCTCTTACCAACTGGAGTTTGCTCAACTCGGATATAAGTCTAGGGTTTGCATGCCCTAGTTTCTTGTGCCAAATCAGATTCTGCTCACTTACAGATAATAGGCATTTAACCTGTTGCTTAGCAAGACTAAAAAGATCAATTTTATAAACATTATCCTTCCTAGTGCCAGTAAATAAAACAGTCCCATCAAGTTGACTAACAGCTTTGCAAGTTTTTTTATTAAAGATAACATCATAATTGCAATCACTTAATTGACTTATGCTCAGAAGATTGTGTTTTAGCCCTTTAACTAACAGAACATTTTTAATAGAAAGGGGAGAAGAAGTGTTGTAAGACCCTTAAAAATTAATATTAATTTATGGAATTAATATTAAGGGTATTTTGGGGATATTTGTAAAATATTTAATATATGTATATTTTGAGTGAATATATATATATATATATGTAAATATTATTTTGGAAGATGATCAAAATTATTGGATGAAGATTAAATTAATTTAATTTCGAGTAATTAAATTAATCGGACAAGTTAATTGAGGATTAGTGGCTAATTACAAGACAATTAAGTGCTAAAGGATTCAACATTATTTTAACAATATTTTTGGGTGAGGTGGCACCTCAAAAACCTATAAATAGGAGTGAGCATGATGGTGAAATCAGAACACCATCCCTCCTTTCTCACTGCCCATACTGCATGTAATAACGTTACATGTAACAGTACCTTTCCCTCCCATCCTATGTGCTGTTTCTGCCTTCCCCTTCCAGTCACAATTACAAAAAAAGAAAAGAGGGAACTTTTCAAAGTGCCATTCCTTGGACATCCAAGCACTGAAACACCAAAACCCCAGTACAAAAGTTATTCCCCATACCATTACGGAGCTAAAGAACCCAGTATCGTAGCAGCAAACTCAAGCTGCAGTTTCACCGGTTTTTGACGCGCAAACGGGAGCAAAATCAGAAACGAGAGGAATAGCAGAACACGCAACAAGGGTAAGGGCACCTTCCAACTTTCTAGTTGCATTAGGGCTGTAAATGCTTGCTGTTTCATTCTGTTTTTGAAGAAAAACTATTTTGCAATCACATTTTGGAAAAAATGAAGAAAATGCATTTTTGTGATGTGTAATGAATCTATGATGTTGTTGTTCTGGTTGTTACTGCAAAGCTGTTTTATTTGTGTGGGAAAGCTGAAAAATGTTTTGTATGTTATTTTAAATATGATTAAAATGCATGTCATAAAACTGTTTTGGAAATATGGTTTTACAATGCAAAAATGCATTTTGTTTTGCTGCTTTGAGATGCTGCATGTTATTCTGAGGTGTGTGAAAGCTGAAATGCTTACATGATTATTCTGATGTTTGAGAAAGACTAGAATATGCTTGCATGTTGTGTTGTTTGTGTAAGAATGCTGAAAATGCCTTGCATGTGGTTTGGAGATGCATGTTCTGATTCTGGTGTGATCATTCTATTTATGCTTCTGATGAGTCTGATGATTGATCATTCTGTTTCTGTTCTGGATGATTTGGTGTTAATGATTTTGATTCTGTTCTGTTTTAAGTGATTCTGGTGATGTTGACGATTTAAAAAGAAAAGGGATTTTAAATGAGGAAAGTGTTTTCTGGAAAAATGCAGAGTCTGTTTTGATGTTTGGTTGTCATTTTTAAAGAAACCGTTTAAAATGTGTTGCTTCTGATGATTCTGATAATTATCCTGTTTCCTGCTTCTGATGATTCTGATCATCATCCTTTTTCCTACTTCTGATGATTCTGATAATCATCATGTTTTCTGCTTCTGATGATTCTGATCATCATCATGTTTCCTGCTTCTAATGATTCTGATAATCATCATGTTTTCTGCTTCTGATGAATCTGATCATCATCTTGTTTCCTGATTCTGATAATCATCATGTTTTCTGCTTTTGATGATTCTGATCATCATCCTATTTCCTACTTCTGATGATTCTGATAATCATTCTATTGTTTCTGATTCTGGCATGGACCATTCTGTGCTTCTTCTGATCAATTCTGGATGAAGTCTGGGCGAAGTCTGGGTTATTCAAAATCCGATTGTCATGCCATGTTCTAGTCAAATTATCTTATGGATTACTTCTTGCTTTTGACAACTTATGGCCTGGAACAACTCTCCACATGGCAGGCTTCACAATAGTATGGTCCAAAGAATCTTCTGATATTTATTCCCTCTGATATAATCCATCAAAGATATCTTCTGGTCACTTCTGGACAAGTATGGACTGTGTTGAAATTACACTGCCAGGCTATGTTCTGATCAGTGTAACCTTTTGATTGCTTCTGATATTTGAATCATTCTTGTTTGGAGCAATTCATATTATGGCAGGCTTCCCTCTGGTGTTTTCTAGATGTTCTTCTGATTTTGTTTCTGTTTGATATAAGCCTCCAAAGTTATCTTCTGGTCGGTTTTGGACATTCTGGTTTATCTTCTGATAATTCCAGAAATGTATCTTCTGAAATTCAGAATGTATCCTCTGATACATCCATCTTTTGATGGTTTTTACCGTAGTAATTCAAGTTCTAAATAAGATTCCATCAAGTGTATGTGTACACATCAAAATCCAGTTTATTTAGAACCAACTTGGTTCCAACATCACTCTGTGTTGTTTCTGATGATTCTGGATGAATCATTATGTGTTGCTTCTGATGATTCTGATAATAATCTTGTTTCTGCTTCTGATGATTCTGATAATCATTTTGTTTTGCTTTTGATGATTCTTGTGTGAATCATTTTGTTTTGCTTCTGATGATTCTTGTGTGAATCATTATGTTTTACTTCTGATGATTCTGATAATCATTTTGTTTCTGCTTCTGATGATTCTGATATTAATCATCCTGTTTCTGCTTCTGATGATTCTTGTGTGAATCATTCTGTTTTGCTTCTGATGATTCTTGTGTGAATCATTCTGTTTTACTTCGGATGATTCTGATAATCATTCTATTTCTGCTTCTGATGATTCTGATATCGATCATCCTGTTTCTGCTTCTGATGGTTCTGATATTCATCTTGTTTCTGCTTCTGATGATTCTGTTAATCATTCTGTTTTGCTTCTGATGATTCTGATATTAATCATCCTATTTCTGCTTCTGATGATTCTGATAATCATCTTGTTTCTGCTTCTGATGATTCTGATAGTCATTCTGTTTTGCTTCTAATAATTCTGGTGAGTCATTCTGTTTTGCTTCTGATGATTGTGGTGTGAATCATTCTGTTTTGCTTCTGATTATTCTGATTCTGGTACTATTTCTGATGTTGATCATTCTGATTCTGGTTCTGTTTCTGATGTTCTGGTCTTGATGATTCTGATTCTAATTCTGTTTCTATTGTTCTGATGTTAATCACTCTGATTCAGGTTCTGTTTTCTGATGATCTGATGTTGATCGTTCTGGTTTTGTCTTCTGTATTCGACTACAGGCATGCTGTATTCGAATACAGAATTTTAAAATTGCAGATTTTCACTAGTTTCAGCTTCTGTATTCGAATACAAGGGATCTGTATTCGAATACAGATTCGTGTTTTTCCGAAACTCCGTTTTTAGCTTCTGTATTCGAATACAAGGAAGCTGTATTCGAATACAGATTCGTGTTTTCCAGAAAATCAAGTTTTAAACACTGTTTTGTGAATTTTAAGAGTTTGGGGAACAATGGAAAGACTTATGATGATTAAGAATGGAATTGTGTGATAATGTAAAGTGTTAATGATTACTTGAATGTTTAATCGTTGACGTGTTGATGATGATATTGATTATATTGACATGTTTTGAAATATGATGGAAAGGCATGAATTTTCTGTTATTGCATACTGTTTTCAGTTAAGAGAAAACATTGCATGTTCATGCATTGCATAGTCAGGTGGTACCCACGATGGGCCACAGAGTTGATGCAATGACCGTGATGGGCCGCGAAGTTAAGTAGTAACCATGGCTTATAGAATAGTTCGGCGTGTATTAGACGGTCTGTTCTATCCGGGGTCAGAGTAGTTTCGCGTGTATTAGACGGTCTATTCTACTCGGACTACGGAGTGGTTCCGCGTGTATTAGACGGTCCATTCTATCCGTGCGAGGATTTAACTTCTGTGTATTTGGCCTGTGAGAGGCTAATACATGTAATTGTAGTGACCATGATGGTTATAGAATAGCTCCGCGTGTATTAGATGGTCAATCTATTCGGGTTTAGAGTAGTTCCGCGTGTATTAGACGGTCTATTCTATCCGGGCTACATAATGGTTCCACGTGTATTAGACGGTCCATTCCATTTGTGAAGTCGTGCTGGTCTGTTGAGCAACTGCGCTGGTGCTGATCTGTGAGAGATTGCACCCTGGTCTTGAGGGCCGTTAAAGTCTGACATTATAAATCGTGCGGGTCTGTGAGAGACTGCATGTGTGCTGGTCTGTGAGCGAGTGCACCTTGGTGATTCCAAGAAAATTGTATACATGAGTATATACATATTGCATTGGGGGATTGCCCGGTGGGTAACGATTGGATTATGATGATGAGTGGAAATTGAATGTGTGTGAGTACTGTTCAAAATCTGAATTTCTGATTTAATGATTGTGATTTGCTGAGGTGTTGTTTGTACTTACCACATATTTCATAATAATTGGCTGCTGTTTTGAAAAGGCATATATGTCATTTAATTTCAAATGAGCATTATTATTTTCCTCATCATTGTCATATATTATGCCATGAATACATGTGTTGTTGTGAGATATATGCTATGTGCTTATTTGTTAATTTCGGTCGGTGACCATTGCTATTATATTGTGGAGTTTGGGCTTTGCCCTCAGATGTTACCCAAACCCGTGCCACCCGTGGGTACCCGATCGACGGAAACGTCGTTGAACTTCCTTGATCGTTATTCGCGCACTGCTTGGGAATTCGACCCCATCTCAAAGCAGGGCGATTTAGACGGGGTGGTTGGAGCGGACGAGCAGGACTTATGGCGTAGAGGATTTTGTGGAGCGCACGCATGTGAGTATAGATTTTCCCGTGCCTTCCCGTCTAGTATTGGAGGCACACGGAGTTTTCGACGATGCTGAGGAGTCCGCCAGAGGGGTTGAGACGGAGGGAGGCCACCGTAGGGGTGGTGACTCCCAACCCAGTTATTGGAGGAGATGTACATGAGTCTGAGGCAGAAGGGAAGAATGATAAGCCGAGGCCAGTAGCCGTTGAGACTATGGGTGCGTCCAGGATCTCCGAGGATTGTTATGAGATTCCGGCGCCGCCGAAGCCACCGAGACTTGTTATTGATCTGACTTCTGAGGAGACCGTCCCCTCTCTGGATGATAAGGAGGAGGAGGTCACGTCGAGGCGAGCGGCAGATTCGGAGAGGACTTGCTTGGGATACGGAGGAAATCCGTGCTACTGTAGCTTTAGCGTATGATCAGTTAGACTTGATGTATTTGGATTTGAGCTGGATATGTATTTTGTTTTTATTTTAAAAAACAATTGTTGTATTATTTAATTCCACACTCTGATATTGACTTTTGGGAATATTATGGTATTATTATCTTTCAAAAATGTTTTATTGTTTATCATTAAATTTCTAGAATTAAGTAATTATTTTAATTCTTTTCGAATTAATTTGGAAAACTCATTTTAAATATTCATTTGAAAAACAAAATGCACCCGCGCTGTGTTTTAAACTCGGGGTGTTACACTTACCAACAGTTCCTGTACCAATAATCTGACCTTTCTGATTTCCTCCAAAGGAAACTTTGCCTCCATTCTTCATAGTCAGATCCAGAAACATAGATTTGGCTCTTGTCATGTACTGGGAGCAGCCACTGTCAAGATACCATGTTTTGTGTTGTTGATCAGACCTTGCCTTTTCTCTGTCGGAATCAGAGTCAAACTCAGACTCATATTTAGACTTAGCTTATGTTCGAGCCATTAGAGCCAGTTCTTTTTCTGGCCTGTTTGAGTAGTTTCCTTGATTCTGCTTTGGTTGATAAACCATGTTCCTCTGATGATTCTGGAACATGTTTTGATTTTGGTAATTTTGGTGAATCCAGTGATTCTGATAACTTTGATGATTCTGGTGATTTGGGTGAATCTGGTGGTTCTGATGAATTTGGTAATGTTGGTAATTCCTGATCTTATTCTAGTTCTGGTTCTAGTGTTGATTCTGATTCTGGTTCTAGTACTGATTCTGATTCTAGTTCCAAAGTTGATTCTGGTTCCAGTTCCTGTGCTTCTGATACTGATTCCAGTTCTGGTTCTGGTTCCAGTTTCTGTGCTTCTAATACTGGTTCCAGTTTTGTTCTGATTCCGATTCTGGTTCTAGTTGAGTTGACCAGACCTTCTTCCATCAGACTCAGATTGCCTTTGTCTTGTTGTAGCAGGAACATTAACCTTCTTCTGCTTGTGCATTGCCACCATCCATTGTCCAAGCACCATTGTTGGTGTCTCTTTCTGGTTGCTCAGAATATCTACAACAAAGACAATTTGATCTTTTGGTACCCAGAACTGATTGGGTCCAGGTTTGTTAGTTTTAACAACTCTCTGATCTTGTTCAGATATTACCATTGGACAAGATAATTCAGAGTGACCTTTCTTAGCACAAACAATGCATAAAACATCATAATGAACAACTTTATTTTCAGTAATCGTTTCTGTAAAACCAAAACCTCTCTTTCCAGTGTTACTGTTTCCATAAATCATAGATGCATATTTACTTCTCTCCATTCTATTAGAAATAAAGTTTTGAAAGAATTGTTCATGCATATCAGATTCACAAACAGTTTTGGAAGTGGAACAAACATTGCTTTTGAGAGTTTGATTTTCAGATTTGAGTCTTGCAACTTCAGTTTTAAAATCCTTGTTTTCAGTTGCATACTCAGAATTTTGATTCTTTAAAACTTGGACTTCTATGGTCAGATTTTTCTTATCTTCCCTAAGAGTTTTTAGTTTTAAAGCCATCTTATTGTTTGCATTTAAAAAATATTTTAAAGTATCAATTAACTCAGATTTAGAGAGATCGGAAAATACCTTATAGTCATCATCTTCTAAATCTGTTCCAGAGCCTGAGCTCTATTCAGAACTTGAGTTTGTATGAGCCATCAGATCCAGAATTGCTCCCTCTAATGTGCTTCCAGACTTGCTTGAATGACTGCTTCGATCATTCTTCCTTCTGCCTGCTTTCCTTCTTGAATTCTTGCCTTTATGAAGTCCAGAGGTAGACCTGATGTGTGCCATCTTTGCTGTTTCTTCCTCTTCTTCATCAGACGATTCATCCTCTGATTCTGATATATCCCAGGCTGCCATCAAACCCTTCTTTCTGAATCTGGAACTCTTCTTGTGCTGTTTTCCTTTTTCCAGATTTGGACATTCTAACTTGATATGTCCAGGTTTATTGCATCCATAACAAACAATACTCTTCTTGTCAGATTCTTCCTTTCCTTTGTTGTTATGTTTCTTCTTGAAGCTTCTTCTCTTCCTGTTTTCCCAGATCTTAACCATCTTTTTGGTTAGGTAAGCCATATCATCACATTCACGGTCACTATCCTCTGATTCTGATGTTGCCCTTGCAGCTTTCTTCTGTTTCGACTTCAGAGCCATATTCTTCTTCTTCTTAGGTTCATCTGCATTCAGCTCTATTTCATGAGACCTGAGGGAGCTGATCACATCTTCAAGCTTCAAGGTATTCAGATCCCTAGCTTCATGTACTGCAGTAACCTTTGGTCTCCATATGGCTGGTAAGCTTTTGAGGATCTTCTCTACATGATCTGCAGTGGTGTAGCTTTTCTTTAATACTTTTAAACCTGATGCCAGAATCTGGAATCTGCTGAACATTGCTTCAATGTCTTCATCCTCTTCCATCTTGAACAGCTCATACTATTTGACCAGTATGTTAGCCCTTGCTTCTTGAACATGCTGGCTTCCTTCATAGGTCAAAACCAAACTGTCGAATATGCTCTTTGTTGTTTCTTTATCTGTGCATCTGTCAAATTCCTTGAAAGTGATGGCACTGATCATGATGTTTCTGGACTTGTGATGAATTTTGTATAATCTGCAATACTCTTGATGTTGGTCAAACCTTTCTCCATCAAACAATGGTGGTCAGTTGATGTTGCCTCCACGTTCATCTCTGGATTCTGCCATGTTGAACCCCTTGGACCTTTCCTCAAACACTGTTAAGTGCTCAGCCTTGAGACCGAGCTCTGATGCCAATTGAAGGTGCAAACACGAGAAGGGGGGTTGAATTGTGTTTGACTAACTTGAATACTTTTTCTTTTTTTACACTTTTAAAACAAAACATGATGTATGAATAAAAACAGAGTTAGCAGCATATATAAGGTAAAAATAAAACACATAATTTTTATACTGGTTCACCGTTAACGAGGCTACGTCCAGCCCCTTCACCTTGAAGGATTTCACTAATTCAAACCTTGAATTATAACAGTTCCACTGACCCTCCAAGTCAGTCTTCTCGAACAGTCTAACAATCCTAGACTCTTGAGGAATACAGCACCTTGACTTCCTAAGTTAAGTCTTCTCCTGCCAATCTGACAACCCTCAGATTGTAGACTCTACTTCAACAACTTAGATCTAACACACGAGAAAGAAAATAACACGAGTGCTTGCTTCGTGAAAGCTGGAACTCACAATTAACCTCACTAAAAACTTGAGTGTTTGCTTTGGAAGTGTATGACTCTTTTGTAATTTTCGATACTAAGTATTCTGCCTTGAGCCTCCTTTTATAGATGTGAATTAGGGTTTCTTCCAAGCTTAATTTCGAGTTGTATCTTGTTGGATTCTCTTGCAAAAATATCTTGACCAATCGGGCTTCACTTAAATAAAAAACATATCTTTTTAAGCTTCAGATTTGCTTTCAAAAATAACTGGCCAATCATGTCTTTAGTTTCTTCCCGCCAACAGCTTCAGAACTCCCATACGACTTCAACTTATTTTTGTAACAAATCCTTTTAATACTTTGATCAAATTTAATTAAATCTCCACCGTTAATCCTCATGATTAATTCTGGACCGTTTGACCTTCTGCTTTAGTCGACATCTGGACTATACTAAGTGATCTACTGTGATCCTCTTATTTCGGCCAACCCTGGACCACACTTTCTGATCTTGTGATCTCGGCCAACCTGGTCTAGCAAACTGATCTGATGTGATCCTCTGATCTCGGCCAATGTTGGACCACACATTCTGACCTTATGATTTTGGCCAACACTGGGCCATGGTCTGATCTTCTGATCTCGGCCAATATTGGGCCAAATACTTAAATCTGGACCATTGATCTGAATATCTTCCCTCTGATCAGGACCAATTCTTGACTTGGTCTGGATTTAAATTGAAATTAAATCTCGACAAACGATATTTTAGTCTGGACATTTTACCTTCTGTTTTGGATCAGTTCTGGATCAAATCTGGACATCATTTCTTCTGGTCTCGACTTAGTTTCATACCCTGAACCATGCTATCTTCTGGTCTGGGTCAAATCTGGATTGATTCTCTTGTTCTGGACCCATTAACTTATCCTCCGATTAAGTCTGGGCTGTTTATTATTTCACTGCCAGGCCATCGTCTGGTCAGAATAACTTCAGGATTAAATCTGACATTTGATTCCTTCTGGTCTGGATCAAGTCTCCCTCTGGCAGGCTTGCTTCTGGTCTGGACTAGGTCTCCTTCTGAGTTTGCTTCTTTCTGATCTGGACCAGCAAAGATATCTTCTGGTGATGTTGTGACATCCTGGAGTATCTTCTGGTACCTTCGGGATTCAATCTCTGGAACCCTTTGATTTTCTACTTCTGATTACTTCAGCTTCTGGTGGCATTTGATTTAATAATTCGAGATTCAAAATAAGATTACATGGAGTGCTTTTGTAAACATCAAAATCCTTAGTACTTAGAACCAACTTAGGAGCAAAGCAGCACATGATGGATCAAATAGACCAAGAGGATGAGGATTGATGAGCTATCACACACCACATCACAAAAAAGAGTTCATTTTAATTTCTGCCATTTTATTTTCACTTCTAGCACTTTATTTCAATACTTTGTTTCATTGTTTAGTTTTGTTAAATTGTACTTTTTGGTTGATAATACCATGTCTGCCTGGTACTTAGTTGCATGATGATTGGTTTATAAGTATGATTCATGAAAAGTCAAAAGTTTTGCATGATTATTTTGAAATTTAAAAGTTAGAAATATATCTCCTTGATGGATTTTGTGGTTGCACTCATGATGCCATGACATGTATAATTGTATTTTTCACATGAAAGTCATTGGCATAACCTTGAAATGTTTGAAATCAGGAAATTTGTACCTGAACTTGGTGAGGGAGTGTGAACTTAAACAATGTAAGTATGAGAGATTCGCCATTTGTTTTGCACAGTTGGATTCGTTTGAGTCTCTGATTATTTTGTTTGCATGGAAATGATAGGAAAAGATAAAGGCAATTTTTGTTCATTAGAGTATATAGCTACTTGACCAAATAGAACCTCCTCTCACCCCTTACGTCAATTGAAGATTTCGCCAAACGAATCCGATCTGCTAAGTGGTCGCGTCTTCGTCGAGTCGTGTCTTCGTCTCGTCTCGTCTCGTCTCTAATAATCCGCGAAAAAAAATAAATCAATGCAATCACCAAATACAACTTAATTACTATTTGCAATATCATCCAAAAATATATTTAACACTATGCACGCTTATGATTATACTAATAGAAACATATATCTTATTTAAAATAAATAAAAAATAAACTAACAAAGCTATTGCAAAATAAATATATATTGCAAAATAAATATAGTGTATGTATGATTTTGATATTGCAAAAGTCTAACAATGTATCATACATACTTAAAAAAAACTAACAAAGCTATTGGCTGCAAAATGGAATTAGACTCATTATTATTCAGATATAAATTTTAAATTGGTATTCAAACAGAATATAATTAATAAACAAAATATATTTAGTATTTTATTTTAATCATGATCCCGAATTATCAAATAAAACAATAAAAGACGGTAGTTAAATCATCGGAAGAAAACTCAACTAATAGTGACACAAACAATAGATTTTGACAAAAATTTAAGAATAATGAGAAACTAATTGGACGGAATGAAAGATTCTATAAAGAAGATAATATATGCTGGATTCTTATATCTGATAATAGTAGTCGACAAAATCACGACAGAGAGACAACGATCGGTGTGTGGGGTTGTGACTATGTGTTGACTTGTTAAGATGCATGGAGGAATTGGAAAAAGAATCTAGGAAAGGAGGAATTCGGCGCGGCGTAAATTGTAATGAGCATTGCCTATATATATATATATATAAATAAATTACTAAGGCAAAGATGAAGAAAATTAGCACTCATATCAAACACATATAATAATATTAATGTATTATTATATTACTAAAACAAAATAATAAGAAATTTTGGTGTTACATTTCTCCTATTGTTGATCAGATTTCGTCCTCGAAATTTACCTGATGAAAACAGCTCCGGATATGAATCAAGCATTTGGTATTTGTTTTCCCATGTAGCACTTTCTCCAGTAGCACTTCCCTAGACAACCTTAACCAACAGAATCGTCTTACTGCTTAATTCCTGAATCTTTTGATCCTCAATCCGTAGTGCTAAGGTGTTAAAACCTAGATTCATTTTTATTTGGACCTTTTCTGATTCAATCACATGTGAAGCATCGAAAATATATTTGCGAAGTTGAGACACATGAAAGAGACTATGAAGATTAGAAAGAGACGAAGGCAACGTGATCTGATATGCTACGTCACCGACACGTTTAAGAACTTGGTAAGCTCCTTTAAATCGAGGAGTAAGCTTTCACATTTTTAACACCCGACCAACCCCAGTTGTTGGAGTCACTCTCAAAAATACATGATCACCCTCTTGAAACTCGAGGTCTTTCCTTCTTTTATCATGGTAACTCTTTTGCTAACTCTGAGACGCTCTCATCTTTTTCTAAATCATTTTTACTTTATCAGTAGTATGTTGAACACTCTCTGGTCCTAACACAAGGTTATTGCCCGTCTCAAACCAACACAGAGGGGTCCTACACGTTATCCTGTACGATGCCTCAAAAGGGGCCATTCTAATACTAGAGTAGAAACTATTGTTATAGGTATACTCTATAAGTGGAAAAAAGCTATCCCAACTCCCATTCTACTCCAACACGCAAGCCATCAACAAGTCTTCTTAGGATTGATTGGTTCGTTTAGTTTGACCATTTAGTGGGTGGTAGGCTGAACTCATTCTAAGGTTCGTTCCTAAAGCGCTTTGTAAAGTTTCCCAAAATTTAGAGGTAAATTTAGGGTCTCTATCTGACACTATACTTGATGGGGTTCCATGCAACTTCACAATTTTCTTTATGTATAGCTTGCTATCTTTTCCATAGGATAGGTTATGTTCATCGGGATAAAATGAGCATATTTAGTTAGTATGTCCACAATAACCCATATACTATCATACCTTTTTGGGGTTTGAGGTAAGCCTACAACAAAGTCCAAATAAATGCTATCCCGCTTCCATTTGGGAATACTCAAAGGTTGCATCAAGCTTGAAGGTTTTTGGTGGTCTACCTTAGACTTCTGACATGTCAAACAAGCGTACACAAACTTTGCAACATCCTTTGTCATTATAGGCCACCAAAATATCTTCTTAAGATCCTTATACATCATTCTGGCTCCAGGGTGAATACTTAGACAACTCATATGTCCTTCCTCTAAGATCAACTTTCTTAACTCATCTACATCAGGTGCATAAATTATATCCTTAAATCTCAAAATTCCATCCACACCCATTTTAAAATAATGTTCTCTCCCTTGGTTAATCAACTTCAACTTATCCTTTGTCACAAACTAAAATAAGGTCTGTAAGCTTTTCCAACAACTCACTATGCTTAACCATTAAAACGAACACACTCAAAGTCTTCCTACTCAAGACATCGACCACTATATTGGCCTTTCCAGGGTGATAGTTAAGCTGAAAATCGAAATCCTTAAGAAATTCCATCCACCTATGTTGTCTCATATTTAAGCCCTTCTGGTCAAAAAAGTACTTAACGCTCTTATGGTCACCAAAAACCTCAAATCTAGATCTATAAAAATAGTGTCTCCACGTCTTAAGTACAAAGACAACTTATGCTAGTTCTAAGTCGTGGGTAGGGTAGTTCTTCTCATGAACTTCAGTTTCTTAGAAGCATACGATACAACCTTCCCATCCTGCATAAGCACTCTACCAAATCTTGAACCGCACGCGTCACAATATACTACAAAGGGTTCGCTTGGGTTAGGTAACACAAAGATCAGTGCAGAGGTCAATCATTTCTTAAGCTCTTGGAAACTATTTTCACAATCGGTATCCCACACAAACAATTCCCCTTTTCGGGTCAACTTAGTTAAAGGTAAGGCCAACTTGGAGAATCCTTCTATTAACCCACGATAATAACCAACCAATCCTAGGAAACTCCTAAAATAAGTCACTGACTTGAGTGTTTTCCATTCTAAGACACACTTCACCTTGGCAGGATCAACAACTATTCCATCTCTTGAAATTACATGTCCTAGGAAACTCGCTTCCTCTAACCAAAATTCATATTTAGATAGCTTGGCAAATAATTGTTTCTCTTTAAGGGTTTGCAAGACTATCCTTAAATGTTTGTCATGCTCTTCCTTAATATTAGAGTACACTAAGATATCATCTATAAACACAACTACAAATGAGTCTAGGTAAGGATGAAAGATTCGGTTCATGTAATCCATAAATACTGATGCTGCATTAGTCACACCAAAAGGCATAACCAAATACTCATAATGGCCATAACGGGGCCTAAATGCAGTTTTAGGGATGTAAGAGGTCATCACTCGAATATATTGGTAACCCGATCTCAAGTCAATCTTACTAAATACGTAAGATCCTCTCAATTGGTCCATAAGGTTATTTATCCTAGGTAGCAGATACTTATTCTTGATTGTCACTTTATTAAGTTGGCGGTAATCCACACACAACCTCATAGAGCCATCTTTCTTTTTAACCAACAACACAGGTGCACCCTGTTGAAACCAAGTTGGTTTTACATTTAGAGTTTTGATGTTAACATAAATATTTTATGAGAACAATATATTTGACTTCAAAGAGTATGAAAGAAGATATGGTCAAGATTTGTAGAAGATTTCAGGAAGATTTGAAGAAGATTTTATCAAGATTTGAAAAATATTTTATTAAGATTTATCTACAACAAATTACGAACAGAATAAATCTGAAGAATTTACAATCTCAATCTACACAAAAAAGGAACAAAATCAATTTGAAGAATTTACAAACGCAATGTGAACAAAATAAAATTCAAAATTAAACAACAACCAAATTGAAGCCCAATTTTTAACTATCAATAGATACTCAAGGCTGAAGAAGAAAAGCATGGAAAAGCAGAAAAAAGTAGTTTTAGAGTTCAAAGAGAGAAATACTCGTTTCAAGTTAGAAATATTTTTTGAGTGTTCTTTTCATAGAGTGTAAGAGTTATTATTAAAATTATTATTATTATTATAATCAGTTTTTCATAAGCAACTACTCAAGTTCCAATCTTTTGTATCCAACCTGATAGTGGTTTAGTTCCTTTTTCAATTTGGGGTTGCAAGGTTTTTAGGAGAAGACTTGGCTTGTAGGGTCAAGGTGGTGTTGTTCATCAAAAGTCTGGGGTTGTCAGGCTGTTTGGAAAGACTGGCTTGGAGGGTCAGATGCTTTGTAATTCAAGGTATTTAAATGAGTGGTTTAGAGCCTTTTGAATGAGGGGACTGGATGTTGCAAATTAGTGGTGAACTAGGACAAATCTATGTGTCAAATTAATTCTACTTTCATTGCTTGCTACCTCTAAATCCGATTGCATCTACTACAAGTAAGTCACCAAAAACCAAACTAGTTTTTAATTTATTTATAAATTATCAAAAAGCTATCAACTTTGGCAAACACAATTCAACCCCTCTTCTCGTATTTGCACCTTCAATTGGCATCAGAGCTCGGTCTCAAGGCTGAGCACTTCACATTGTTTGAGAAAAGATCCAAGGATTCAATATGTCTCGATTCAGTGAAGAAGCTGTCGGAGGAAACATCAACAGACCACCTCTCTTTGATGGAGTACATTTTGAGTATTGGAAAGACAGGCTAGGAAGTTTCTATATTTCATAAGCTCCTGAACTTTTGGACTTGGTGGAAGATGGTTATATTGCTCTGAACAATACTGATGGTATTGAAATTCCACGAAAGGAGATCAATGTTGATCAGAAGATGTACAAGATGCATCATAAGTCCAAAACATTCATGATAGATTCAATCACCTTCAAGGAGTTTGACAAGTGCACCAACAAGGAGACATCAAATAGTATTTATGATAGTATGATTTTGACCTGTGAAGGAAACAAGCAATTTCAAGAAGCAAAGGCCAACCTCCTGGTCAAAAAGTATGAGGTGTTCAAGATGGAAGAAGATGAAGACATTGCAACAATATTTTCTAGATTCCAGATCCTGGTCTCAGGATTAAAGGTACTTGAGAATAGTTATACTACTGTTGATCATGTGAAGAAAATCCTTAGGAGTCTGACAAGCAAGTGGAGAACTAAGATCATTGCCATTCAGGAAGCAAAGGATTTGAATACTCTAAAGCTAGAAGAATGAATCATCTCTCCCTGATCACATGAAATTGAGGTTGAAGAAGATGAGCCCAAGAAAAAGAACAAGACTCTAGTCTTGAAATCCAAGCAGAAGAAGGTTTTAAAAGCAACATCGGAATCAGAAGATAGTGATTCAGATGATTAGAATTTGAAATCAGAGGAAAAGAAGATTACTTTCATATCTAGAAATATTCTAAGGATGTGGCACAACGGAAAGAAGAAATTTCCCTAAAGATATTCCAAGCAATCCAATAGAGGAAATGATGATAAATATGAAAATAAAAGCATCATCTGCTATGGACGCAATGAACCTTGACATATCAAGTCAGAATGTTCAAATATGGAGAAAGGGAAACACTAGAGGAAAGATTCCAAACCCAAGAAGAATAATTTGATGGCTACATGGGATGATTCTAATGAATCCTCTGACAATGAACAACAAGATTTCGCTATGATGGCTCATACCAACTCTACCTCTGGATCCAACACAGATTCTGATTTTGGAAGTGAATCAGCAAATGAAGAAATTGAGGTATTTTCTGAATTTACTCGATCTGATTTAATTACTGCTATAAATGATTTTTTAAATAATAATCACAAATTGTCTTTAAAACTGAAAACACTTAGGAAAGTAAATACAAATCTAACATAAAAATTTAATGTTTTAAAGAATTAAAGTGCATATTGAAAAACACAAACTGCAACTTTGAAAATTGATATTAATGAACTTAAAACAGAAAATACAACTCTTAAAATTGATATTACTTAACTTAAGACAAATAATGAAACTCTAAAAACTGATATTACTGAACTTAAAACAGACAATGCAAATTTGAAAACTAATATTTCTGAACATAAGGCTGAAAATCTAGCTCTAAAAATTACCACAATGAAAATACCACATGTTTCTGATATGCATGAACAAGTATTTCAAGATTTTCTTGCTAATGGTATGGAAAAAAGCAAATATGCTTCTATGATTTATAGAGTTAGTAGAAATGGTAAAAGACGTATGGGGTTTGAAGAAACTGTAACTTAACCTAAACCTATTCCCTATGATATCTTGTGTATTGTTTGCTCTAAGAAAGGTCACTCCAAATTATCTTGTCCCATGTTAAATACAACGAAAGACAAGAAACCTTTTGATGTTAATAAATGTATTTTATGAAAATCGTATTTTGACTTAGAAGGAAAAATTAGAGGATGACACCACTAGAGGATGACGTCACCAGAAGATAATAAATGCTAAAAGAAAGTTTGGCCAGAGGATACATCCAGAGGATGTCATCAGATGGTACCAGAAGATACCTCTAGAGGATACCTGAGGATGTCATCAAAGGCAAACATCAGAGGATATCATCAAAGAGAACACAAAATAACATCGTAAGAGGATATCTTTCTTGCTTCAGATCAGAAGGAAGCAGAGTCTAGAGGGAGACCTGCTCCAGATCAGAGGATAAATGTCCAGATTAAAAGATCAATGGTCCAGATTAAAAGATCATTGGTCCAGATCAAAATATCAAATGTCCAGATTAAAAGATCAATGGTCCAGATTAGAAGATCAATGGTTCAGATCTGAGGATCACATAATGGTACAGATCAGATCACATGGTCCCGAGTTGGTCGAGATCAGAGGATCACAAAATTGGTACAGATCAGATTACTTGCTCCACAATTGGCCGAGATAAGAGGATCACAGAATGGTACAGATCAGATCACATGGTCCAGAGTTGGCCGAGATCAGAGGATCATAGAATTGGTACAGATCAGAATATGATACGGTACAAAATTTAAATCATGATGCAAATCAGTGAAGACTTGATTAAAATTCGAAGAAGACTTGATTAAATTTTGATAGAAATTTGATCAAAGTATGAAGGGGATTTGATTAAAAAATTCACTGAAGACTTGAAGAAATTCAAATGCAATATGAAGCTTAAAAAGATACGGTTTGAAATTAAAAGAAACAAGATTGGTCAAAAAAAATTTCAAATGCAATCTGAAGCTAAAATGATATGATTGGCCAACAGTATTTTCAAAGGAAATCTGAGCAAGATCTATTTGGAATTTAAGCTTGGACATAGCCCTATCTACAGCTATAAAAGAAGGCTTTAGGCAGCAGCATTAAGCATCGAAAATACAATAACTTAAGCTTCATATTCAACACAATCCGAGAGTTCAAAAGAGAGAATCACTTGAGTGCAAAAGCAATATTTTCTAAGTGTTTTCGAGAGAGAAATTCAGTGCAACAATTAGCTTTCCAGAAGGAACAAAAGTGTTCAACAATCAGTGCAGCAATTAGCTTTCCAGAAGCCAATTTGCAAAGTTCCAAACCTTTGTAATCTAACCCGATAGTGGTTTAGATTCTTTCTTCAATCTGGGGTTGTCAGATTGGTAGTAGAAGACTTGACTTGTAGAGTCAAGGTGCTGTTATCGTTCCTTAAAAGTCTGTGGTTGTCAGACACTTTGGGAAGACTGACTTGGAAGGTCAGGTGTTGTAATTCAAAGGATTTGAATTAGTGGATTAAAGCCTTTGGAGTGAAGGGACTAGATGTAGCCAAGTTAATGGTGAACCAGGATAAATTGATGCGTTCTTATGTGGTTATTTTCCGCTGCTAAGTCTGATTATTTATTCATCAAGTAAATCACATCAACATTCAACAAAACAACAAAAAGATTCAATGTTTGGAAAACACAATTCAACCCCCCTTTCTCGTGTTTTCACCTTCATAACAAACCAGGACCCAACCAAATTTGGGTACCTAAGAACAAAATTATCTTTGTCGCAGATGCCTTAGCAATCAAGTTAAAACACCAATCATGGTATCTAGACAGTTGATGCCACACTCCTTACCCTGAGCGTCAATAGGTTCATTAGAGGACTGGGTCAAATTGTTCTACATTTGCTGAGGATTTGAGTTTGACAGTTCAAATTGACCAACGACGGAAGGAAAAAGAAGGTAATAGACAAAATTCATGTAAGAAACAAAGGGTTGAAGAATCTTAAAGTAACTATCTATATCGCAGTGGTGGATCCATCTTTGGTTATTAGGGGCAACAAAGACTCATGTCTCAAAGTGTTGGGACAGTGCAGAGTCGTATATCAGATTTTGGAGCAAAATCACAATCCACTTTCCCTTAGAGACATTCCGGTGAGCTACACGATGTTCTATTTGTGGTAGGTTTCACTATGGAAATTGTTCCTGATATGGTAAGGTGTGCTATTAATGTGGCCAAGTTGGTCACATCAAGAGGGATTGTCCTATAGATACAACACATTCATCATCTAGATATGCATCCGCACCAACAACTTTGACATCTTCTCAAGCTCATTCTGCATCTGTGCGACAAAGTGGAAATTCTTTTATTAGAGGTTCAAGAATATCTCAATACAAAGGTAGAGGATTTGTTGGTAGAAGTCAGATACCAGCAGGAAGTGGTCAGGCTTGAGTGTTTACTTTGAGTCGCCAAGATGCTCATGCTTTGTTTGATCCTAGAGCTACACATTCTTTTGTATCCTCGTGGTTTGCCACTCGACTTGGTAAATGTTCATCTTTTCTAGAAGAAGCTTTAGTTATTGCTACACCTGTTGGAGAAAATTTGCTTGCTAAGTAAGTGTATCATTCTTGTGATATACCTATTGAGGGCAAGGTGTTGCTAGTAGATTTAGTAGTTATTGATTTGAGAGATTTTGATGTGATTTTGGGTATGGATTGGTTGGCTTTTCTTATGCCACTTTTGATTGTAACAACAAAGTGATGAAATTTGAGATAACGGGGAAATCAGTCTTCTCGTTTCAAGGAGAACATTGTTGGGTACGACATAACCAAATTTTAGCCTTGCGAGTTAGCACGTTAATGAGAAGAGGTTGTCAAGGGTACTTAAACTTGGTTAAGGAAACACAAGTGGTCAAGGAGAAATTGGAAAAAATTCCAATAACATGTGAATTTCTAGATGTTTATCCTGATGAACATCTTTGGTTGGCACCTGATAGGGAGATTGAGTTCTCTATAGACTTAATTCCTAACACTCATCATATATCCATACCTCCTTATCGTATGGCCCCAGCAGAACATAGGGAGTTAAAGGAACAACATGAAGATCTTCTTGATAAGGGTTTTATTCGCGCAAGTTCTTCTCCTTGGGGAGCACCAGTATTATTTTTAAAGAAGAAAGATGGATCCATGCGGTTGTGTGTAGACTATAGGTTGTTGAATAAAGTAACTATAAAGAATAAATACCCTTTACCATGCATTGATGAGTTGTTTGACCAACTTCAAAGAGCTTAGAATTTTTCTAAGACTGATTGGCAGTTGGGGTATCACCAGTTGAAAATTAAAAGGGATGATATAACGAAGATGGCAATCAATGAATAATGAATAATGTTATGACAACCTTTTGCTTATTTTTAGTAGGAGTTTAATTATAATATTAAGCATTCAAGTGTTGCATGTGTTAAGAGGGATCTCTCACATCGAAGGGGAACTTAAATATTGTTTACAATTATTTAAGTCTTTAAGTATATTAATAAAAATCTATAATTCTAAATCATTAAGTTTGTCATCATAAAAAAGGGAGAGATTGTAGAGGAAAAATCTCTAGTAATGCTTTAAAGATAACAAACCTTAATGATTAAATTAATGTTTAAGACATTTTGATATACTTTGTTATCTAATGTGTGCCCTTGAGTGATTTCATTAAGACAGGTAAATCTTAAAAGGATTAAGCAAAAATGAACAAATCATAAGCAACATTGTGTGAAACATGTAGACATACTTCAGAAAGTTCAACTCTGAATATGAACAGAGTTCAGAATGTTTAACAAAGTGTAGATAAACAAATTTCAAAATACGCATCATCACGTGCAAGAAAATAACTAAAACTACTTTGGAATAAGTAGGAGAATATGACATTAATATCACTTATCATCAAAAGGGATATTGGTATTAAATCCAACAAGAATATTCAATGTTATTTATAAATTATAACAAAGAATGTTGGATTAAATACAAAGTGAGTATTATCTTGTGTCATAAAGAAAAGACATTAACCTTCACATACAAACAAAGTGAAGACTTCCAACATTTATAAATACAAGAAGCATTAAACTTTGAGGCTAAGACACTAACCTTGACATATAGACCACTTTTTAATGCAAATTGTATAAAAGTCTCTTCAATCATCAAATATACTTCAGCTCTCAAATATATTTTTACATAATCATTTAGTGTTTATTTGTACCAGACTCATACTCACTTTAAACTTAGCTGATAGATCCCAAAACAATCATATTTTTCATGTGTAACATTATCATATCTATCTATTCAAAGATAGATTGAGTGAAGATTGTGTTAGCTTGTTGAGGCTAAGAAAATAAAGAGTGTAAGTCTGTTGAGGCTAAGAGAATACAATTGTAAAAAGTCCCATTGGTATAAATGAAAGGTGCAAGATTTGAGAAGTTTTCTAAAGCATCATATTGAAAATCTCACTGTTGCGAGGACTGGACGTAACCCATATTTGGTGAACTAGGATAAATTTTGTGTATGATTCTTTTTCCTTAACTCTTTACTTTCACTATTAAAGTTTACATAACTCACACGTCACTAAATACATTACAAACTTAATTTTAGACTAACACTTCAGAACAGTTTGAAGTCAACCTTCTCTTATCTTTCCAAGTGATATACTTGAGAACAATTTAACTAAGTGCAAATTAATGTTTAAAAATGTAAACCCCATTTCTTGTGACTATTGTTTCAACTTCAAATACTTTATCTGTCTTATTATAAATGTATGATTTTTGTTGAAAATAAATAATTGTGGTAATTTTAAGGTTGAAATATATTTCATTTACTCAAATACTAGTATTATTAATACTCCCTCTATCTCTTAATAACTATTCCATTTGAACATTTCACATAGATTAAGAAAAGATAATAAATAAAAGGGCGAGAATAGTGATTATATCCAATTGTCGTTATTAAGCATTGGATGATGTATTGTTTTGAGTATGACCGTTTATGTAAATTTTTAATTTTGTTGTGGTTGTCAGAGATGAAGTCTGCTATAAATCGATTCAGCAAGTGGTAGGTACTCTACTGGGATTCATTTTATAGAATTTTTCCAAGTCGTTTTATATCGAATTTTCACATCTTCTAGAATCATTGACTTATATCAAAGTTATTGAATTTTTCAGAGATATGGATTTTTTGCACGTGCATTGACTTTTGGTAGAGGTATTGACTTTTATTAAAATCATTGACTTTTTCAGAGGCGTTGACTTTTTTAGGTGCATTAACTTTTGTCAATTTGGTTGACTTTGTCACATGTATTGACTTTTGTACGAGTGAGAAGCATGAAAGTCAGAATCATTGTGCAAATACCAGAAGTAGAGTCATACGTATTAGAGTCAGATTGGATTGTGTCATTATCAAAAGCAGATTAGATGTTAATGTCTGAATATCAAAGGCATAGTCAAAAATCTGCTTGTGCTGAAATAGCTTTCAAAAACATAGGCAACCATTAGAGTCAGTACAAATAACTATTTTAGAGAGAAGCATGTTGCCTTTAGAGTGAGTGCATCAAAGTGAGCGCTTTATTGCTAGCGAAGGATGCACATTTAGAGTGTGTGTAGTTCAATGTCTTGTTTCGTTTCCTCTAACTTTTGTGGTGTACTCATTTCCTCTTATTATTATATTTTATGTGTTTCCTCTTATTAGTGTGTTTCCATTGATTCTTGTTGTTTCCTCTGATCACTATGTTTCCTTTGATTCTGATTTCTTCTTCTGGTTTTATCTTTTTCCTCTTATTTTACCCGTATCGCTTGATTTTTCTAGGGTTTGTGGAATGTACATGTTTGTTCTATTTTTCTACAAACTTAATGTAGAACATTAGTACATTAAATTATTCTCACAATCTTCCTTTTGTTATCAACAAAACTAGAAAGGAATTGTTCTCCAAAACTATTTTGGTTCTAACAAGAGGTAGCAGAGTTAAAGGGGAAGGGAAAGAAGGGAAATGCAAAGGAGTCATTTGATGATGTATCACAGACTAGGTCGACAAGGGCTTGCACGGCAGACACAACTTCTTAGGTAGAGGGATGGACAAAATATGGCGATATAGGGTTAGGTACTCGGGTGGAAGAAGGAAAAGGTTGTTGTAAATTAGTGGACGGGGTAGGTCTTTGAGTTGAAGTGTTGTTGTCAAGTAAATTATGGGTATCTGAACGAACAAAAGTGTTCAACCATGGTAGCCTTAAACATTTTATCTTAGGTTTTAGAGTCATAAATAGGAAGGGTGATGGGTGCATGGTTACAAGGAGGAGGAACAGTGTTGGTTGGTTAGGGAGAGAGGAATAAAGTAGTTGGTTCAGTTTCAATGTGAGGGACAAGAATAGGTTGCTCAAAGTTTGAATGTACCTTTTGTTTCTTCCTCTGAATAGGGGTTGTTGTGTCTTCATTGGCCATAGTTGTTTCTTCCTCATCATCTCCAGTCCTTAAAGTCTGAACGGCTTTTTTTTTCCTCTTCTTCACAAAAACCTAGGCCAAGTGGACACATTCTAAGATATTCAATAACAACTTTCTTGTTGTCTTTTGCAAAAATGGGAGCAACAAAATAATCAATCTCAGATAAAGCAGTCAAAGAACAATTGGCTTGACCTGTTCTTCTTCTAGCGTTACCACTGGGTCGAATGCAATGCCTATGGGACACCAATCTCATCTTGATGCTTTGAGAGATTTTCCACATTAGACCCAAGTGGTGTTTGCTAGCATGGTCCATTGACCCACCTCTGGGCCCCACACACCCAATAAGGACTTTGAAAAGAACTCTATAGTTAGGTTTGAGGTGTGGGCATCATGCCTTCAACTGGGCATCTTGTGATGGCAGCAAGGAATTACTAAATAATCTTGATAAGGAGACCGAACACATTACTTGAAACCTTGTTGTTGGTATCAGCAATCCTCCAAAATTCTTTTACCAAAATGTCTAAAGCAATCTCCTGTTCTAGGTTGAAGTATTTAAACTAGCCTACCTCAACAAGCTCCGCGATGAAGTTGAATTCGTTCTCAGCTAGGTTTGCGAATTTAACCTTCAATTCGTGAAGAATCTCAAACTGATCCAAGTTACATTGAAGCCTTGGAACTTATGAGACGTTTGCAGTTGAGGGGATTGAGGACGAACTTGACGCCGTTCAAGCAAGAGAGATTTAGGGAGAACAATAACTTTATCGGTTTGCAAAGAACAAAACTGTGGGAGTTGTGAGTGATTGTGAGTAATAAAAAATTTAAGAGCCAAAACGATTGAGTTTTCAAAGTTAGTACTAAACACACGCGTGAGTATTACACTGTACGAGAGTTAAAACTATTCATATCCAAGATTAATTGAATTTAGATTAACTAGAGGCACAAATAAATTCAATTTTTAACCATTCACTCTGTTTTTCTAGAGGCAAGGTGATAACTCTTCATCATATGCATATTTGTCATTATTTTTAGTCTTATTTATAGGAAATCATTAGTTAATTTAAGGAGTTATTTAATTTATTTTGTTGATTTTAGTTTTTAGATTTAACAACATGTTTATGTTCGTAATTCCTTTATTAAGTAGATATTTTTTATGGTTTTATGTTATTTCCTTATTTTCCATGCAGTGCTGAATTTTGGTGAGAAATCAACATGACCTACATGGAGCATTTCTACCATATCTGGAGTTGTAGGTGTCCAATTGGAGTCAAACCAAGTGCAAATGAAAGCTAAGATCCATAGCTACAACATTCATGAAGACACCAGAACCAATTTCGGATTCAAAATAGTAGACATATGCAGTTTACGTCAGATAGAAGATGTTGTGCGCTTGAAGCGCGCCAGCTGCGCACGAACCGCGTTTTGGCACCACTGCTTCTGTTTTAATGCGCCTGAAGCGCAAGTCTTGTGCCTGGGGCGCGTGGCGTACTGAGGAATGCATAAAACCGAGTCTTTCTGAATGTTGAGGGATATTTTTGTCAATTGAGAAGCTCAGAGACTTGTACCCTAGCAGAGACGCTCAGAGACGGCTGTTCTACACCATTGAAGGAGTTTTATCAAGAATCATTCATGAATCCTTCTTGTAATTCTTCTTTAATCTCTATCTCTTTAATCTATGTAATGAGTAACCAAGCCCTATTTGTTAGGGATGAGTGGAACAAGATGAAAGCTTTATTTGTCTGAATTGACTCGTGGTTATATGGATAAATTTATTGAATTATTTTTCTCATCTCTGTGCTTAATGCTTTTTATTGCCTGATCTACTATTCGTAATTTGAAACGGAAGTGGACTTTACGAATGCTTGAGATAAGAAATTCATGAGATTGTAGTCTAGGGATAGATGCAGGTCATGAATCCAATTGAATTAGTTGCAGAGACAACAGTTTAAAAAGAGAATTTTTGTACTGTAAAGCTTAATTCTAATTTTAAATCCACTAAGGAAATTAGGGGTTATTTTGGAATTAAAGGTTCTGTCACAAAGACATTAGGGCAAGAATACTAAAGAAAATTCGGTAAGAAATCAATAAATGAATTCAGTAACTAGGATCAAATTAGAGACCAAGGTTGGACTCGGAGTGAAACTCATCCCTGACATTTTTCTCATTATAATGTTCAATTTCATTACAATTGTTATTTTAAATATTTCCTAAATCAATTCGAAAACTTTTTGTTCAATTTCAGTAATTAAAGATAATTCGATAGTAAAACGCAATCCTTGAGTTCGACACTCATTATTACCGTTTTTAATTATTACTTGCAATGATTCAGTACACTTGCTGAAACGCTATCAAGTTTTTGGCGCAGTTGCCAGGGATTGCCATATCACTATTGAGTTATAATTTATTTACTTAATTGGAATTTTTTGCTCTGCAATAAAATTTTTGTTTTCTTTTATTTACTTTTTTTTATTCTCTATTTTTTCACGATTTTTTTCTAACCTTGTATGCGAAGCCAGTCCTCAGCTAAGCTTCTTTTTGATCCAGAAATAGAAAAGACCGCAAAAGCAAATCAAAAGGCGATTTGAGAAAGGAGGAAAAGGGAAAGAAAGTTAGTAGCAGAAGAACAAAATCTAGGGGACTGCTTCACATTTGCTGAAATGGTTGATCCACCACCACCTGAACATACCCTTGGGGAGTATGGGAATCGTGATAGAAACCATGCTCGTTTGGCCATCCATAACCAACCGGTTACAGTCAACAAATTCGAAATAAGTCTCGCCCTCTAGCCAGAGTTGAAGGAGATTCATTTTTCCAGTAAACATAATGAAGATGCAATAGACATCTCACAAACTTCTTTGAACTATGTGAGACAGTGAAGGTGGATGGTAACAGTGAAGAAGGCAAGAGGTTGAGACTATTTCCATTGTCATTAAAAGATGATGCTAAGGAGTGGCTAAATTCTTTACCCTCTGATAGCATCACCACATGGGACGATCTTGAAGACAAATTCTTGGAACAATACTTTCCCCCTTGCTGTGTTTTTCAGAAAAAGGCAAGAGATTTCTGCTTACAAGCAAAAAGAAGGAGAATCACTTTGTGACACTTACAGGAGGTTCAAGAGTTTACTAGCAGGATGCCCCAATCATGCTTATGACGACACCGCTCAAATGCAAATATTCTGCAATGGGTTGAGGCCGAGCACTAGAATTATGTTGGATGCTACAGCAGGTGGCTCTTTGAATTACAAGACCGCATCAGAAGCACGAAAAATTATCGAAATTATGGCATCCAATGAGCAAATGATGCTGTATGATAGAGGCGGTGGGTCAAAAAGTGGTATGCTGGAATTGAGTGTTCTGGACGCCGGGATGGCTCAACGAAAGCTACTCTCGAAACAGATAGAAGAAGTTATCGCTGCCGAGATAAAAAAGGGGATGGCAGCTCTAAATATATAACCCCAAGTGGCCCCTGTTAAATTATTGAAATATACAAGTTGTGATTTTTGTGGGGGAGCACATAAAAATGGCGCCTGTGAAGTACCAGAGGATGATGACACAGAAGAACTAGAAAAGGTGAATTTTGTAGGTAACAACGGAAAGCAAAATAATCCTTACTCCAGTACATACAATTCGGGTTGGAGAAATCATCCAAATTTTTCATGGAAAGATCAACAAGGTGGATCCCAAAGCCTACAAGGAGCTCAAACAAATCAAGCGCCACTTCGTAAAGCTACTTGGGAGATTGCTATTGAGAAGTTGGCAACAATCACAAGTGTTTTCATTGAAGAGTCAATAGCCATCCAGAAAAACCAATCAGCCTCTATCAAGAATTTTGAGACCCATGTGGGTCAAATTGCTCAACAGCTAGCACAAAGAGCACTTGGAAACTTGCCTAGTGACACAGTTCCAAATCCGCGAAACAATGTTAATGCCGTGACAACAAAAAGTGGCTAAGTAAGTGAACCAACACCACCTAAAAAAAAGGGTGGAAGTGCTTCAATCCCAACCCACTCGGAGGAAATAGTCACCCCGACCTCAGCTGAGGGGGATATTGGTTGTGAAAAGGAGGAAGAACTTGTGGTGCAGAAAAAGGAAGCCGTACCAAAACCTGAAATTCAACTCCCATTCCCTCAAAGATTAAAAAGGGAAGAAACAGAAAAACAATTCGGTAAGTTTCTTGATGTTTTTAAAAAATTGCAAATTAACATTCCTTTTGCAGAAGCACTAGAGCAGATGCCGACGTACGCCAAGTTCATGAAGGAGATTCTGTCAAAGAAAAGGAGAATCGGCAGTGAAACAATGATGCTTACTGAAGAGTGCAGTGCTATTTTATAGAGGAAGCTACCACCTAAGCTCAAGGATCCTGGAAGCTTCTCTATTCCTTGCGCTATTGAGAATAAAACTATTGGGAAGGCCCTCTGTGATCATGGGGCAAGTGTGAGTCTTATGCCTCTTTCTATATACAAAAGGTTAGGCATTGGAAGAGTCAAAGACACACACCTGATGTTACAGTTCGCAGACCGCTCAATGAAACATCCATATGGAGTGGTGGAAGATGTGTTGGTAAAGGTGGATAAGTTTATTTTCCTAGTAGATTTTGTGGTGGACATGGAGGAAGACAATGATATCCCCTTGATCTTGGGGAGACCGTTCCTAGCAACAGGGCGAGCTATGATTGATGTGGCGGATGCCACCTTAACCTTGAAAATAAATGAGGAAATGGTCACCTTTAACATCCTCAAAGCCATGGAAAACTCTAAAGAAAGAGAAGGGTGCAACCGAATCGAGATATTTGATTCGATAGTTGATGAAGAAGTTGGGCATCAAGTACCCGTTTTGCCGCTAGAAAGAGTGTTATGCCTACCCCAAGATGTTTTTAAAGATAGTGAAGACCCGAGGGAAAAAGAAGTTTTAGCCATGTTAGAAGCATCACCATCTCATTCCCCCCGCTTCCGCACTAGATGGGATGAGTTGAAGGGGAATGAAGAGGAACTCCTAGAAAAAAAGAGACACCACTTATTGAACTCAAGCAGCTGCCTCCTCACTTAAAATATGTATTCCTTGGTGAAAAAGATAATAATCCAGCTATCATTAATGCAAGCTGGAGTGAGTTACAAGAAGAGAAACTGTTGAGAATTTTGCGGAAGCATAAGGGTGCCATCGGTTGGTCCATTGAAGACTTGAAGGGAATAAGTCCGACTTTTTGTATGCACAAGATCCTAATCGAGGACGGTCACAAACTGGTTGTACAACCCCAAAGAAGATTAAATCCAGCTATGAAAGAGGTGATTAGGAAAGAAGTGGTAAAGCTCTTAGAAGCCGGTCTCATTTACCCCATTTCAGATAGCTCGTGGGTGAGCCCCGTTCAATTTGTACCAAAAAAGGCTGGAACGACCGTCATCACAAATGAAAATAACGACCTAATTCCTACGCGAACGGTCACACGGTGGAGAGTTTGTATTGATTATAGAAGATTGAACAGTGCTACGAGGAAGGATCATTTTCCGCTCCCTTTCATTGACTAGATGCTTGAGAGACTAGCAGGACATGACTATTACTGCTTCTTAGATGGATACTTGGGGTATAATCAGATAGCTGTGGCACCTGAAGATATAGTGAAAATTGCATTTACATGTCCTTATGGGGTGTTTGCCTATCGGCGGATGCCGTTCGGGTTACGTAATGCACTCGCTACATTTCAAAGGGGCATGATGTCCATATTCTCCGATATGATTGAAAAATATATCGAAGTATTTATGGACGACTTTTCTGTTTTTGGTTCATCGTTTGACAATTGTTTGATTAATCTAGCCCTTGTATTAGAAAGGTGTGAAAAATCCAACTTGGTCCTAAATTGGGAAAAATGCCATTTTATGGTGAGAGAGGGAATTGTTTTAGGCCACCGAATCTCCCACAAGGGGATCGAAGTTGATAAGGCTAAAGTTGAAATTATTGAAAAACTTCCCCCTCCTACCAATGAAAAAGGCATTAGATGCTTTTTAGGTCATGCTGGATTTTACAAGAGGTTTATAAAATATTTTTCTAAGGTTGCCAAACCATTTACAAACCTACTTGTAAAAGACACACCTTTCAAATTCAATGATGACTGTTTGAATGCTTTTAACACCTTGAAAAATAAGTTGATAACTGCCCCTATTGTCACTGCACCCGATTGGTCACTACCTTTTCAAATCATGTATGATGCAAGTGACATTGCTATCGGGGTAGTCCTAGGACAAAGAAAAGATAAGTTGTTGCATGTAATTTACTACGCAAGTCATGTTTTGAATCAGGCACAACATAATTACGCAACAACTGAAAAAGAATTATTGGTTGTGGTTTATGCTTTTGATAAATTTCGATCTTACTTATTAGTATCGAAAGTTATTGTTTACACTGATCATGCTGCCTTGAGATATTTGTTTGCTAAGCAGGAATTAAAGCCAAGGCTACTCAAGTGGATTTTGTTACTACAAGAGTTCGATATTGAGATCCGAGATAAGAAGGGTTCAGAAACTGTAGCTGACCATCTATCTCGATTGGAGAAAGTGGAGGAGGATGATGATACTAGACCGATTCGAGACCAGTTCGCCGATGAACACATCTTCACAATATCCGAGGCACCTTGGTTCGCTGACATTGCAAATTTTAAGGTAGGAAAGGCAATTCCATCCGATTTCACCTACCAACAACGAAAGAAGTTCATCCATGACGCTAAATTCTATGTGTGGGATGAGCCCTTTCTATACAAAAAAGGAGTGGATGGGTTGTGCGAAGGTGTGTACCCGAGGAAGAGCAAGAAAAGGTACTGTGGCACTGCCATGACTCCGATTATGGGGGTCATTTTAGTGGGGATCGAACTGCATCAAAGGTTCTCCAATCAGGATTGTTCTGGCCGTCATTGTTTAATGATGCATTCAACTATGTGAAGAAGTGTGATCGATGTCAGCGCACCGGTAATATTTCAAAATGGGATGAGATGCCTCAAAATCCTGTATTAGAAGTAGAAGTGTTCAATTTCATGGGTCCATTTCCACCCTCATTTGCAAAAGTTTATATTCTGGTGGCAGTGGATTATGTCTCAAAGTGGGTTGAAGCAGTTGCTACACCAACTAATGATTCACCACAGGTAATCGCATTTCTCAAGAAGAACATCTTTGCGCGTTTTGGGGTACCTAGAGCTTTGATCAGTGATGTGGGCACTCACTTTCTTAATTGGAAGCTGGAGTACCTTCTTAAAAAATAAAATGTGCATCATAGGGTGGAAACCCCATATCACCCACAAACTAGTGGGCAAGTTGAAGTATCCAACAGACAGATCAAAAAAATCCTTGAAAAGACGGTGAACGCTTCAAGGAAAGATTGGTCGACAAAGCTTGACGATGCACTTTGGGCATATCGAACATCTTTCAAGACCCCCCTTGGTATGTCACCGTATCAAATTGTGTATGGTAAAGCCTGTCATTTACCCCTTGAGCTGGAGGATCGGGCTTTTTGGGCAACAAAATACTTGAATTTTGACTTGGTAAAGGCGAGCGAATCTAGAATTCTCCAGCTTCACGAATTAGAGGAGTTCCAGAATTTTGCATATGAAAATGCTATGATCTATAATGAAAAAACCAAGAAGTGGCATGACAAAAAAATTCAGTTGAAGGATTTCCAAGAAGGACAACTTGTTTTCCTCTTTAACTCGAGATTAAAGTTGTTCCCAGAAAAATTAAAGTCAAGATGGTTGGGACCGTTCAAAATAATCAAAAGTGTTCCAACACGGTGCAGTGGAGTTAAAGGATACACACTCGAACCGAAGTTTCAAGGTGAATGGACAAAGGCTCAAACAATATTTAGGGGGAGAGTCAAAATTTCCGATGGAGTCCATCAATCTGACCCCCATTTGAAAAGGGGAATGTCAAGCTCAAGACATTAAACGAGCGCTTATTGGGAGGCAACCCAAATTCGTATCCTTTGCAAGTTACTTTTAAATTTAATCTCATTTTATTTGCTTTAATTTTATTGCTAGTATATTAGTTCTTGTTGTTTTGTATGCTCAAGGAACCACAAGGTGGGTGTAGGGAGTAGATTTTGCCTGGAGTCGCATCCAACAGTAGCATTGGTGTTTCAAGACTGGCTCATTGCGCCTGAAGTGCAAGTAAAATATGTAAGTCTGAACAATCTGCGCCTGAAGCGCGTTCTTTGCGCCTGAAGCGCGTTTTGTGCGCCTGAAGCGCGTTATGTGCGCCTGAAGCGCGCCCTTTGCGCTTGAAGCGCATTTGCGTATTTTGTCCACTGCCATTTAGAGCCTAAAGCGCATATCATGAGTCACATAACTGAGAGAAGTTTTCTTTCCTTTTTATTTTCTTTCTTTGTTTGTATATTCTTTATGTTGGTAGTCGAACTATCTGTCTGTGTTTGGTCATTAAATGTGTACTATGATGAAGAAGTGTAATAACTTGCAGTATGTCTTAAGTTTTCTGTTTGGGATTTTGAAATTCAACTCTATGTTTCTTAGCTCATATCATTGATCCATTCGACGAGTTTCGCTAATACATACATTGTTGATTACTAAGTGGTTGTAAAATCTGCCATCAATTTTTCAAAAAAAACAACAACAATGTAGTAGCACATTTGGCACAGTTTTGAAAGTTCACACTCTCTCTTGTGTATCCTAACTGTGAGTTTTTGGGCCTAAACACTTATATTTCTTGTGTGTAATGATCTAGACATGTGTTAACCCTTCAGAACATGCACTAATTCTGACATGCATCACTTGTGATTTATGCATACACAGAGGCAATTTGGTTTGATCGTTTGAGCCTTTCTAACTACCCTGTGCAAATTTTATCCATTGCTAGCCCCTTTGAGCTTGACCTTTTCTTTCGGTTACTAGCCACATTACAAACCAAATTTTTGACAGTGATTCAATCACAGTACTTGGAGCTAGGTAGAAATTTTTTTGATCGTCTCTGTAAAGTTGTAATTTGGGGTTGCTCATGGAATAGCAACGTCTAAAGTTTGGGGTAGCGGTTCTCAAAAAAATACAAAAAAAAATAAAAATGTTGTACTCTGTAAAATAACATCTGCTTAGTTATTTTGTCAGTGTTTGAGAATCCCCATAGTAAAAAGGTGAATAAAAATCAAAAGAGGTAGAATAAAGTGAAAATGTGCGCCTAACTCCAAGTAGTAAAGCCTACTTTCCCAAAATGTCCTACCCTTACCTAAACCCCAGTACAACGCGAAAGTCCTACAAAGTGTATGTGTTTGTTGCATTGTGATTGCTAACTAGAATTTTTTCAAGCCTCTGGTAGCGTGATGCATGTTCTAGGATTTGAGTGATCAATTCATTACCCTGACTAAACACTTGAGAGAAATTTTGGTGAGATTGTGTGAAGAGAGAATTGAACTGGATGAATTAATGCTAAAGTGTATACACTGTGTTGTTTTTGTGCACCAACCATGAAGCTTGAAGAATGTTTTGTAGTAGTGGAAATTTTGGGAATGGAGTTTGATGTGATTTGAGAAGATTGAGTTTAAATTACCCTTAACTATATCAAATATGAAACTAATTGTTGCCTAGGGACAAGCAACAAACTATGTTTGGGGTTGTGATAACTCTTCATCATATGCATATTTGTCATTGTTTTTAGTCTTATTTATAGGAAATCATTAGTTAATTTAAGAAGTTATTTAATATATTTTGTTGATTTTAGTTTTTAGATTTAACAACATGTTTATGTTCGTATTTCCTTTATTAAGTAGATATTTTTTATGGTTTTATGTTATTTCCTTATTTTCCATGCAGTGCTGAATTTTGGTGAGAAATCAACATGACTTACAAGGAGAATTTATACCATATCTGGAGTTGTAGATGTCCAATTGGATTCAAACTAAGTGCAAATGAAAGCTAAGATCCATAGCTACAACTTTCATGAAGACACTAGAACCCAATTTGGATTCATAATAGTAGAAATATGTAGTATACGTCAGTTTGTTTCAGAAGAGCGTTTTGGCACCACTGCTTTGAAGGTGCAAACACGAAAAGGGGGGGTTGAATTGTGTTTGACTTAACTTGAATACTTTTCCTGTTTTAATACTTTCAAAACAAAACTTGATGTATAATTAAAACAGAGTTAACAGCGGATAAAAATAAAAATAAAACTCACAGATTTTATACAGGTTCACCGTTAACGAGGCTACGTCCAGTCCCTTCACCTTGAAGGATTTCACTAATTCAAACTTGAATTACAACCTTGCTACTGACCCTTCAAGTCAGTCTTCTCAATAGTCTAACAATCATAGACTTCTTGAGAAAAACACCTGTCTTCAGCCAATCTGACAACCCCAGATTGTAGAAGAAATCACAATCTAATTGCCAAGTAACCTGCTACCTCTACTGACTCCCTCAGTTTGTAGACTCTACTTCAACAACTTAGATTTGACACAGTGGAAAGAAAATAACAAGAGTACTTGCTTCTTGAAAGCTAAAACTCACAATTGACTTCTATGAAAATTTGGGTGTTTGTTGCTTTGGAAGTGTATGACTCTTTTGTGATTTTCGATGCTTTATTCTTCAGCATTAAGTCTCTATTTATAGTTGAACTTTAGAACTTCACTGATGCTTTACTTCTGCAGTATATTTAGATTAATCTGTTTTGAAAATATTCTGGAGTATTTTTCTCAGATTCTGTTTTGAGCCTTTTGCTCACTGATCTGTTTTGAGCATTTTGCTCAGCTTCTGTTTTGAGCGTTTTTCTCAGATTCTTTAATTCTCATCATCAAATCTGCACCATTGGATCTTAATGCGATAGTCCACATCTGGACCAGCCTATTTCATATTTTGTGATCCTCTGATTTCGGCCATTCCTGGACCACACTTCCTAACCCTCTGATTTCGGCCACCACTGGGCCATGGTCTGATTTTCTGATTTGGATCATCACTAGACCAAATAATTATTACTGAACCATTGATCTGGAAATTTTTACTCTGATCTGGACAGATTCTGCACTTTGGTCTGGAACAAACTGAAATTAACTTGAACAAAAAATATTTCAGTCTAGACATTTTACCTTTAATTTTGGACCAGGTCTGGATTGATTCTGGAACTCATTTCTTTTGGTTTGGACTTAGTTCCATGCCCTGAATCATTCTATCTCATGATCTGGGCCAAATCTGAATTGATCCTCTTGTTCTGGACTCATAAACATACCTTCTGGTCAAGTCTGGAACAAGTCTGGACTGTGTAATTTTTCACTGCCAGGCCATCTTCTAGTCAGAATAACTTCTAGAATAAAATTGATATTCGACTCCTGTTTGTCTGGAACAACTCTCCTTCTGGCAGGCTTTCCAATGATATGATCCATGTTTCATTATGATTTTTTATTCCTTCTGTTCTGGGCCACCAAACATATCCTCTGGTGATGTTTTGACATCCTGGAACATCTTCTGGAAATTTCAGAATTCATTTTCCTTTGACATCTGCTTCTGTTTTCTTCAGTTTCTCGGGCATTTAACTTAATAATTCAAAGTACAAAATAAGTTTACATTGAGTACATTTGTAAGCATCAAAATCCTAAGTACTTAGAACCAACTTGGTTCCAACATGCTTCTGTTTTAATGCGCCTGAAGCGCAAGTCTTGCGCCTGGGGCGCAAGGCACGCTGAAGAATGCATAAAACCGAGTCTTTTTGAATTTTGGGGGATCTTTTTGTCAATTGAGAAGCTCAGAGGCTTGTACCGTAGCAGAGATGCTCAGAGACGGCTGTTCTACACCATTGAAGGAGTTTTATAAAGAATCATTCATGAATCCTTCTTGTAATTCTTCTTTAATCTCCATCTCTTTATTCGCACTAATGAGTAACTAACCCCTATTTGTTAGGGATGAGTGGAACAAGATGAAAGCTTTATTTGTCTGAATTGACTCCTGGTTATATGGATAAATTTATTGAATTATTTTTCTCATCTATGTGCTTAATGCTTTTTATTGCCTGATCTACGATTCCTAATTTGAAACGGAAGTGGACTTTACGAATGCTTGAGATAAGAAATTCATGAGATTGTAGTCTAGGGATAGATGCAGGTCATGAAACCAATTGAATTAGTTGCAGAGACAACAGTTTAAAAAGAGAATTTTTGTATTACAATTGTTATTTTAAATATTACCTAAATCAATTCGAAAACTTTTTGTTCAATTTCAGTAATTAAAGATAATTCGATAGTAAAACGCAATCCTTGAGTTCGACACTCAGTATTACCGTTTTTAATTATTACTTGCAACGATTCAGTACACTTGCTTTAACGCTATCACAAGGCATACAGAGGATTAAACATCATTCTATAATCAACAGAATATGTAGACGTTTCTTTATAAGACTGAATATGTCCTTATTAGGGATTTTATGAAATTATCATCCTACTAAGGATCAATGCGACAAATTTAATATATAAAATACCCTTATCGACATAATCCCTTATAAAGTGATGTTTAATCTCTATATGTTTTGCTCTAGAATGTAAAATAGAGTTTTTTTGTTAAACATATAGATGAAGTATTATCACATATGATAAAGTTTATACTCTCATAACTTTTGAAATTTTCTAGTTGATGTTTCATCCACAACAGTTGAGTGCTGCAACTAGATGCTACAATATACTCTACTTCTGTTGTAGACAAAGTAACAATCCATTGTCTTTTGCTCAACAAGGATATTAGATTATCACCAAGAAATGTACAATTTCTACTAGTGCTCTTCCTTTCTTGCTTATCTCCTGCATCGTCAGCATCAAAACCTACTAACCTGCACTCAAAGGATGACTTATAACACAAACCAAGGTTAGTAGTGCCTTTCAGATATCTAAAGATACACTTAGCAACTGTTAAGTGGGATTATTTAGGGTCAGACTGAAAATTTGGCACACATATACTAAATAGGATATCATATCTAAAGGCAGATAAGTAAAGGAAGGAACTTGTCATTCCTCTATATACCTTTTAATCTAGCTTTTTACCTGAATCTTTGTGAAGAGAGCATGTTGGATGCATAGGTCTGGACATTGGCTTACAATCATCCATTTTAAACTTCCTAAGCAGTTCTCTTGTGAATTTGGTCTAGTGGAAAAGTACACCCTCTAGGTTTTGATGAATTTGAATACTAAGAAAGGATTTTAATTCTCCCATCATGCTCATCTCAAATTCATTCTACATTAGCTTAGAGAATTATTTGCAGAGCTTATCATTAGTAGAACCAAAAATAATATCATCAACATATATCTGGACAATGAGATGGTAATTCTTAGATGATTTTCTAAATAAAGTAGTGTCAACCTAGTCTCTTTCAAAATCATTTTTGAATAAGAAATTGCCTATTCTATTTTACTAACGTCTTAGAGCTTGTTTTAGACCGTAGAAGGATTTCTTTAGTTTGAAGACATGGTCTTGAAATTCATTATGGTGAACACCAAGAAGTTGTTTGACATACATTTCTTCATTTATGTATCCATTTATGAAAGCACTTTTCACATCCATTAGATATAGAATAATTTTATAAAATACAACAAAAGAAAGTAAAAGTCTGATAGCCTCTAACCTTGCCACAAGGGGAAAGTTTTAGTGTAATCAATAATTTGTGTTGATTGTGTCCTTGAGCTACAAGTGTAGCTTTGTTTCTAACCACTTCACCTTTTTCATTGAGTTTGTTTCTGAAAAACCACTGGGTTCCAATTGGCTTCTTATCTTTAGGTTTTCGGATGAGATTGCATACATCATTCCTTTTGAATTGATTTAACTCTTCTTGCATAGCCAATATCCATCCATCATTTAAAAACGCTTCTTCTATAGTTATAGGTTCAATTTCAGATAGCAGTCCAAACATAGACATTTCCTTGAGAGCAAATCTGGTTTTTAAAGCATCATTTGTGTTTCTTATGATCCGAGAATCTGGATGACAAGACTTGTAATTCAATCTAACTTAGGATTCTTAATGCTTTTGATCTGAGTTGTTAGGTAGATCTTATGATTCACTTTGGACTAACTTTGTTGATTCCTTTGTTTTATTTGGATCCTCTGGTATATCAAGTTCCTCTAAAATTTATAGATGTGCAAAGTCTACGTCTAGCTTTGACTTTTTATGGTCATGCTTTTTGTCATCAAAATTGACAGCGATTGATTCCTCAACAATCAGCGATTGGATTCTAAATTATGGATTGAATAACAGATGTATTTTGGAATATTTGTAAAAGTATTTGATATAAGTATATTTCTATATGTATATAAATATTTTTTAGATTGAGTAAAATTATTGAACGAAGGATTATTTAATTTAATTACTAGTAGTTAAATATAAGGCAGTTGATCAAGATTTTATCTGCCAACAGAGTTGTGATGGGAGTATTTAGTTGCTTGAAGGGCAAGTTTAATTATAATATGTATATATATATAGTAAGTGAGGGGTATGCCTAAATAACGTATGTATGTGAAAGGCAAGGGAAGGAAAAAAAATTAAGAAACACAGAATCAGTTTCCCTCACCTAACCGAGCTGCCTTCTTCTTCTTTCTCTTTTCAGTTCTGTTTGTGTTGGTAGTGAGAAGGGACTCAAAACTCAAATTACATGGAAATCCATGCCTCGAATAAAAAAGTGCCTTTGCATGTGGTTTGTGGATGATCAAAATGCATGTACTGAGATATGGTTGTACTGTTTTGTGGCTGTTGTTTAGGGTAATGTTCTTCCTGTTGTTGTGACTTGTTGTTGAGTGGATGATGATTTTGTTGTTTTGTTGCGGTGAAAGAAATCATTTCTGTTGTGTTGTTGACATTCTGGGTTTTGTGGTTCAAGAAATGGTGTTTGTGTTATGGTGGATGTGTTGGTTTTCAAAGAAAGAGTTTTGAAACTGAAGTGAATTTTCTGGAAAATCCCACTATTTTTGAAGATGTATTCGGATACGGCACTGGCTTATTCGAATACACTTTTGTAAAAATTCAGTTTTTATTCAAATTTTGAATCTCGTATTCGAATACGACACTCTGTATTCGAATAAAAATACGTGATTCTTGCTTTTGACTTAGCATCTGTATTCGGCTACGACCCCGTCGTATTCGAATACAGAATTGCTATTTTTGCCACTGACTTCGCATCTGTATTTAGCTACGACAACCTCGTATTCAAATATAGAGTGTTGATTTTTCCATTGTTTTAGCATCTGTATTCGACTACAAGGAAGATGTATTCGAATACAGATTTTTTTTTTCTTCAGAAATTCTATTTTTAAACATTTGTTTATGCACTTGAGATGGTAAGGCATATGACAAACTATATGAAGTTCTTGAGATGGTTTGAGGTGGTGATGGAGTGTCTGGGTTTTAGATTGCATTTGCATATTGTTTTCAGTGAAGAGAAAACATAGCATGTTCAGGCATTGCATAGTCAGGTGGTGACCGCGATGGGCAACAGAGTTGATGCGGTGACCGTGATGGGCCGCGAAGTTAATTAGTAACCGTGATGGGTTATAAAGTAGTTCCGCGTGTATTAGATAGTCTATTCTATCCGGGTTTTAGAGTGGTTTCGCGTGTATTAGACGATCTATTCCATCTGGGTTTCAGAGTTGTTCTACGTCTATTAGACGGTCCATTCTATCTTTACGAGGATTTAACTTATGTGTGTTGGGCCTGTGAGAGGCTAACATGTGTAAATCATGCTGGTTCGTGAGAGACTGCACGTGTGCTGGTCCGTGAGAGACTGCACCTACGTAATTCCAAGAGTTGTGTACATTGGCACATATTGCATTGGGATGGTTGACCTGTGAGTCATTATTTGATATGAGCTGATGAGTGGAAATCGGTGTGGGCAAGTATCTCATGAATTCTAAGTGCCAAATGAGTGTTGTGATTGTTGTTAGTATCTGTATTTGCAACATGATTTATATGTTAAATTGGCTGTTTTGCAAAGATGTAGACATTATACATTTTAATAAGTGAGCATACTTATTTATTACTATTCTCTTAGCATTGGAACATGCAATGAATGTATTTGTTATCTTTGACATAACTGCCATGTGGTAATTGTTAATTTCGGTTGGTGACCCTTTACAATTATTGTGGAAAATTGGGCTTTGCCACCCTTTACAATTATTGTTGAAAATTGGGCTTTGCCCTCAAATGATACCCAAACCCGTACCATCGACGGTTACACAAACGACGGAAACGTCGTTAGTTTTCCTTGATCTTCACGTTTGGAGTATTTGTGGACAGCGTAGAGGGACGGACAGCTGGAGTGAAGACGAGACTTGTAGAGGATGCGGTGGAAACCGTGCTACTATAGTTTTAGTGCATGATCAGATCAATTTAGTCTTGTTGTATAGGGCCTAGTGTTTGGTGGATGTATTTATTTGTTTTGGGATAATTGTATATCTATTCTACACTCTGATAATGTTTTAGTGGGTCCGTGATCCGAATTTTTGAGATATTATGATAATGACTTTTGTTGATGTACTACCTTTTGATATATTAAAAGTATTAATTCCCAAAATTAAATTACTTGGTGTTTTGAACTAAGAACTTAATCGTGTAAGATAAAAGATCATGTGTGAAAAACATGTCTAAATCTGATGATGAAGGTTTTGGTGTTTACAATAGAAACAATAGGAAGTTACATAAGTCATAGTTCTGTATGATGAGTGTCATATCATTGAAAATATGTGATAAACACAACGAGAAAGATACTGCCAAAGATATATTTGATGATTTATGTTTAAATTATGAAGGAAATGTGCACTCGAAAGAATCAAAAGTAAACATAGAAAAAGAATCCATTGAAGAAATGTTTTCTCATTTTCAAGTACGGATTTGAGGTCTAAAAGTTCTAGACAAATCTATATTACTGTTGATCATGTAAAGAAAATGTTGAGAAGCTTGCTCGGCCAGTGGAGACCCAAAGTTACAACCATTCAAGAAGAAAAATATCTCAACAAAAGGAATCATGATATGTTTCAGAACTAAGATTTGTTTCAGTGTCCTATGTTGAAAAATAAGATTGAAGAATCCTTCAGAACTAACAAAAGATAATTTATGATGCAGATTTGTTTAGCAACAAGCTTAAGACACCAATTATGGTACCTTAGTAGTGAATACTCATGATGGGAGAAAAACATCTATTCCAAGACCCAATCCTAAAAGATGGCGCATATATAAGTTTTGGAAGAAATTAGAAAGGTAAAATCATTGGTCATAGCACCGTAGGTAATAGTTCTCTTACGTCTATTAAAAATGTTAACTTGTTTTGATGCATGTCAAAAAGGAAAACAAATTAAAATCTCTTTTGAACCAATATATATTGTTTCTACCTCAAGACCTCCATAACTTACATATAGATCAACTTGGACCTATAAAACATGCCTCGGTTAATGGTGAAAATATGCATTTTTGTGATTGTTGATGATTACTCCAGACGGACATGGATAAAATTCCTTACTCACAATGATAAGTCATATTAAGTACTTACTATCTTATGCAAAGAGGTGCAAAATGAGAAAGTTTGGCGTATCACAACCATTCATAGTGACTATGGTGGTGAATTGGAAAACATATTTTTTGAGTTTTTTCGAAGAAAATAGTAATTTTCATGATTTTTCCTTTGCTAGGACATCTCAATAGGATTGTGTTGTAGAAACGAAAGGAAAAATAGGTCATTACAAGTACTTGCCAGATCCATGATTAATGTAACACCCCGATTTTTAATAGCACAAGTGTATTTTTTTTAAAAAGCAAAAAACTAAATAAAAGTATTTTCAAATTAACTGAAAAGAATTAAAAGAAAATTAAATCATTTCAAAAATAGTAGGATAAAACCATACAAATTAGAAATGTGTCGTAATCTAAAACGACAAAAGTAATTAAACTAAATACATCATAAATATAGCCAAGTAAAATAGTTTTGGAGATTAATATTCAAATATACAAAAAGAAAATACATCGGGGCTATTAGACAAGTCTGAAAATGCTCATACCCCTGGGGTATTCTCGGCAGACACCTACGCAGAAGTGCTGCTCCAAGAATGCTAACTCTCCCCCATGGTCACATCAAAAAAAATCTGGATCATAGACCCACCAAAATCACTATCAGAGTGCGTAATAGATACAATCATCCCAACGAGAAATAAATACAGCCATCGAAGCACCAGGCCCTATACAACAATACTAGTCTGATCTGATCATGCACTAAAACTATAGTAGCAAGGGTTACCGTCACACCCTCTACAGGTCTCATCCGACACCGTGGCTCGCCTCAACGTGACGTCTTCCTCCTCATCAGCCAGAGAAGGATTAGTCTCCTATGAAGTTAGATCTATCCATGATCTATGTCACTTCGGCGACACCAGAATCTCAAAGCATTCCTCTACTAGTCTGGACGGACCTGGAATGTCAACCTCTACTGGCGTCGGCCCTTTGTCCTTCTCACCCGCCTCTGGCTCAGGCACTGCAATTCCTGCCGCAACAGTGGGAGTCACCACACCTATAGTGGCCTCCGTCTCAACCCCAGCTGTCGGACCCCCTGCGTCCGCAAATACTCCGTACGCCTCCAGTACCAGTCTGGAAGGTACTGGAAAATCAATATGCGTTTGAGTGTGCTCCACAAAGGACACTACCCCCGCGATCCTACTAGTCGTCACCAATCATCCCGTATACGTAGCCCTACTTGAGACGGGGTCGTACACCCAAGCAGTCGGTACGTGGAGATCAAGGAAATCTAACGAAGTTTCCGTCGTCAGTGTAACCGTCGGTGGTACGGGTTTGGGTATCATATGAGGGCAAAGCCCAATTTTCCACAATAATGTAAAGGGTCACCAACCGAAATTAACAATTAACATTTAGCAGTTATGTCAAAGATAACAAATACATACATGGCATGTTCCAGCACTATAACAACATTGATAAAATAAGTATGCTGAACTTATTAAAATGTATAACATCTTCATTTTTGAGAAAATAAACGATTTAGCATACAATTCATGTTGCAAGCCAACACACAATCAACAATCACAATAACTCATTAAAACTTAAAATTTTAAAGTACTTGCACACATCAAATTCCACACATCAGCTCATATCAATCATGACACGCAGGTCAACCATCCCAATGCAATGTGTCTATGCCAATGTAAACAATTCTGGAATTTCTAGGATGAAAATCTTCCTTGAAAGGTGCATAAATCATAATTGTACCGCCTATCACAGGCCAAAGTACTAATTACTGTGGTGTAGTCGCATCATAAACTAGCACGATTTACTTGTGTTAGCCTATCACAGGCCCTACACATAAGTTAAATCCCCGTAACGATAAGATGGACCGTCAAATAGACGCAGAACCACCCTGTAGCCCATCACGGTCACTTCTTAACTTCGTTTCCCATCACGGTCACCACATGACAACAAAACCCTCCATGAAGGGGCGTAAATCGTAATTGTACCACCTATCACAGGCCAAAGTATTAATTACCAAGGTGCAGTCACAACATAGACTACAAGGATTTACTTGTGTAGCCTATCACAGGTTTAACTGTTGAGAAAAAATCTCTTTTAATGATAACAAAATTATCTTAAGATTATGATTACACTAATGCGTGCATTTAAGTTTTGTACTAAGAAAGGAACAGGATCCAAAGATCGCAACCTCCTGTCCAGAAGAATGAATGCATGCAGGAAACAAAGCCGTTAAATCCATAAAGAAAATCTGAAGTTAAAACACCAGATGCAGAACATCTGGAAAAGACCAGAAGTAGAGCATGTGAGAAACCAGAAGCAAAACATCTGGAACAGAAACCAGAAGCTGAAGCAGAAAACCTGAGAGTTGAAAACACCAGATAATGCATCTAGAAGATACCAGAGGATGCATCCTGAAATCACCAGAGGATATCTTTGCTGGCCCATATCAGAAGGAAACAAAGTCAGAAGGAGACATGGACCAAACCAGAAGGAAGCCTGCTAGAGGAAGACTGGATCCAGACCAGAAGAAATCATAAGTCAGACTTATTCAAGAAGTTCTTCTGACCAGAAGATGGCTTGACAGTGAAGTGAAAAACAACCCTGAATTAATCAGAAGATAAGCTAAAAGGTCCAGACTGAAATATCCTCTATCAAGAACTAATCCAGACCCAGTACAGTGTTGGCCAAGAACAGAAGATCAGACCATGGCCCAGTGTTGGTCGAAATTAGAAGGTCAGAATAAATGGCCTAGTATTGGTTGAAATCATAAGGTCAAAATTGATGGTCCACTGTTGGCCGAGATCAGAGGATCTCAGCAGACCAGTTTGCTAGTCAAGATTGACCGATATCAGAAGATGAAAATCATAAATGAATATCAGAAGATATTCATCTCAAGATGAATTTCAGAAGAAACATATCAGAGGATAACAAGATGAACATCAAAGGATAAAACTCAGAAGACGAACTTCACATGATAAATATCAGAAGATAAATTCCAGAAGATGAATTCCAGAAAATACACACCAGACGATAAATATCAGAAGATGAACTCTGAAAGGTAAACATCAGAAGTCAGACACCATAAGGTGAACTTCAGATACCAAAAGGAAATTACCAGAGGACAATTTCTAGCTGCTCATTCATCCTCTCACATTAAGAGCAACTAACAGTTCCAGAGTATCAAAAGCTACATCATCCACGTCCAGAAAAGAGCAGTGACCAGTTGTTAAAAACATATGGAATGATCTATCCTCCTGGAAAGCCAAGTAAAGAAGTAACCTCCCATGTGGCAGGCTGTAAAAGGACAGAATGGCAAGGCTGTAAATTCGCAACAACAGTGAGGTTTATTACATCTTGAAAAAACGGTCAGAAAGGAAAATTTTCTTGAAGAGAACGTTTCCTTCTCTCTATAAAAGGAAGGCTGCTCTTCTTCAGCCAGACACACACAACTACATGAGCAAAAAACAGAAAAATATCAAGAGGCTATCAAGAGCAATTATCAATCTCCTTTCAAGCTTTCTATAATCTTTCACTAGATCTTTGTTTCATCTTTATAGAAAGTAAATCCTGTCAAACTACTCCATATCATTTTTAGACCTTCAAGTGAGTAACACTTGATGAGAAATCAAAAGGAAAGAATTGTAAGCTTGGTGAAGCTAAAGAATACACAGTTTGTAATCAACCTCAGTGAGAGGCTTATAGCTTTTGATACTTAGTAAAAAACTCACTAGAGTGTGAGGACTGGACGTAGCCTTCATTGGGTGAACCAGTATAAAATTCGTGTGTCATTATTCTCTCCCTCAACTCTACTACATCTGATAAATCATCCTCTGAAAGAGGACAACAGTTTAAAACAGTAACAGTTTTTTAAAACCTTGAATATCTCTATTCAACCCCCTTCTAGTGATATTCTAGCCACTTCAATTGGCATCAGAGCAAGGTTCTCTAAAACTACACCTAACAGTGTAAGAGAAAAAGATCCAAAACGAGAAAATGTCAAAAGCTAAGTATATCCCAGAATGAGGATCATCCAGCAGACCTCCCTACTTTGAGGGAACTGACTACTACCACTGGAAAGGCAAGATGAGATTGTTTCTCATATCTCAAGATAACAACAGGTGGCCTGTGGTAGAAAAAGGAAATCATGTCATCAGAATCAACAGTGTAGATCCAACCTCTAACGAAAAACCTCAAACACAATGGACAGCTGAAGAAAATGCCAAGGTACTTCTAAACTATAAAGCTCATTTATTTCTAACGTGTGCTTTTAGCTGGGAAGAGTATGATAGAGTTGAAGAATGCCAAAGTGCTAAAGAACTATGGGACACCTTGAAGATCCATCATGAAGGTTCAAGTCATGTTAAAGAAGCCAGAATTGACATGGGAGTAAGAGAGTTTGAGTTGTTTGAAATGAAGGAGGAAGAAACAATTGATGAAATGTTCTCAAGACTGACAATCATCCTCAACAACTTAAATCCTCAACAACTTAAGAAAGATATTAAGAAGTTTACCAAAGGAATGGAGACCCATGGTGACTGCCATCACAGAAGCAAGAAATTTAGCCACCATGAGGTTAGAAGATCTGGTTGGAACTCTTAGAGCTCATGAACCTCTATTGCTTGCTGATAAACCAAGCAAAAAGGGAAAAATGATTGCATTGAAATCCAATCAAACTGAAAGTCCATCCTCCAAAAACTCTGAAATTATCTCAAAAAGGGATAACTCAGAATATCCTCTCTTTGAAGAGGAGGATGAATTGGCTCTAATCTCCAGAAGAATCCAAAGAATAATCAATAGAAGAGGACAAGACAAAAGATCCTCTTAGAAAGAAAAGATTGACAAAAGCCAGATAACTTGTTATGGATGCAATAAAATGGGACACTACAAAACAGAGTGTCCTCTAAACAAAAGGAACATAAAAAGATTTCACAACAAGAATAAATCTTTGATGGCAACATGGGATGATAGTGATGAATCATCCTCCGAGCAAGAAAAGGAAGAAGAAGCCAACCTTTGTCTCATGGCTAACTCAGAAGCAGATGAGGTAAGCATTACTGATTTATGTCCTTCTTGTGAAAAGTTAGAAATAGAATTTGACAATCTCTTGAATGACTCAAACACTTTATCTCAAAAATGTGGTTTTCTTAAAAACCAAAATTACGAAATAAAGAAACTGAATAAGGAACTTCAAGCTAAAAATGAAGAATTTCAAAAAATCATTTTTGACTTGCAGCAATCAAATAAAAAATTGTCTGAGCAACAAAACACTTTAAACAAAGAGAATGTCAAAATCCATCCTCATGAAGAGGACACAGAAAAGAAGGATTTGAAAATCAAAGTTGAAGAACTAAAAAATGACATTACCAACTTTGTCAAATCCACAGAAACATTTAAAAAAATTATGGGATCTCAATCTGGTATATTTGACAAAGCTGGAATTGGTTTTAAAAGTTCTCAAAAACAAAAACTATATGAAAACTTCTTTCAACCTAAGAATCTAGAGGATAGACCTAAGTGCACTTTTTGTAAAAAGCATGGACATACTATCGAAGTATGTCTTGCTAAGAAAAAAGCTGAAAGTAACAAAAGGAAATGTTCATTTTGTAATAAGCATGGACATCATGATTCCATTTGCTATCACAAAAAGAAAATCCTTACAAAAGGAACGACTAACCACCAAGGACCCAATGCTATATGGGTACCTAAATCTCTTCTAAACTCTGACACAGGTACATCCTTTGATCAACAAAAGAAAGCCATGATTCTTGGACAGTGGCTCCTCAAGACATATGACAAGAGATTAGCATTGCTTTATCTCTTTGGAATCAAAAGATGGAGGATCAGTTACATTTGGCAACAATGATAAAGCTCAAATCAAAGGGACAGGTATTATTGGTAAAAACAATTCTGCCAAAATCGAAAATGTTCAGTATGTTGATGGTTTAAAACATAACTTGCTAAGCATTAGCCAACTTTGTGATAGTGGATTTGAAGTAATTTTTAAACCCACTCTATGCGAGGTCAAGCATTCATCCTCGGGTAGAGTTTTATTCTCAGGCTTAAGGAAAAAGAACTTATATGTCTTATATTTAGATGATTTACCTTCTAAATCTTGTTTTATGGCTATTGAAAAGGATAAATGGATTTGGCACAAACGGGCTGGTCATACTAGCCTGAATACTATGTCTAAATTATCAAAATTAGAACTAGTTAAAGGTCTGCCAAAAATAAATTTTGAAAAAGACAAAGTATGTGAGGCTTGTGCCAAAGGAAAACAAGTTAAAAGTAGCTTTCACTCCAAAAATATTGTTTCAACAAATCAACCACTTGAACTCCTTCATATTGACCTTTTTGGTCCTATCAAAACTCCAAGTCTTAGTGGAAAAAGATATGGATTTGTTATTGTTGATGACTTTTTTTGATGAAAATGGTATTTCTCATAATTTTTCTTGTCCAAGAACTCCTCAAAGAAATGTTGTTGAAAGGAAAAATAGAACTTTACAAGAAATGGCTAGAACTATTCTAAATGAAGCCAACATTGAAAAATATTTTTGGGCTGAAGCTATCAACACAGCTTGCTATGTTTCAAACCGAGTTTCAATTAGAAAAATTTTAAACAAAACTCCATACGAACTTTGGAAAGGTAGAAAACCAAATATTTCTTATTTTCATATATTTGGATGTTACTGCTACATCCTAAATAATAGAGAGAAATTTGGGAAAGTTTGATCCAAAATCTGATAAAGGTGTGTTTTTGGGATACTCCACATCTTCAAAAGGTTATAGAATCTATAGTCTTAGAACTCAAACTGTGGAGGAATCCATGCATGTTATTTTTGATGAATTTGATGACTTGTGTTTAGAAAACATGGATAAAAATGAAGAAGATGAAAATACATCCTCTAAAGTTCACAACCCAAATGAGGAGGACATTCCTGATCCAACTTCTCAGCAGCCTCTAAGAGGATGGAAGACTATAACATATCATCCTCCATATCTGATCGTAGGTGATATTGCTGATGGAGTTAGAACAAGGCAATCAATGAGAGAAGATTCAATCAACATGGCCATGATATCTCAAGTTGAACCAAAGAACATTGATCAAGCCATAAGTGATCAATCATGGATGAATGCCATGATGGAGGAACTGTCTCAGTTTGAAAGAAACAAAGTGTGGAATCTTTTGCCCCATCCTCTGGAAAAATCCATCATTGGAACCAAATGGATCTTCAGAAACAAACTGAATGAGGATGGAGAGGTCATACGAAATAAAGCAAGATTAGTGGCACAAGGTTATAACCAACAAGAAGGAATTGATTATGATGAAACATTTGCACCAGTTGCAAGACTCGAAGCGATCAGAATCCTCTTAGCTTATGCCACACATAAAGGAATAATACTATATCAAATGGATGTCAAAAGTGCCTTCTTGAATGGATTCTTAAATGAAGAAGTGTATGTTCACCAACCTCCTGGATTCAAGGATAAACAAAAACCAGATCATGTGTACAAGCTCTCAAAAGCTCTTTATGGATTAAAGCAAGCTCCTAGAGCTTGGTATGAAAGGTTGAGTTGCTTTCTAAAAGAGAATGGCTTTTCAAGAGGTCAGATTGATACAACTTTGTTTAAAAAGATTCATAATGAGGATATGTTAATTGTTCAACTTTATGTGGATGACATAATCTTTGGATCCACAAATGAGAAAATGTGCAAAGAATTCTCCAACCTCATGTAAAGCGAGTTTGAAATGAGCATGATGGGAGAATTAAAATTCTTTCTTGGATTACAAATAAAACAATTAGAATCAGGAATCTTCATTTCTCAAGAAAAATATACCAAGGATCTCCTGAAAAAATATAACATGAATCTTGCAAAATCAATGAGCACTCCTATGCATCCATCCTCCTCACTACATCAAGATGATGAAGGAACCTCCATTTCTGAAAAAGAGTACAGAGGAATGATAGGATCCTTGCTGTACTTAACAGCCAGCAGACCTGACATTGTGTTCTCAGTAGGTTTGTGTGCAAGATTTCAATCATTCCCTAAAGAATCACACCTCACTGCAGTAAAAAGGATATTCAGGTATCTAGTTGGAACCACAGATCTGGGAATTTGGTACAAAAAGGATTCAAATCTTGATCTTCTGGCATATTGTGATGCTGATTATGCTGGTGACAAAATTGAGATGAAAAGCACAAGTGGAGCATGTCAATTTCTGGGCTCATCTCTCATTAGTTGGGCATGTAAAAAACAAAATACCATAGCTCTCTCCACTAGAGAAGCTGAATATGTTTCTGCTGCTCAATGTTGCTATCAAATTCTCTGGGTAAAAAATCAATTGGAAGACTACTCTTTAAGGTACACAAAAATTCCTATCCTTTGTGACAACACCAGTGCTATTAATCTTTCCAAAAATCCTATTCAACACTCTAGATCTAAACACATTGAAATTAAACATCATTTCTTAAGAGATCATGTTCAAAAAGGAGATTTTGAATTAATTTTCATTGAAACTGAAAATCAGCTTGCTGATATTTTCACCAAACCTCTCCAGGAGGATCGTTTCAAAAATATTTTAGAAAAACTTTCCATCTTAAATCTTTCAAAAATTGTCTAAAAAAAAATAAAGTTTTGCAAAACATTAGATCATTATGTTATTTTAAAAATCTGAGGATAGACAACTCACATAAATCTATATCCTCCTCCAAGATTTGAAAGTTGCAAAAGTCAGAGGCAGGCTAGTCACATCACTGCTGATTACACTCCTTTCTGCAAAAAGGTGCCTCGATTTCAGTTTCTTACTCACTGCCCAATGGATAAGTGACCTGTGCTTCTCCCTAGATTGTCATGACTAAACCTATGCCTCCTTACTTCTTCCCTCCATACGGTTCAAATTTTTTCTCTATAAATTAACTCATTTAACCTTTGTAAATATAAAAAACCTCTAGTATTCAAAAATGGCTCGCACCAAATCTGCTGGAAAAAGAAAAATTTCCTCAAACTCTTCTGAATTTCAAACTGAAAACTACTCAAATGACTCTGACGCAACTCACTCTGATTCTTCGAAAACTCCTTCCTCCAAACATACCAATTTAGCTACTTCAAAAAGGAAAGTTATTCAAAAACAACCAGCTTCAAAATCACCCAAAATCCCTCTCTTCGAAAACACCCTCCTAGAAGCAAAATTTTTAGAATAATGGCTGGACAAAACTGTTATAAATGGAAAAATTATTGACCTAAAAAGTCTAACTCTAGGAGGAGTTTATGTAGAAGAAATCTTTGATCAACTTGGTTGGTCTCCCTTCCTCCTTATCAATGAACCTCAATATCCAAAACTTGATAGAGCATTCTACGCTGCTGCAAATGTGTCCAAAGGGGACAATTGCATCAGTGTTATTCTAAAGGGGGCACATATTGAGCTCACCCCAACATTGCTATGTCAAATCTTTGACATACGTGATGAAGGACCCTATCTTTTTTCTGAAGCGTGGTATTCCAGCTACATGATTACTCGCTCACCTGTCCTTGCCAACATTTTTATCAATCCTCCAAAGCCCCAGGTTGCATCCAACCTACTTCCAATCTGTATAGTGTTGCACAATATTTGTGTACACTCTATTGTCCCCAGGGCTGGCAGTTATGAGAAAGTAACTGAGCTGGACATTCTGATTATTTTTCACCTCATTTCTGGAATCCCTCTTCATCTAGGAAACATTATCTTTAGATTCATGGTCAATGTTGCATGTCTTGGGAGATCAGCTCCGTATGGAATGATTCTCACCAAAATCCTCAAATTTTTTAAAGTACCATTAGAGGATGAACACTCTATCACCTTCTACAACACATTCTCTGCAAGAAATGTTAACCAAATGCGCCTTGATCCCATTGAAAAGCCTTCTTACAAACAGCCATCTAAGGAAAAATCAAAACGGAACTCCACTTCCAATCCACCATCTCAACCTCTAGTCGCATCAAATTCTTCTTCTGACAAAGAACCAAATATCCCGTCCTCACCACCATCCAAAAATGTCCACCCTCATGAATAACTTCAAATTGTCCCTCTTGAAAATCAAAACCATTGTTCAGCAGAAGGTGAAGACCTCAGTTCACCCTCTCAACTTGTGAAAAACTGTGCCAAACACTTTTTTGATCTCAAAGGCTCACCTGCAGAAACTACGCTTCTGTCTGACCCTCTAGACACATCTCAAAATCTACAAGAACCATTTTTCTTTCCTTATCCTCTTACTAGTTCTTCACAACCAGCTCAACTCTCGTGCACCATGGCTCAAATCTTCTCCTCTCCTTCAAAAATGTACCCTACAAATTTTGTCACTACTCCCTCTGATCAAATCATCAATGAACCAGCTCCTGCACCACTTCCTGAAGTTACAGGACGATTCAGCTCACTTGAATCCTTCCTGGCTAAATCTGGAGAAAACTCTTCACAAAACAAAGGAACCTGCTCTCAAATGAAAAGTACCAGCATGAATGCTGATCCTATTCCAGAAGACTTCACTCCTCCCACCACTGATACCAAGCCTGAACAACGTCGCTCCCACAAAGAACTTCGAGCTCTGAAAAAGATCCGCAAGGATCATAAAAATCTTTTCAACAATGGCCACTTTTCATCAAACTCTGGCGCAGTTTAACACTCTGCTAGAATGGGTCACAGCGCACCTGGTCAAGCCTATTGCTCCAGAAGCACGACCTCCAGTACACTCTGTTCATCCTCCTTCAGCACGGCCTCGTCTGATGATTCCTCTCCTTCAAAGTAGTTCACCATCCTCTGGGCTCCCACTGACTTTTTGTTGTTGACAAATTTGGGGGAGAAAGATTAAAATTAAAATTGTCAAGGATTAGGAACTTAGATAAGAAGATGTTTTTTGAAATTATCGTAATTCAATCCTCTATGTTTTTTTCTTTTGAACCATTTTTTTGTATGATCTTATTATAATTAATATAAAGTATTCGATTTGTTCAAAAATCATTAAATTCTTTTATGCACTTTCTGAGGGGGAGCCCCTATTCCTTACAGCTCATACTGAGGGGGAGCTTCATACTCAAAAAACAGCACCTTTACAATTTTATTTTAAATAATCTAAAGAAATTTTGTCACCATCAATAAAGGGGAGCTTGTTGAGAAAAAATCTCTTTTAATGATAACAAAATTATCTTAAGATTATGATTACACTAATGCGTGCATTTAAGTTTTGTACTAAGAAAGGAACAGGATCCAAAGATCGCAACCTCCTGTCCAGAAGAATGAATGCATGCAGGAAACAAAGCCGTTAAATCCATAAAGAAAATCTGAAGTTAAAACACCAGAAGCAGAACATCTGGAGAACACCAGAAGCAGAACATGTGGGAAACCAGAAGCAAAACATGTGGAACAGAAAACCAGAAGCTGAAGCAAAAAACCGGAGAGTTGAAAACACCAGATAATTCATCCTGAAATCACCAGAGGATATCTTTGATGACCCATATATAAGAGGAAACAAAGTCATAAGGAGACATGGACCAGACCAGAAGGAAGCCTGGCAGAGGAAGACTGGATCCAGACCAAAAGAAATCATAAGTCAGACTTATTCAAGAAGTTCTTCTGCCCAGAAGATGGCCTGATAGTGAAGTGAAAAACAGCCCTGAATTAATCAGAAGATAAGCTAAAAGGTCAAGACTGAAATATCCTCTGTCCAGAACTAATCCAGACCCAGTACAGTGTTGGCCAACATCAGAAGATCAGACCATGGCCCAGTGTTGGTCAAAATCAGAAGGTCAGAATAAATGGCCCAGTGTTGGTCGAAACCAGAAGGTCATAATAAATGGTCCAGTGTTGGCCGAGATCAGAGGATCTCAGCAGACCAGTTTGCTAGTCCAGATTGACCGATACCAATAGGAAATTACCAGAGGATAATTTCTAGCTGCTCACATTAAGAACGACTAACAGTTCTAGAGTATCAAAAGCTGCATCACCCAAGACCAGAGAAGGGTCATGACTTGGAACAAGAAAAGAGCACTGACCAGTTGTTAAAAACATATGGAATGATCTATCCTCCTGGAAAGCCAAGTAAAGAAGTAACCTCCCATGTGCCAGGATGTAAAAGGACAGAATGGCAAAGCTGTAAATTCGCAACAACAGTGAGGTTTATTAAATCTTGAAAAAACGGTCAGAAAGGAAAATTTTCTTGAAGAGAAAGTTTCCTTCTCTCTATAAAAGGAAGGTTGCTCTTCTTCAGCCAGACACACACAACTACACGAGCAAAAAACAGAAAAATATCAAGAGGCTATCAAGAGCAATTATCAATCTCCTTTCAAGCTTTCTATAATCTTTCACTAAATCTTTGTTTCATCTTTATAGAAAGTAAATCCTGTCAAACTACTCCATATCATTTTTAGACCTTCAAGTGTGTAACACTTGAAGAGAAATCAAAAGGAAAGAATTGTAAGCTTGGTGAAGCTAAAGAATACACAGCTTGTAATCAACCTCAGTGATAGGCTGATAGCTTTTGATACTTAGTAAAAAACTCACTAGAGTGTGAGGACTGGACGTAGCCTTCATTGGGTGAACTAGTATAAAATTTGTGTCTCATTATTCATTATTCAACCCCCGTTCAAGTGACATTCTAGCCACTTCAGTAACACCCGTAGTTTTTAAACATCGAGAGTGTATTTTTTTTTCCAACCAAAATAAATAAATGAATTTTCCAATTTAATTTAGAAATCATTAAAATCAATTCAAATTAAAAACCGTTCGACATCGTAATCCAAAATGCAAAAGTGATTAAATAATTACATCATGATTAATCAAGTAAGATATTTTTTGGGAAATTGATCTTCGAAATATACCAAAATAATAATACATCGAGAACTGTATCCTGGACCCACCAAAATATTTATCAGAGTGCGGGAAAAATATACAATTATCCCAAAATAAATAATTACATCAACCGAGCTCAAGACCCTATACAACAAGTCTAAATTGATCATGCACTAAAGCTACAGTAGCAAGTGGTTTCCACCGCATCCTCTACAAGTCTCGTATTCACCCCAGCTGTCTGTTCGTCTGCGTTGTCCACAAATACTCTGTACGTGAAGTTCAAGGAAAACTAGCGACGTCTCCGTCGTTAGTGTAACCGTCGGAGGTACGGGTTTGGGTATCATCTGAGGACAAAGCCCAATTTTCCACAATAATAGTAAAGGGTCATCGACCAAAATTAACAATTACCACATAACATTTATGTAAAAAAAGTAACAAGTATATTAATGGCATGTTCCAATGCTTATGACAACATGAATGAATATGTATGCTAAAAAATGTATAACATTTTCATCTTTGCAAAACAGCAAACAATTTAATATAAAAAAATCAGGTTGCAAGTACAAATACAATCAACCATCCCCACAACCCATTGGAAACTAATAATTCATAAGATACTTGCACACATCGATTTTCCACTCATCAACTCATATCCAATCATGACTCACAGGTCAACCATCCCAATGTAATATGTATATGCTAATGTACATGACTCTTGGAATTACCAAGGTGCAGTCTCTCACGGACCAGCACACGTGCAGTCTCTCACGGACCAACACAGTGCAGTCTCTCACGGACCAATACGGTTTACACATGTCAGCCTCTCACAGGGCAAACATTACCAAAGTGCAGTCTCTCTCGGACCAGCACAATTTACAGATTTGAATGGACCACCACGAACACGCGGCCACTCTATAACCTATCACGGTTACTACTTAACTTCATGGACCATCACGATTACCACTTCAACTCTGTGGCCCATCGCGGTCACCACCTGACTATGAAATGCATGGACATGCTATCTTTTCTCTTCACTGAAAACAGTATGCAAAACACAATCTGAAATGCCGACACTCCATCACCACCTCAAACCATCTCAAACCATCTCAAAACATCTCAAAAACTCCACATAAGTTTGTCATATACCTTCCAAATGTTTTCCAACTCATTAAGTGCATAAACCAATGTTTAAAATAGAGTTTTTTTTAAAAATCAATCTGTATTCGAATACAGTATCCTTGTATTCGAATACAGATGCGAAAACAGTGAAAAATCAGCATTTCTGTATTCGAATACGAGGTTGTCGTAGCCGAATATAGATGCGAAAACAGTGGCAAAATCAGCAATTCTGTATTTGAATACGACAGGGTCGTAGCCGAATACAGATGCGAAGTCAGTAGCAAATCTTGCAATCCTGTTTTTGAATACGACAAGGTCGTAGCCGAATACAGATGCTAAAACAGTAGCAAAAATCATGTATTTGTATTCGAATACGGAGTGTCGTATTCGAATAAGACATTCAAAATTTGAATAAAACCTGGAAATTTACAGGAATGTATTCGAATACACGAGTACCGTATTCGAATACACCTTCAAATACAGTGAGATTTTCTAGAAAACTTCAACACGTTATCAAACTCTTTTCTTTGAAAAACCAACACAAACAGCGAAAAATAATCACAGCTTCTTTAACCACCAAAATCCAAAACATCCTCAACACAACATCAATGATTTCGTTCACAAAAACAGCAAGGCAGTAATCATCAATGACAGCAACTAGAAACAGCACAACAACAGCAACTCACAAACATGCATCAAGGCATCAACCAAAGCAGTAACAACACATAACAGCTCAACCACATGCATTTCCATCATCCATAACTACATGCAAGGTAGTTTCGAATACACCTTCAAATACAGTGAGATTTTCTAGGAAACTTCAACACGTTATCAAACTCTTTTCTTTGAAAAACCAACACAAACAGCGAAAAATAATCACAGCTTCTTTAACCACCAAAATCCAAAACATCCTCAACACAACATCAATGATTTCGTTCACAAAAACAGCAAGGCAGTAATCATCAATGACAGCAACTAGAAACAGCACAACAACAGCAACTCACAAACATGCATCAAGGCATCAACCAAAGCAGTAACAACACATAACAGCTCAACCACATGCATTTCCATCATCCATAACTACATGCAAGGTAGTTTCGAATACACCTTCAAATACAGTGAGATTTTCTAGGAAACTTCAACACGTTATCAAACTATTTTCTTTGAAAAACCAACACAAACAGCGAAAAATAATCACAGCTTCTTTAACCACCAAAATCCAAAACATCCTCAACACAACATCAATGATTTCGTTCACAAAAACAGCAAGGCAGTAATCATCAATGACAGCAACTAGAAACAGCACAACAACAGCAACTCACAAACATGCATCAAGGCATCAACCAAAGCAGTAACAACACATAACAGCTCAACCACATGCATTTCCATCATCCATAACTACATGCAAGGTAGTTTCAGTATCAAAACAACAACACCATTTTTACACACACATAACTCATAACAATCATCCATCAAACATGCATTTACACCCCTAAATGCAATCTAGAAAGTTGGAAGGAGCCCCTTACCTTAGTTATGTTTTCTTGCTCGTTTCCGTTACCGCAACAAAAACCAGCGACACTCCCGCTCGCGTCGTCGCTACTAAAGTTACTTCGTTAGCACCATAACGATGAGAGGAACGACTTTCCTTCTTGGCACTATCTGTTTCGACGCTTGGATTTTCAAGTAATTTGACTTTTGAGCATCCCCATTTTCCTCCAACACAAATAGAACCAGAAGAAGAAGGAAGAAAAGAAAGAAAGCACGCGGGCAGGTGGAAGACTGAGAATTGCTTCTGTTCTTTCCTTTCTTTCCTCACTTGCATATATATATATATAGGCATATACATCCTTGCCACCTCACACACAACACATATATATACACATGTTTCACCAACAATGTATATACATGTATAATATTATATTTAAACTTGCCCCTCAAGCCACTAAATATTCCCGTCGCAATTAAGTCGACAGATAAAATCTTGATTAACTGCTCGATAATTTAATTACTCGTAATTAAATTAATTTATCCTTCGTCCAATAATTTTAATCAATCTCAAATATATATATATATATAAATATACATATATCAAATATTTTACAAATATTCCAAAATTACACTTGATATTATATCCAAAATTTAATTTAAATTTAAGGGTCTTACCACAGGCACTACATATAAGTTAAATCCTCGCACGGTCACCACTTAACTTCACGGTTCATCACGGTCACCGCTCAAACTCTGTGGCCCATCGCAGCACCACTTAACTATGTAATGCATGAGCGTACTCTGTTTCGTTTCACCACAATCATTAAGTAAATGCAATTATTAAAAGATTCCTCATTTTTAATACTCATATAACACTAACGATTTTTCAAACTTATCACAGAGCATACTTACAACATTTTTTTTTCTCGATAAAATTCATAACGCACATATTATCAGTTATGAATACATAATCACGTCAAATTCAATTTCCAAAATTCCACTCCTCAATCACACCTAAATCACACATAATGTCAACTTAACAGTAAAAGAACATATCTTCTTAGTCAAACATTGTCATTTATAATTTTATTGTATTGTTTATCTATTATTCTTTTCCACAAAATCATTTTAAGACATAAATTGATGCATTGAATATATTGCAAACAAACATTCAAAAGAGGCGGCTACTCTTGTGCCAAATTTTTCCAAATGTAGCAAAGGTAAACTGTCAATTTGCTTATTGAATATATTTAGTGAAATTTGTCAAACATTATGTAATAAATACTAAATAACTTGTAAAAATAACCATTGTGGGTACCGGAGCAACACCTACAATGTCATTTTGTGGACTAAACCTTTCTCTGTGAGCCATATTAGCATACACTATCACCCAGTGTTGCTAGTAAACTTCACGAACAAGTTGTCAGAGCAATCAAGTTCAATCCATACTAAAAAAAAATATGCCTATTTCCAAAGAAGCGACAGCCAGCTTGATTAATCATTTCATGAGTCACACTGGCACAATAACTTAAACCAGGATTTGTTGCTACTTTAAATATCTGCAAAAGAATTTAAATAGGAGCACTCTTGAGTAGCGAACTCTTATGCCACCCACCCTCCACAATTGTGGCATACTAACTTCAAAACCTCAAAAAATCATTTTTCAACATATGGCTTATGTGAGTCATGTCAACTCATGTTGATAATACCTAATGGATAAATTATATGCTTCATACAGTCAATGACTCAAAATATGAACATTTGTAGTAAGCATTAACAAAATTCATAATAGGTAACAAACCGTATTTTCCCTCAAAATGTACATATGTTCACATCAAAATTTATTATCACATAATCACACATTAATTTTATTCGTCAGTTAATTAAGGTTTAAATCACAGCAGAGAAAATTTTAGATTTTTCATCTCACTTTCAGTTCAGTCAGTAACCTATGGATAACCAAAACAATCAACGTAAATAACTAATTATAATTAGAATGCTACACTTAGTTTTTAAACTCTAAACAAATGCAAAATTCAGGAAAAGGTATGTACGCCGATTATTTAGATATTGTGCAAATACACATACAAACTCTAAACATATTAATTTCACACTTTAACTCTTTGCTCAAACTCTTTAACACAACAACATAGAAGCAACATCATCAACAACAATATCACAATAACAATGACATCTTTATCAATAACAACTCATCAATAACGTTTTCAACAAAGATAGCACATTAATAATCCATCAAACACACATATAGAGTTCCTACATACAAACTAAAAAATTGGAAGGAGCCCCTAACCTTCGTTACGTTTTCTGGCTCGTTTTTGTTACTCCAACTAAAACCGGCGAAACTCCCGCTCGCGTCGTCGCTACCAAATGATGAGAGGAGTAACTTTCCCTCTTGATACTCTTCGATTTGAGGCTTGGATTTCGAAGTAATGTGGGTTTTGAGTATCCCTTTTTTTCTTCAACAACACAAACATAATGAAGAAGAAAGAAGAAGAAAGGAAAAGAAAGAAAAGCCACGCGGCAGGAAGGAGGGGAAAATCTGTTTGTTTTTCCTTTCTCATTACTTGCATGTATATATATATATATATACAACCCCCTTGCCACCTATTACATATAAATATATATATATATATATATATATAATATGTTATAATTAAACTTAACCCTCAAGTAACTAAATAATCTTGTCGCAACTCTATTGACGGATAATTTGTTCGGTATTAATTCTTCGTTAATATAATTAAATTATTCTTCGTATAATTTTATTCAATCTCAAAAATATATTTTTTTGTATTTAATTCGTAAAATAATTTAAACTTGACTGGAAAGTCAAAATAGTTTAAATACAAAATATCCCAAAATTTGTGTAAATTAATATTTAAAATTAAGGGTCTTACAATTAACGAAATAAATTTAGCTAAACACTTATGGGCAGTAACAATCAATACTTCATTTTAGATTCATAATGGAATCTACATTAGACCTATTCTAAATTAGACTCCCAATGAATTATGGTAAGGAAGAAAACCCAACATTTCCTACTTTTACCAATTTGAGTGTACTTTCTAGGATACTTTGCATGCCGAAAAGCATAGAGAATATACAACAAAGAAATACCACTACAAGAAAACTAGTATTTTGTGGTAGCCACAAATCATCAATTTCTGGTGGCCAAAATGTCCTCACTTTTGAGCAGATCACAAAAATTGTGGCGATTGGGGCCATCCCAAACTTAATTTAAATTTGTTAAAGACTTTGTGAAGGCATATACCCTCACAATTTTGTGAGTTCTGAGCCATCACAAATTTGTGAGGGTCCAAGACCTCACAAAGTCTTCATCAGATTTAAAAAACTAAAAAATTGGCCATTTTGTGGGAGTTTAAACCGCCACAAATGACTAGTTTATTTTTTAGAAAAAAAAATTTAAAATAACATAAAAAATAATTGAGATTTATTTTATAAAATGTAAATTATTTAAAAAGAAATTGAAATAGAAAAAATTATCTAAAAAAATATAAATAGTAGATAATATGGAGAGAAAATAATATTACAAGAAGGAGGATAGAATAATAGTAGATAAAAGGTAAAGAAAAAGTTTAGAAAGAAGATTTAAGTAAGAAATGAATGGAGAAAAATTGATAAGTGAATTTTTTTATAGAGAAGATGGAAGTGGGAAATGAAGAAAGATGACAAGAATGAAATGTGATATTTATATATATAGGAAATAAGAATGGAATTTGTGACGGCCTAAACAACCATAAATGTGTGGCAGTTAAATCTCTCACAAATTGCTTCATAACTAAATTTGTGGCCGTCTAAGCCCTCAAAAAACTCAACAATAGATTTTTTGGTGAAAAAAGCCTAAAAAAGTTTTCGAGGGCTTCGTGATGGCATTTTTTTGCTAGTAACTTTGAATCTTTTGGTCAAAATGTGTGTCGTGAATATAAGGTATGTATTGCTGTATTTGATTGATGATAACTGATATATGTACGAATTTTTGTTTTTGTATATGTTATCTGCTTCATATGTGTATTCCACAAATGAAGCCAAACTTCCAGCACTAAGCAATGTTTGGTTTTGTTCATTCAAACTTGCGTCACATCTTTTGTTGGAAACGCGATATCATGTAATTATGCGATATCATGTAATTATATGATGAAATAACTACACAAATTAATGGTTGTTATTGAGTGTTAATATAAAATACTTTTACCAACGATGCACACCCGTTAAACTCTTTTTTAAAATTAATTTTTTTAAAATAAGATTTTTTTCAAAATAGTTGTTTTATACAAAATAAACAAAAAGAATATTTTAAGGTATTAAAGCATTCAATGAAGAATGTTATGACAACCTCATACTTATTTTTACGAGCACTATAATTATGATATTAAGTATTAAAGTGTTGCATGTGTTAAGAGGGAGCTCTCACATTGAAGGGGAGCTTAAAAATTGCTTAAAATTCTTTTAAGTTTTTGAGTATATTAATAAAAATCTATAATTCTAAATCATTAAGTTTGTCATCATAAAAAGGGAGAGATTATAGAGAAAATCTCTAGTGATGCTTTAAAGATAACAAATCTTAATGATTAAATGTTTAAGAGATTTTGATATACTTTGTTATCTAATGTGTGCCCTTGAGTAGTTTCATTAAGACAGGTAAATCCTCAAAGGATTAAGCAAACATGAACAAATCACAAGCAACATTATGTGAAAATCAACTTGCAGACATACTTTAGAAAGTTCAACTCTGAACATGAACACAGTTCACAATGTCCATTACAAACTTCAGAATGTTCAACAAAGTGTACATAATAAAATTTCAAAATGTGCGTCATCAAGTGAGAGAAAAGAACTAAAACTATTTTGGAATAAGTAGAAGAATATGACATTAATATCACTTATCATCAAAAGGGATATTGGTATTAAATCCATCAAGAATATTCAATGTTATTTATAAATTATAACAAAGAATGTTGGAATAAATACAAAGGGAGTATTTTCTTGTGTCATAAAGAAAAGACACTAACCATGACATACAAACAGAGTGAAGACTAGCTACACTAGAGTGAAGACTTCCAACATCTATAAATACAAGAAGCTTCAAGCCTTTGAGGCTAAGACACTGACCTTGACATACAAACAACTTTATAATGCAAATTGTACAAAAGTCTCTTCAATCATCAAATATACTTCAGCTTTCAAATATATTTTTCATAATCATTTAGTGTGTATTTGTATCAGACTCATACTCGTTTTAAAGTTAAGCTGATAGATCCCAAAACAATCATATTTTTCATGTGTAACATTCTCAAGTATTTCTATTCAATGGTAGATTGAATGAAGATTGTGTTAGTTTGTCTGGAACAACTCTCCTTCTGGCAGGCTTTCCAATGGTATGATCCATGTTTCATTCTGGTTTTTATGCCTTCTGATCTGGGCCATCAAAGATATCTTCTGGTCATGTTTTGACATTCCTGGAGTATCTTCTGGTCATTCCAGAATTCATTTTTCTGGAATCCTTTGATCACTGCTTCTGATTCCTTCATTTTCTGGGGCATTTAACTTAATAATTCAAAGTACAAAATAAGTTTACATAGAGTACATTTGTAAGCATCAAAATCCTAAGTACTTAGAACCAACTTGGTTCCAACAATCTCCCCCTTTTTGATGATGACAAAACCTTAACTTATTTTGCTAACTTATGACTCGAAGACTTTGAATTACTCCCCCTCAGACCAATCTCTCCCCCTAAGTCTGATACTTTCCTTTTCAACTCCTTCTTTGTTCTCTCTTTCTTTTCTTCTCTTCTCCTCTCCTTTTCAACTCCTTCTTTTTGCTCTCTTTGTTTTCACTCTTTCTTTTTCTTTCTTTGTTTTTCTCTGTCCCTGTTTCCTCTCCTTTTCAACTCCTTCTGTTTCTCTCTTTCTTTTTCTCTCCTTCTTTCTTTTTATCTCTCCTTTTTACTTATTTATCCTTTCTTTCTCTCTCTCTCTTTCTCCCCCTTTTTGTCATCAGCCAAAAAGTGGTCCTACTATTTTTGTATTTTTTGTTTTTCTCTTTACAAATTACAGAAAGTAAAAACTGAAATTAAAAGACATAAAATAAAATTGCAAGAAATTTTAAAAACTCCTAAGATGACAACTTGAGCAAGTCAGATATGGAGGTCATGTTGAGATGCTTCTTAATGAACTCGAACCTATCTTCTGGTAATGCCTTGGTGAAGATATCAACCCATTGATGATCAGTGTCCACAAACAGGATGCTCAAAGTCCCTTTTTGTACATGGTCCCTAATGAAATGGTGTTTTATTTCAATGTGTTTGGCTCTAGAGTGTAAGATAGGGTTCTTGGCTGAAGTGTTATAACAGAACAAAGTGCAGTTGCCACTTATACTTTTCCTTTCCAGCTCTGTATGTTTTCTGGTCTGCCTTTTGGCTGGTTTCATCTTTCTCAAGTGAGCAGGTGGGTGCATGGGGGTGGCCATAGGCTTACAGTCACTCATCTTGAACTTTTTGAGAAGTTCTTTGGTGTATTTAGATTGGTGAATGAGTATACCTGATTTACCTTGGTGAATCTGATTCCCAGGAAGAACTTAACTTCTCCCATCATGCTCATTTGGAACTCTGTCTGCATTAGGTCAAAAAACTCTTTGCACAAAGTGCCATTAGTCGATCCAGATATGATATCATCAACACAAACTTGAATAATCAGAATATCAGTTTTAATGGATTTCCTAAATAGTGTATTATCAATCTGGCCTCTATTAAATTCATTCTTAAGCAGAAAGTTACTAAGTCTGTCATACCATGCCCTTGGTGCTTGTTTTAAACCATATAATGATTTCTTAAGTTTAAAAACATGGTCTGGAAAATTAGAATTTTCAAATCCAGGGGGCTGTTTGACATAGACTTCCTCACTTATGTAGCCATTTAAGAATGCACTTTTACCATCCATTTGATACAGCATTATATCATGATTAGCAGCAAATGATAAAAGAATTTTAATTGCTTCTAACCTGGCCACTAGAACAAAAGTCTCAGTGTAATCTATACCTTTCTGTTGACTGTATCCTTGAGCTACAACTTCACCCTTTTCATTGAATTTGTTTCTGAACACCTTCTTGGTTCCAATAATGTTTGTGTTTGGTCTGGATACCAGATCCCAAACATCATTCCTTTGGAATTCATTCAGCTCTTCTTGCATAGCAAGTATCCAACCTTCCTCTGCCAAAACTTCATCAACATTGCTTTGTTCGCATCAGCTTCTAGTTCTGTAACAACTTCTGATTCTGATAAATCAGCTTCTGGTTCTGGTGAATCTGTAACAGCTTCAGATTTTGGTAAATATCTAGATTTCTCTTCTGACTTATCTTGGCTGTTTCTGACTTGATCAGATTTATATTTTGAAGATTTGTCATGTGTTGCTTACTTGCTTGTATCCTTTATCTTTCTAGGTACTTTTGTTTCTTGTGCTTCTGCTCCCTGCACTATTTTTATCTTGCTTTGATTTGTTAAGATCAAGCAAAATGTCATTTTACATAATGCAAATCAAATAAGTTAAAATTTAACTCAATACAACCAAACCATTCGTTCTGCTTCTGCTTCTGCTCCCTTTGGTTCTGATGAACCTGTACTATCTTTATCTTCCTTTGATTTGTCAAGCAGTTTGTTACATACCATAATATAAATCAATTAATTTAAAAATGAACTTAGTACAGCCAAACCATTAATTCTGCTTCTGGTGGTTTCTGTTTGTTTTTGAAACCACTGGAATGCTGTTTCTTCTGAGTGTTCAATTCGTGTGAATCACTTGGTTCCTTTGATGTTTTGAAAACCTGCAGAATACTTATCTAGCTTTCATTTGTTAAGATCAAGCTTCTTGTTATCTCAGTAAATATTAAATAATAATAGTATTTACAGCAAGATGTAGCCTCAGGTTTACTCTGAAAATCCTCTTGCTTCTGATTTTTCAGATTCCTAATCTATATGTTCTGAGATTACATGGTTTGGATGAGGGAATTTGAATTCCCTTCCAGGTTTGTAGTCTTGATGAATCTCACTGGAGAGTTTGAAGAACCCTCTTGATTCTGATTCTTTAATTTCTGTTTTGGCTCAAACACCATATTCCTCTATTTTGGCTCATACACCATATCCAGGTTTGTAGTTTTGGCTCATACACCATATTCCTCTGGTGATTCCTCTGCTGACTCTGATAATCATACTTATTTTAATAATTAAAGTAGTTCTGATGATCATACCTCAACCTTTGATATTGATACCTGTTCAGGTTCTGGTTCTGGTATTGATTCTGATTCTGATTCTGGTTCCAGTGTTGATTCTGGTTCCAGTTTCTGTGCCTCCAGTTCTGGTTTTGGTTCCAGTGTTGGTTCTGGTTCTAGTTCCTATGCCTCTGATACTGGTTCCAGTTTTGGTTCTGGTTCTAGTTTCTGTGCTTCTAGTAATGGTTCCAGTTCTGGTTCCAGTTCCTGTTCCTCTGATACTGGTTCCAATTCTGATTCTGGTTCCAGTTCTTGTTCTGATACGAGTGATATCCATGATATTTCATGTTCCTCCTATAATTCTGGTTCTAGTTCTGATATGTATTGTGTTGACCAGTTCTTCTTCTACCAGAGTCACTTTGCTTCTGTTTGGTAGATGTCGGAACATAAACCTTCTTCTGGTTGTGCGTTGCCAACATCCATTGTCCAGGCACCATTGTTGGTGTCTCCTTCTGGTTGCTCAGAATATCTGCAACATAGAAAATTTGATCTTTTGGTACCCAGAACTAATTGGGTCCAAGTTTGTTAGTTGTAACAGCTCTCTGATCTTGTTCAGATTTTTCCATTGGACAAGATAATTCAGAGTGACCTTTCTTGGCACAAACACTACATAAAACATCAGAATGAACAGCTTTATTTTCAGTAATTGTTTATGTCAAATCAAGATCTCTTTTTCCAGAATTACTGTTTCCATAAATCATAGATGCATTTTTACTTCTTTCCATTCCATTGGGAATAAAGTTTTGAAAAACTTTCTCATGCATATAAGATTTACAAACAGTTTCAGAAGTGGAACAATTATTTCTTTTCAGAGTTTGGTTTTCAGATTTGTGTCTTGCAACATCAGTTTTAAAATTTTTGTTTTCAGTTTCATACTCAGAATTTCGATTCTTTAAAACTTGGACTTCTTTGGTTAGATTTTCCTTATCTTCCCTAAGAGTTTTCAGTTTTAAAGACCTTTTATTGTTTGCATTTAACAAGTCTTTTAAAGTCTCAATTAATTCATATTTAGACAGATCAGAAAATACCTCATTGTCTTCATCTTCTGATTTTGTTCCAGTGCCTGAGCTATATTCAGAACTTGAGTTGGTATGAGCCATCAGAGACAAAATTGTTTCTTCTGATGTGCTTCCAGATTTGCCAGAATGATTGCTTCGATCATTCTTGCTTCTGCCTGTTTTCCTTCTGGAATTTGTGCCTTTATGAGGTCCAGAAGCAGACTTGATGTGAGCTATCTTTGCTGTTTCTGCCTCTTCTTCATCATAAGATTCTTCCTCTGATTCTGATACATCCCAGGCAGCCATCAGACCTTTCTTTCTGTATCTGGAAATTTTCTTGTGCTGTTTTCCTTTTTCCAAATTTGGACATTCTGACTTGATATGTCCAGGTTCATTGCATCCATAACAGATGATGTTCTTCTTGTCAGATTCTTCCTTGCTGTTATGTTTCTTCTGGGAACCTCTCCTCTTTTTGTTTTCCCAGATCTTAACCATCTTTTTGGTTAAGTAAGCCATATCATCGCAGTCACTGTCACTATCCTCTGATTCTGATACCGCCTTTGCAGCTTTCTTCTGTTTCGACTTCAGAGCCATATTCATCTTCTTCTTAAGTTCATCTTCTTCGAGTTCTATTCCATGAGACCTGAGTGAGCTGATTAGATCTTCCAGCCTCAAGGTACTCAGATCCTTAGCTTCCTGTATTGCAATAACCTTTGGTCTCCACCTCTTTGGTAGACTTCTCAGAATTTTCCAGATATGAACTTTAGTGGTATAGCTTTTGTTTAATACTTTCAGTCCTGATACCAAAGTCTGGAATCTGCAGAACATTGTGTCAATGTCTTCATCCTCTTCCATCTTGAACAGCTCATACTTTCTGACCAATATGTTAGCCTTTGTTTGTTGAACCTGCTTGGTTCCTTCATAGGTGAGAACCAGACTATCGAATATACTCTTTGTTGTTTCTTTATTTGTGCATCTATCAAATTCGTTGAATGTGATTGCACTGACCATGATGGTTCTGGACTTGTGATGAAGTCTGTGTAGTCTGATCTGATCTGGTTTCATATCATCCAAGTCTAGTTTCTTAGTTGGATCTTCTGGATCAGTAGGTGCAGTGTATCTTCTGGATCATCTTCCATAATTGAGGATCTTGAAATATGACAAAACTTCTCAGTCGGTCCTTCCAATACTCAAACCTTTCTCCATCAAATATAGGTGGTCTGTTGATGTTGCCTCCCAATTCTTCTGACATATTGAACCCCTTGGACCTTTCCTCAAACATTGTTAAGTGCTCAGCCTTGAATCCGAGCTCTGATGCCAATTGAAGGTGCAAACACGAGAAGGGGGGGTTGAATTGTGTTTGACTTAACTTGAATACTTTTCCTGTTTTTATACTTTTAAAACAAAACTTGATGTATAATTAAAAACAGAGTTAGCAGCGGATAAAAGTAAAAATAAAACTCACAGTTTTTATACTGGTTCACCGTTAACGAGGCTACGTCCAGTCCCTTCACCTTGAACGATTTCACTAATTCAAACCTTGAATTACAACCTTGCTACTGACCCTCCAAGTCAGTCTTCTCAAACAGTCTAACAATCCTAGACTTCTTTGAGGAATGCAGCTCCTGTCTTCAGCCAATCTGACAATCCCAGATTGTAGAAGAAATCACAACACTATAAATCTAATTGCCAAGTAACCTGCTACCCCTTCTGACTTCCTCAGATTGTAGACTCTACTTCAACAACATAGATTTAACACACAACACTATGAATCTAATTGCCAAGTAACCTGCGACTCCTACTGACTCCCTCAGCTTGTAGACTCTACTTCAACAACTTAGATTTGACACAGTGGAACGAAAATAACAAGAGTACTTGCTTCTTGAAAGCTGAAACTCACAATTGACTTCTATGAGAATTTGGGTGTTTGCTTTTGGAAGTGTATGACTCTTTTGTGATTTTGAATTGCTAAGTATTCTGCCTTGAGCCTCCTTTTATAGATGCAGATTTGGGCCTCTTCCAATGCTTAAATTCGAGCTGAATCTTGCTGGATTCTCTGTAAAAATAACTTGACCAATTGGGCTTCATATAAATAAAAAACATATCTTAAGATTTCCTTTCAAAATAACTAGCCAATTAAATCACTTAGTTCCTTCCCGCCACAGCTCCCGAATTCCACAACACCTCACTTTATTTTTGTAATAAATCTTTTTAATCCTTTGATCAAAATAAATTAAATTCTCCACCGTATAAATTTCCTGATTAAATTTGGACCATTGGATCTTCATGCGCTAGTCCACATTTGGACCATACTGATTGTTATGCTGTGATCCTCTAATTTCGGCCTTCCCTGGACCACACTTCCTGACCCTCTGATCTTCTGATTTCGGCCATGTTGGATGCGCACCTGATATGCTATAATTCTCTCAATTCGGCCTTTGCTGGACTATACATTCTGTCCCTCTGATTTCGGCGAACACTGGGCCATGGTATGATTTTCTGATCTGGACCATCACTAGACCAAATAACTAATTCCGAGCCACTGATCTGGAAATCTTCCCTATGATCTGTACTAATTCTGGAGTTTGGTCTAGATTAAATTGAAATTAAATCTGGACAATAAATATTTCAGTCTGGGCATTTTACCTTTGATTTTAGATCAGGTTTGGATTATTGTGGAAATCATTTCTTCTTGTCTTGACTTAGTTTCATGCCCTGAATCATGCTCTCTTATAGTCTGGGTTAAATCTAGATAGATTCTCTTGTTCTGGACTCATAAACTTAGCTTCTGGTTGAGTCTGGAATAAGTCTGGGCAGTTCAATATTTCACTGCCAGGCCATCTTCTGGTCAGAATAACTTCTGGAATGAAATTGATATTTGATTCCTATTTGTCTGGAACAACTCTCCTTCTGGCAGGCTTTCCAATGGTATGATCCATGTTTCATTCTGATTTTTATTCCTTCTGATCTAGGCCATCAAAGATATCTTCTGGTCATGTTTTGACATTCCTGGAGTACCTTCTGGTCATTCCAGAATTCATTTTTATGGAATCCTTTGATCACTACTTCTGATTCCTTCAGTTTTTGGGGCATTTAACTTAATAATTCAAAGTACAAAATAAGTTTACATAGAGTACATTTGTAAGCATCAAAATCCTAAGTACTTAGAACCAACTTGGTTCCAATAACACCTCTAGGGGATATCAGAGGATGTCAAAACATCATCAGAGGATATCTTTCCTGGCCTAGATCAGAAGGAAGCAGAGTCCAGAAGGAGACCTGGTCCAGACCAGAAGGAAGCCTGCCAGAGGGAGACTTGGTCCAGACCAGAAGGAATCACAAGTCAGACTTGGTCCAGACTTTATTTTGACCAGAAGATAGCTTGGCAGTGATTATAAAATTCAGTCCAGACAAGAAGAAATGATTGTCCAGATTTAATCCAGACTTGAATCCAGATCAGAGGATATATTTCCAAATTAAAATATCATAAGTCCAGATTTAATTCAGATTCAATCCACACCAGAAGATAGCATGTCCAGATCAGAGGATAAATGTCCAGATTAGAATATCATAAGTCCAGATTTAATTCAGATTCAATCCACACCAGAAGATAGCATGTCCAGATCAAAATGTAAAATTCATGTCTAGATTAAATGATAAGTTTCAAAGGATAAATGTAAAATGGTCCAGACTTAAGTATCATGGCCTAGTGTTGGTTGAGATCAGAAGATGATAAAATAGTCCAGATTTGTTCAAATGATCCAGTACTGGCCGATATTAGAAGATTAGACCATATGGCCCAGTGTTGGCCGAGATCAGAAGATCAGATCATATGTCCAGTGATTGGCCGAGATCAGAAGATCAGAACGTGTGGTCCATTGTTGGATGAGATCAGAGAATCACAACAGATCAGATTGTATGGTCTATCAGTGAGGTTAATTGTGAGTATCCGCTTTCCCGAAGAAAGTACTCTATGTTTTTCTTTCCCTTGTGTTAGGTCTAAGTTGTGGAAGTAGAGTCTACAATCTGAGGGAGTCAAAAGGAGTAGCAGATTACTTAGCAATTAGATTCAAGGTTCTTTTCCTCAAAAGTCTAAGGTTGTTAGACTTTATTAGAAGACTGACTTGGAGGGCCAGTGGTACTTTGTAATTCAAGGTTTTTGAATTATTGAAATCCTTCAAAGTGAAGGGACTGGACGTACCCTAGTTAACGGTGAACCAGTATAAAATTCTGAGTTTTTTTTACTTTATATCCGCTACTAACTCGGTTTTAATTCATACATAACAGGTTTTGTTTTAAAACTTAAAAGTATTCAAGTTAGTCAAACACAATTCAACCCCCCCTTCTCGTGTTTGCACCTTCATATATATATATATATATTTGCAAATGTTACAATTATTGTAGAACCAAGGTACTAGTATTTAGCAGAGTAGTTAAATGAGTTGAGATACAATAAATAAATATATGATAATATAAAAAAGTAGTCAATGGTTCATTGGTAATATAAAGAGACAAATAAATATTGCAAATGTGTTCAAGAACAATTTTTTTTTGTTCAATGTCAGAAAAGCCAACAAGCAACAAACCTAAAAGTTAGAATCAAGGTTTGTGGACTTAGGTATATTTTATGAAATATAATCCTTCGACGAGACAACTCAAATCAACAATGGAAGATGCGTAAACCAAATCATGCGTCAAAGAAAAAGGCTCGACAAACCCTTCAATGGTGTCGAGCAACATTTTTCATTAGTTAGAAGATTTGGATCATGTCGATAAAACTATCTATTAGGCTAATTTTTTATAAATAGCAGTAGATAACTTCATTTTAGGGGCTACTTATTTGTTTTCAGAAATCACATTTAACGAAATGATTATTCTCTATTAAAATTTATTTCATTTTTATCTTCTTTGTATACTTTTCCAACTATAACTTTAAGTCATTATCTTTTTCGTTTGTTTAATTTTTTTCATTTTAATATCCTACAGTTTAGTTTCTTGCAATTTACTTTTCAACAACATTACAATTCAAGCATTTTGCCTTGTTTGTTAAAACCCAAATTAGTTTTATGCCACTCTAGTTTTGACGATAACAAACTAGAAGAGAACATTACTTCTTCACATGTGTTAAGTGTGTAAATCCTCCACTCATTTCCTCTAGTCAACAAGACAGAGTATGGACTACACTAAAGACAAACATGTTTTGACTCTATAAGAAAACATGCTTCGTCTAATGCTATAGAATTTTGTCTGATGACAATAATCTGATGAGAACTTCATGAAAATTCTAATCATTTGATGACTTTCTTTTGTCTTGAAGGGAAAGTTAACTCCTAAAGCATTTGTCTTGAACAAGGAAGTGAGCCTCTACCAAAATGAGATAAATTTGAATTTAAGTAGGTGACATACATGTTGGGACCAAGTTGGTTCTTTCAATTAAAGTTTTGATGTTAACATAGTCTAGAAGGAGACTTGGTCCTGACTAGAACGAGACTTGGTCCAGACCAGAAGGAAACATGGTACATAAGGAGACTTGGTCCAGACCAGAAGGAAGCATGTCCAGAAAGAGACTTGGTGCAGACTAGAAAGAAACATTGTCCAGAAGAAGACTTGGTATGACCAGAAGGTAATCTTGTCCAGAAGGAGAATTGGTCAGACCAGAAGGAAACAGAGTTCAGAAGATAACTTAGTCCAGAACAGAAGACATGTTCTAGACTTGGTCCAGAATAGAAGACTTGATCTATACTTGGTCCAGACCAGAAGATAGCATGGTTCACAACATATCACATGGTTCAGATTAGAAGATCACAGGTCCAAATCAGAATATCACATAGTCCAGATCAGAAGGTTACACTGTCCATATCAGGAAACTGAATTGTACACATCAAATCACATGGTCCAGACTTGGTCCAGATCATCAAATCATATGGTCCAGATTTAAATCATGATGCAAATCAGTGAAGACTTAATTAAAATTCGAAGAAGGCTTAATTGATTTTTCATAGAAATCTGATCACTGAAGACTTCATTGATTTGACTCAAAAATCACTGAAGACTTGAAGAAAATTCGAATGAAATTTGAAGCAAGAAGATACGGTTCATAATTAAAGTAAAACAAGATTGGCCAATAGAATTTTCAAAGGAAATATGAGCAAGAATTATCTCGAAATTAAGCATTGACAAAGCCCATATTTCAGCTATAAAAGGAGGCTTCAGGCCACAGTAGTAAGAATAGAAAAGTAGAAGAACTCAAGCATAAAATCCAGATTCATCTTAGAGTTCAAATCGATCAAAAAACACAGAACTCAAGTGTTTACGAAAGTGAAACAGTGCAGCAATCAGCTTATCCATAAGCAACTTTGCAAAGTTCCAAACCCTTGTAATCTAACCCGATAGTGGTGTAGATTCCTTCTTCAATATGGGGTTGTTAGATTGGTAGGAGAAGAGTTGATTTGTAGGGTCAAGGTGTTGTTCCTCAAAAGTCTGGGGTTTTCAGGCTGTTTGTGAAGACTTGGTTTGTAGGGTCAAGGTGTTGTTATTCCTCAAAAGTCTTGGGTTGTCAGGCTGTTTGAGAAGACTGGCTTAGAGGTTCAGGTTCTGTAATACAAAGTGTTTTGAATTAGTTGATTAAAGCCTTCGGAATTAAGGGACTGGATGTAGCCAAGTTACTGGTGAACCAGGATAAATTGTTGTGTTCTTATGCTTTTATTATCCGCTGCTTAATTTGATTATTTATTCAACAAGTAACTTAAATCAACATTCATCAAAAAAAAAAAAAAGAATTTGAGTTTGGCAAACACAATTCAACGCCCCTTCTCGTGTTTGCATCTTCAATTGGCATTAGAGCTCGGTCTCAAGACTTAGCAGTTTACAGTGTTTGAGAAAAAGATCCAAGGGTTCAACAGGTCTGGATTCAATGAAAAAGCTGCTGGAGGAAACATCAACAAACCACCTCTGTTTGATGGGGAACGGTTCGCGTACTGGAAGGACAAGCTGAGGAGTTTCTTTATTTAACAAGATCCCGAACTTTGGGACTTGGCGGAAGATGGCTATACTACTCCAGAGAATGCTGATGGTGTTGAAATTCCTAGAATGAAGATGGATGTTGACCAAAAGAAGATGTACAAGATGCATCATAAATCCTAAATGTTCATGATTAATGCAACCACATTTAAGGAATTCAACAAGTGCACCAAGAAAGAGACAACAAAGAGCATATATGATAGTCTAACTCTGACGTTTGAAGGAAGCAAGCAAGTTCCAGAAGCAAAGGCCAACATTCTAGTCAAGAAGTACGAGTTGTTCAAGATGGAAGAAGATGAAGATATTGAAGCAATATTTTCCAGATTCCAGACTCTGGTTTCGGGATTAAGAGTATTCAAGAAGAGCTACGCCACTACTGACTTAAGGTGCAAACACGAGAAGGGGGGTTGTATTGTGTTTGTCAAACTTGATTTCTTTTGCTGTTTTGTTGAATGTTGATACGAATTATTGACGAATAAGTAATCAGACTTAGCAGCAGATAATAACAACTTAAGAACACAACAATTTATCCTGGTTCACCATTAACTTGGCTACATACAGTCCCTTCACTCTGAAGGCTTTAATCCACTAATTCAAAACACTTAGAATTACAACACCTGGCCCTCCAAGTTAGTCTTCCCAAACAGTCTAACACCTTGACTCTATAAGTCAAGTCTTCTCCTACCAATCTGACAACCCCAGATTGAAGAAGGAATCTACACCTCTAACAAGTTTGATTACAAGGGTTTGGAACTCTGCAAAGTTTCTTATGGAAAGCTGATTTCTGCACCGAATTTCTCTCTCAAAAACACTTAGAAAATATTGCTTTTGCACTCAAGTGATTCTCTCTTTTGAACTCTCGGATTATGCTGATTATGAAGCTTGAGTTCTTGTATTTTCGATGCCTAATGCTGCTTCTGGAAGCCTCCTTTTATAGTTGTAATTAAGGCTTTGTCCATGCTTAAATTCGGGATAAATCTTGGTCAGATTTCCTTTGAAAATTATGTTGGCCAATCCTATTTCACTTAATTTCAAACCGTATCTTTTTAGCTTCAGATTGCATTTGAAAACTCTGTTGACCAATCTTGTTTCTCTTAATTTCAAACCGTGTCTTTTTAGCTTCAGATTGCATTCGAATTTCCTTCAAGTCTTCACTGATTTTTGAATCAAATCCCCTTAATACTATGATCAAATTTCTATCAAAATTCAATCAAGTCTTCTTCAAATTTTAATCATGTCTTCACTGACTTGCACCATGATTTAAATTACGGACCATATGATCTGTATCATTCTGTGATCTTCTGATCTCGACCAACAATGGACCATGTGATCTGATATGTACCATTCTATGATCTTCTGATCTAGACCATTGATCTTCTGATCTGGACCATTGATCTTCTGATCTGGACCATTGATCTTCTGATCTGGAGCATTGATCTTCCGATCTGGGCCATGTTTGGACTAAGTCTTATGTTCTGGACAATGCTATCTTCTTGTCTGGACCAAGTCTTTTGTTCTGGGCCATGCTATCTTCTGGTAGCATTTTTATCTTCTGGTGACGCCATCCTCTAATTTTGCATATCCTCTAATTTTTCATTAATCTAAGTCAAAATACGATTTACATAAAATACTTTTGTTACATTCAAAACTTTAATTGAAAGAACCAACTGGGTTCCAACACTGACCAGCTCAAGAGAATTCTTAGAAGTCTGCCAACCAAGTGGAGACCAAAGATCGCTGCCATTCAGGAAGCAAAAGACCTGAACACTCTGAATCTTGAAGAATTAATCAGCTCCCTCAAGTCACATGAAATTGAGCAGGACGAAGATGAGCCCAAGAAGAAGAACAAGACCCTAGCTTTGAAATCTAAACAAAAGAAAGCTCTAAAAGCATAATCAGAAAACAATGACTCTGATGACCAGAACCAGAAACCAACAGAAGAAATTGCCTTCATAACCAGGAAGGTTTTGAAGATTTGGCATAACTGAAAGAAGAAGTTTCCCCAGAGGTAATCGAAGCAGTCCAATAGAGGAAAGGATGAACATGACAAGAAGAGCATCATATGCTATAGATGCAATGAACCTAGGCACATCAAATCAGAATGCACGAATCTGGAGAAAGGAAAACACCAGAAGAAAAACTCCAGATCCAAGAAGAAAAATCTGATGGCAACATGGGATGATTTTGATGAATCTTCTGATGATTTTTCCTGGATCCAACATAAAATCTGACTCTGGAAGTAAATCAAAAGCAGCAAGATTGACTCTGATGGCACACATTCATTCTTCCTCTAGATCCAACTCTGGAAGTAAATTAGAAGAAGCATATTTGGCTTTGATGGCTTACACCAGCACTGCCTCTGGATCCAACTCAGACTCTAATTCTAGAAGTGAACCAAGAAAAGAACTTGCTCTGATGGCTCACACAAGCACTGCCTTTGGATCCGATACAAACTCCGATCCTTGAAGTGAATCATCAGAAGATAAAAAAGAGGTGTTTTCAGAACTTACCCGATTTGATTTAATCACTACAATGAATGATATTTTAAATGTCAATAATAAACTGTCTTTAAAACTAAAAATACTTAGGAAAGAGAATACAATTCTAACCAAAGAATTAAATGTTTTAAGGAATCAAAATGCAAAAAGTAAAACAGAAAATATAGATCTTAAAACTGAAATTGATGGGCTTAAATATGAAAATCTAACTCTAATAAGTAATCTTTGTTCAACATCAAATACTATATGTAATTCTGATATGCATGACCAAGTGTTACAAGATTTTATTGCTAAAGGTATGGAATGAATCTGTAAGTGCAACAAAACCTATTCCCTCTAATGTTTGTGTGCTATTTGTGCTAAGAAAGGTCACTCAAAATTGTCTTGTCCCATGATACAATCTAGGAAACACAAGAAACATTTCAAGACTAACAAACCTGGACCAGATTTGGGTTCCAAAAGATAAAGTTGTCGATGTTGCAGATGTTCTGAGCAACCAAAGTGAAACACCAGTTATGGTGCCTGGTCAATGGATGCTGGAAATATATGAAGAGAAAAAGGTCTATGTTCCAGCACTTACCAAGAAGAAGCAGATTCACTCTGGTGGAAGAAGAACTGGTAAATACAATGCCTATCAGAACCAAAAGTATATGAAGAACAGGAAATATCAAAACTGACAGAGGAAGCACACATATCAACAAAACTGGAACTATGAGAAGAAACAGAATTATCATCAGTTCCAGAATTATCAGAGGAACCTAATATATCAGCAGAAAGAGAAGAATCAGAATTAGGAGAGTTCTTCAAACACTCTAGTAAAATTCATCAAGACAACAAACCAGGAAGGGAATTCAAAGCCCTTCATCCAAACCATCTAATCACAGAACATACATATTTAGAATTTGAAAATCATAAACAAGAGGTTTTTCAGAGTAAAACTGAAACTGTTGACATAAAAGTTAAATCCTGCTGTAAATACTATTATTGTTTGATATCTATGTTTACTGTGATAAAATAAAGCTTGATTTTAAAAATCAAAGCTAGATAAGTATTATGCAGGTTTTCAAACTGTCAGAGGAACCAAGTGATCCACGTTATGTGAACACTTCAACAGAAAAAGTATTTTAGTGGTTTAAAAAACAAGCAGAAACCACCAGAAGCATAATTAATGGTTTGGGTGTATTGAGTTCATTTTTAAATTATTTGATTTGTATTATGTTATATTACAAATAGCTTGACTTGAAAAGCCAAAGCAAGATGAAGCTGATGCTGCTTTACTAGAACCAAAAGCTGATGCGGATCTACCAAAACCAAAACCTGATTTACTAGAAGCTGATGCAGGTTTACTAGAACCAGAAGCTGATACAGATCTACTAGAAGCTGATTTACAAGAACCAGAAGCTGACATACTCAGGAAACTCATTCTTTTGGAATCCTGGGGGTGGTTTTACATATACTTCCTCATTAATATCTCCATTTAAAAAAAGAACATTTTACGTCCATTTGATACAAGATTGTATTGTTAAATGGAGCAAAAGATAATAAGATTCGAATAGTCTCTAACCTTGCCACAGGAGAAAATGTCTCAGTGTAGTCAATACCATCTTGTTGAATGTAGCCTTGTGCTACAAGTGTGGTTTTGTTTCTCATAACTTCTCCCTTTTCATTCAATTTATCTCTAAACACCCATTTAATTCCAATTGGTTTCTTATGTTTTGGTTTTGGCACCAGATCCCAAACAACAGTTTGTTTGAATTCATTTAATTCTTCTTGCATTGCTAAGTTCCACCCTTCATCAGAAACGGCTTCATCCACATATGTTGGTTCTAATTTAGAGAGTAAGCCGAAACGAGATGTATCCTTAAAAATAGATTTTGTCTTTTAGGAATGATTTGAATTTCAAATAATCAGAGTTAGAGGATGTGATGATTTATATTTCTAATCATTCCTTGGTTTCAAAGGTTCTTGACTTGCATTGTAATTGCCATTCTTATCCTCTGATGCATAAGAGGATGTTGTTGCCTCTGATTTAATTATCCTTTGGTTTGTTGATGTGATTTGTTTTGACCATTTCTTCTATTTTGCTTGGTTATGCTGATATTGAGCTCCATTTAAAGAGCTTGAATCCTCTAGTTTTGGTGTATCTCCAAAGTCATATTCTTGTTGTAACTCTTTATAGTTAGGTTGTTTGTCATTAAATCTGACATGAGTTGATTCTTCCACAATTTTAGTTTCTTGATTAAATAGTCTACAGGCTTTTGACCTTACAGAATATCCCAAAAGAATGCATTTTGGTGATCTAGAATCAAACTTGCCCAATTTATCTAGTGTTTAAAATAAAACAAATACAACTACATTGACAAAAATAATAAATGTTGGATTTTCTATTCTTCTATAATTCATAAGGTGTTTTATTACGCATAGGTCTAATTAATATTCTATTCTGAATGTAGCATGCAGTATTAGAGGGATCTATTATTTCATTCTTCAACACCATTTTGTTCTGGTGTTCTCGGAGAAGAAAAGTTGTGTGATATTTCATTCTTATCACAATAATTAAATAATAATTTGTTTTCAAATTATCCTCCTTGATCACTTCTAATTGTTATAATTTTAAGACATTTATCATTCATTACTTCTTTTCAAATAGCAATAAACACTTTATGGCAATCATCCTTATTTCTTACGAACTTTCCCATGTCCATCTAGTTTAATCATAAATAATGAGAAAACTATATTTCTCTCCATTTAGAGAGGCTGTTTTTACTCGAAAAAAGATATATATGTAAGAGCTAAAGGGGTTTGGATGTAGAAATAAAACTCTTAGAGGAAAATAAGTTTTTAGTTTGTTTTCCCTTTTGACAAGCTTTTAAAGAGCAAACACGAGAAGGGGGAGTTGAATTGTGTTTGCCAAAGTTGAATACTTTTTGCTGATTTGATGAAAGTTGATATAAATTACTTGAAGAAGAAGCAATTAGATTCAGCAGCAGATAAGAAAAGCATTGGTATTTGGATACATAGATTTATCCAGGTTCACCATTAACATGGCTACATCCAGCCCCTAATTCAGAAGGCTTTAATCCACTAATTCAAACACTTTGAATTACACAGCACTAGACCATTCAAGCCAGTCTTCCCAAACAGCCTGTCAGCCCCACGCTTTTGAGCAACAACAACACCTTGACCCTACAAGCCAAGTCTTCTCCTAGCAATCTGACAACCCCAGATTGAAGAAGGAATTTACAGTACCTTGACCCTACAAGCCAAGTCTTCTCTAAACAATCTGACAACCCCAGTTTGAAGAAGGAAATGACACCACCTTGACCCTACAAGCCAAGTCTTCTCCTAACAATCTGACAATCCCAAGTTGAAGAAGGAACTTACAATACTATCGGGTTGGAGACATAGGTTTGGAGCTTGAGTACTTGCTTCTAGAAAGCTCACTATAACAATGACTCTCACACTCTAAGAAAAGAACACTTAGAAAATATTTCTCTTTTTGAACTCTAAGATGAATTTGGATTTTAAGCTTAAGTTTTTCTACTCTCTTCTGTTTTTTGATGATTTCTTCTTCAGCCTTGAGTATCTATTTATAGTTATGATTTGGGCTTCTACTTGGTCCAAGTTTAATTTCGAATTATATTTGTTTCTGATTTCTTTTCTAAATTCTTCAACTTGATTTTGTTCCTTTTTAAATTTGAATAGAATCTTTTTCTGATTGAAATTAAATCTTCTTCAAATTTTGATTAGATCTTCTTCAAATTTCAATCATGTCTTCTTCGTATTTGAATCAAATCTTCTACAAATCTTGACCATGTCTTTTATGATACTCTGATGTTTGCCTCATATGGTATCCTCTGACGATGTCCTCTAATTAGTGCCTCTGAAGGTATCCTCTGATTTTTGCCTCTGATGATATCCTCTAGTGGGATCCTCTAGTGATATACTCTGGTGGGATCCTCTGGTCATATCCTATGGGATCCTCTGGAGGTATCCTCTGGTGACATCCTATGGTGGTATCTTCTGGTGGCTTCCTCTAGTGACATCCTTTGGTGGCATCCTCTGGTGACATCCTCTGGTGGCATCCTCTGGAGGTATCATCTAGTGGCATCCTCTGGTGACATCCGTTGGCGGTATACTTCTTCGAACTCAAATATATTATTCTCATAAAATACTTTTGTTAACATCAAAACTTGAAGTGTAAAACCAACTTGGTTCCAAAAATCTCCCCTTTTTTGATAATGACAAAACTTGTATTTTTGATAACCACTTTTCTTTCTATTTCTTTGACTCCCCTAAGCCTAAGCATCAGTTTCTCCCCACTTTATTTTTTTTTCATATATCTTTCTCCCGTAAGTCTAAGCCCCACTTTATGTTCTCTTTATCAAATATCTTCTCCCCCTTTTGTCATCAGACAAAAAGACATGAAAGTGATCTTTCTCCCCTTTTTATTTTGCATACATGTTTACAACACTGTTTAGACGATTTTTTTTAATAATATGAATATAACATATTACAAAAAAATATCAAAACTAATTGAAAACTAACTACTTTGAAGTGATTACAATATCAGTCAGATATGAAAGTAAGATATAGGTTTTTCTTGATGAAGTCAAACCTATCTTCAGGTAGTGGTTTGGTGAATATGTCAGCCCATTGGTGTTCAGTGTCTACAAACTGCATGTTTGGTACCCCTTTTTGAATAAAGTCCATAATGATGTCAGGTCCAGAAGCGGTAAGGTAAAGTAGATATCTGATCATTCCTCTATAGGTTTTTTCTTGGTCAACTTTTTGGCCTAAAACATATTTTTCAAGTGAATAAATAGGGTGCATTGGTGTAGCCATAGGTTTGCAATCACCCATCTTAAACTTCTTGAAAAGCTCTTTTGTATATTTAGTTTGATGAATGTAAATACCTACCTTTTTGACTTTTCTGAATTTATATCCTTTAGAAGAACTTAAGGTCTCCCAAAATACTCATTTGAAATTCATGCTGAATTAATTGAGTAAATTCTTGGCAAATAGTGCCATTAGTAGATCCAAAAATAATGTCATCAACATAAACTTGAATAATAAGAATGTCATCTTCTATTGATTTTCTAAAAAGTGTATTGTCTACTTGTCCTCTTTCAAAGTTATTTTTAAGCAAGAAGTTACTAAGTCTATCATACCATGCCCTAGGTGCTTGTTTTAGACCATATAGAGATTTTCTAAGTTTAAAAACATTATTTGGAAATTCAGAACTTTTAAAACCTGGGGGTTGTTTAAAATAGACTTCTTCACTTATATAACCATTTAGAAAAGCACATTTAACATCCATTTGAAATAATGTAATGTTATTATTTATAGCAAAAGAGAGTAGGATACGAATAGCTTCTAACCTGGCCACTGGAGCAAATGTCTCAGTGTAATCAATGCCCTCTTGTTGACTGTTGTGTTGTGCAACAAGTTTTGCCTTGTTTCTGACCACTTCACCTTTTTTATTTAGCTTGTTTCTGAAAACCGACTTGCAAGAATCCATCCATCATTTGCCAATGCTTCATTAATAGAGGTATGCTCAACTGATAAGAGTAAGCATAAACAAACTGGTGTCATTAAGTGATGATCTGGTCCTTAAAGGATCTCTTGCACTTCCAATTATTAGAGTTTCAGGATGAGATGGCTTGTACTTCCATCCACATATTTTTTCTGACTGATCTTCAAATTCATCCTTTGAAAATTTGTCATTTTTTCTGATTTGCTTGTATCCTCTACTTTTTCAAGTTCTTCTAGTTTGTCTGCAGCAACTTCCCTTGGTTTTGGTAAACCTGGTTCCTCTAAATTTTTGAGAGCCTGCAAAATACTTATCTAGCTTTGATATTTAAGATCAAGCTTCTTGTTATCACAATAAACATAATATCAAAACAATAATAATATTTAAAGAAAGATATAACCTATATGTCAATAGTTTCAGTTTCACTCTGAAAACCCTCTTATTTCTTCTTTTCTGGTTTTCAGATTTTGAATTTGCATATTCTATGATTAGAGGGTCTCGATGAAGGGATTCGAATTCCCATCTAGGTTTGTAGTCTTAATGAAATTGATTGGAGTGTTCAAAGAAGTCTCATGATTTTGATTGTTAATCTGACACTTCTTTTTCTACTGATATATCAGGTTCCTCTGATAGTTTTGGAACTGATGGTAATTATGATTCTTTTGGTAGTTCCAGTTTTGTTGATATGTGTAATTTACTGCCTATTTTGATTTGGTTGATATGTGTGATTTCTTTGATATTTCTGATTCATCATATGGTTCTTTTTCTGATATGTATTGTGTTGACCAGTACTTCTTCCACAAGATCCAATTGGCTTCTGTTTGGTAGGTGTTGGAACATAGAGCTTTTTCATTTCATATTCGCAAGCATCCATTGACCAGGCACCATGACTGGTGTTTCAATTTGGTTGCTTAGAACATCTGCCACATCAACAATTTTACCTTTTGGTATCCAAATCTGGTTGGGTACTGGTTTGTTACTTCTTAAAGGTTTCTTGTTTTTCCAAGTGGTTAACATAGGACAAGATATTTTAGTATGATCTTTCTTATATAAAATAGTACATAAATTATCAGAGGGAACAAATATAGGTTCAATTACTTTTTCTTGAAATTCTATTCCTCTTTTACCATTTCTACTAACACCATAAATCATAGATGCATATTTGCTTCTTTCCATACCATTAGCAAGAAAGTCTTGAAATACTTGTTCATGCATATCAGAATTACATGTAGTATTTTCACTTGATGTTGAACAATGATTACTTTTTAGAGTTAGATTTTCAGCCTTATGTTCAACAACATTAGTTTTAAGAGCTGCATTTTCTGTTTTACATTTTGCACTTTGATTCTTTAAAACATTGACTTCTTCGGTTAGATTTTTATTTTCTTTCCTAAGTGTTTTCAGTTTTAAAGACGATTTGTTATTAATATTTAAAATATCATTTATTGAACTAATTAAATCAGGTCGGGTGAATTTAGAAAATATCCCTTTTTCTTCATCTGCTGATTCACTTCCAGAGTCAGAATATGTGTTGGATCCAGAGGCACAGTTGGTGTGAGCCATCATAGCCAAATCTGCTTCTTCATCATCAGAGGATTCATCAGAATCATCCCATGTAGCCATCAGATTCTTCTTCTTGGGTCTAAAATCTTTCTTCTAGTGTTTCCCTTTCTCCATGTTTGTACATTCTAACTTGATATGACCAAGTTCATTGCATACATAGCAGATGATACTTTTCTTGTCATATTCATCCTTTCCTTTGTTGGAATGCTTGGAATACATTTGGGGAAATTTCTTCTTTCTGTTGTGCCACATTTTATAACCTTTCTACTTATGAAAGCAATCTCCTTTTCCTCTTTGTTCAGATTTTGATCATCTGAATCACTATCTTCTATTTCTGATGTTGCTTTTAGAACCTTCTTCTGCTTGGATTTCAAGGCTAGGGTTTTTTTTATTTTTCTTGGGATTATCTTCTTCAAGCTCAATTTCATGTGATCTGAGGGAGCTGATTAATTCTTCCAGCTTTAGAGTATTCTGATTCATCGCTTCATGAATGGTAGTGAACTTTTGTCTCCACTTGGTTGGCAGGCTCCTAAGGATTTTCTTCACATGATCAATAGAAGTGTAACTCTTCTCAAGTACCTTTAATCCTCATATCTGAGTCTGGAATCTAGAAAACATTGTTTCAATGTCTTCATCTTCTTCAATCTTGAACAACTCATACTTTTTGACTACGAGGTTGGCCTTTGCTTCTTGAACTTGCTTGCTTCCTACATAGGTTAGAGTTAGACTATCATAAATACTCTTTGTTGTCTCTTTGTTGGTGTACTTGTCAAATTCCTTGAAGGTGATTGCATTTATCATGAATGATCTGGATTTATGATGCATCTTGTACATCTTCTTCTCATCAGCATTCATATCCTTTCTTGGAATTTCAATACCGTCAGTATCCTCTAGAGCAATATAACCATCTTCTAACAAGTCCCAAAGATCAGGATCTTGTGAAATATAGAAACTTCTCAACCTGTATTTCAAATACTCAAAACGTTCTCCATCAAATAGAGGTGGTTTGTTGATGTTTCCTCCGACAGCTTCTTCACTGAATAAAGACATATTGAATCCTTGGATGTTTTCTCAAACACTGCAAAGTGCTCAACTTTGAGACCGAGCTCTGATGCCAATTGAAGGTGCATACACGAGAAAGGGGGTTGAACTGTGTTTTCCAAAGTTGAATACATTTTTCAAATTTGATGAAAGTTGATATAAATTACTTGAAGAAGAAGCAATCAGATTCAACAAAAAAGGATAATAAAAGCATTAGTATTTGGACACATAGATTTATCTTGGTTCACCATTAACTTGGCTACATCCAGTCCCCTCATTCAGAAGGCTTTAATCAGCTAATTCAAACACTTTGAATTACACAGCACCACACCTTTCAAGCCAGTCTACCTAAACATCCCGACAGCCCCAAACTTTTGAGGAACAACAACACCTTGACCCTACAAGACAAGTCTTCTCCTACAATTCTGACAACCCCATATTGAAGAAGGAACTTACACCACCTTGACCCTACAAGCCAAGTCTTCTCCTAACCATATGACAACCACAGATTGAATAAGGAACTTACACCACCTTGACCCTACAAGCCAAGTCTTCTCCTAACAATCTGATAACCCCTGATTGAAGAAGGAAATTACACCACTATCGGGTTGGATACAATGGTTTGGAGCTTGAGTAGTTTCTTCTACAAAGTGGATTATAACAATGACTCTCACACTCTAAGAACACTTAGAAAATATTTCTATTTCGCATAAGTGTTTCTCTTTTTGAACTCTAAGATTAATTTGGATTTTAAGCTTGAGTTCTTCTACACTCTTCTATTTTTCGATGATTTCTTCTTCAGCCTGGAGTATCTATTTATAGTTGAGATTTGGGCTTCTACTTGGGCCAAGTTTAATTTCGAATTGTATTTTGTTCAGATTTCTTTTGTAAATTCTTCAACTTGATTTTGTTTGTTTTTAAATTTGAATCAAATCTAATGATTGCCTTGGATGATATCCTCTGATGATGTCCTCTGATTCCTGCCTCTGAAGGTATCATATGATTTTTGCCTCCGATGACATCCTTTGATTTTTGCCTCTGATGATATTCTCTAATTTTTGACTTTGGTGATATCCTATCATTTTTGCCTCTGGTGATATCCTTTGGTGGGATCTTCTAGTGATATCCCCTGGTAGGATCCTCTAGTGATATCCTCTGGTGGGACCCTCTAGTGATATCCTCTGGTGACATCCTCTGATGGCATCCTCTGGTGACATCCTCTGGTGGCATCCTCTGGAGGTATCCTCTGGTAACATCCTCTTGTGGCATCCTCTAGTGACATCCTCTGATGACATTCTTTGGTGGCATCCTCTGGAGGTTTCCTCTAACGACATCCTCTGGTGGTATACTTATTCGAAGTCAAATATATTATTCTCATAAAATACTTTTGTTAACATCAAAACTTTCTGTGTAAAACCATCTTGGTTCCAACATGTTTCACACATAACTTTTGTTATGTATCTAAGATTAGGTAGTCCTTTAACAAATTGAATTTTATTCAATTTTGATATTAATTTTAAGTTTACATGACCCAACCTTTTATGCCAAATTAATTGTTCTTCATAACTAACATAAGGCACTTAACATCTTGTTTCTCTAACTTTTAAAGGTTTATTTTGTATAAGTTATTTTGCCTCTATCTTGTAAACAGTATAGATCCATCCTTTTGACTAATTGCTTTACATAAATTTTTATTAAACATAAAGTCATAGCCATTGTCGGATTGGATCCTTGTTTGTTAGTCTCTGAAGGTTTCCTAGTTTTCCACATTTTTATCATGGGACGTGAAATTTTGTATATCTCTTTTTAGAACATATTGTGCATATTGCCTCTAGGGAGGTAGTATTCTCTATGGTTTCTTCAAAGCCTAATCGCCTCTTACCATTGCTATTGACATCATAAATCATTGATGCCATCTTACTTCTATCAATGCTATTTTTCATAAAGGTTTGAAATGATGATTAAAACATGACAGAATTACAAGTTTTATCCTCCAAAGGTTTAGTTAGTTATCACTTAGAATTAAAAATTTTCTTTTAATTTCTTCAAATTCTTTCTCAACAAGATTATGCTTTTTAGTTAATTCAACATGATTTTTTCTTCATAGTTCAAGTGTTAAAGATAATGATTGATTCCTATTAAAAAATCCTTTAAGGCAGTAATAAGCTCATTTCGAGATAGTTGATAAATACCTCTACTTCATCATCACTGTTTGAATTCGAGTCTGATTGAAGGATGACCATAAGTGCCATGTTTGCATATTCTTCTTCATCAGATTCTTCTGAGTCTTCTCAATTATGAGACCCTTCTTCTTTCTTCTAATTTTTATTTTCAAGTATGGGACATTCGGACTTCAAATGTCCATATTCATTACATTCAAAGCATAAGATTTTCTTTTTTATTAATTCCTTTTTCTTTGTTCTAAAATTTTTTAAAGTCTCTTCGAGGAAAATGTTCCCATTTTTGCCAAATACGCTGAACTCTTCTGGAGATGAAAGATAATTCTTTAGCCTTTGAATCCTCTTTTTGTTCATGTAAATCACCATCATTTTCATCCTCTGATTCATCATTTTCTTGTAAGGCTTTCTTTTATTTTGATCTAAGAGCCAAAGAAGTTTTCTATTTCTTTGGCTCATCCTCTGCCAATTCTGTTTCATGTGATCATAGTGAGCTATTTAGGTTCTTTTCTCTTGTATGGCTGGGATTTTTGGTCTTTATTTACATGGTAGACTTCTAAGAATTTTCTTTACATGGTCTATCATAGTATAACTTTTCTCCAAAATTTTTAGGTCTGAAACTAATGTTTGAAATTTTGAAAACAATGTTTCAATGTTTTCCTCTTCTTCCATTTGGAATAATTCATATTTTCTTACAAGGAGATTTGACTTTGCTTCTTGTACTTGTTTGTTTCCTTTATATGTTAAAACTACATAATCATATATGCTATTCGTAGTTTCTTTGTTGGTGAGTTTGAAAACTTCTTTCAATATTAATCCATTCAACATAAAGGTCCTTGTCTTATGATCAATTTTGTATAATTTTTTCTGTTCAACATTCATATTTTTTATAGACACTTTAGTGCCATCAACATTTGTTGGTGCAGTGTATCCTTCTTAAACTAGATCCCATAATTCTGAGTCTTGACAGATAAAAAACTTTGTAATACGCCTTTCGGATTAACACAAGAAATGGGGGTTTGAATTGTGTTATAGTTTATTAAAATAGTTTGTTTTTTAGGATTAATCGTAACATGGTGATTAAGGCAATATAGAAACTAAAAGCACATATAAGAAGAAAAAAAAACACAAGGAATTTTATGCTGGTTCACCACCAACCTGGATGGCTACGTCTAATACCTTCACCTGAAGGATTTCTATTAGTAATTAAACCTGAATTTCAATTTGAAGTTTTGTATGGAACTCAAAAAAAATTTTTTAAAATTTTCTATATCGATCAATGTTAATTTTATTTGAAATACACTGAACACTAAATGTAAATACATTTTTCATATTTAGAAATTCAAATTTAGAGTCTCGAATTTAGTCTAAAAAATTAACTTAATCTAACTAATTGCTCACATTTTACTGTAAATGAAAAATTCCATTTATTAATACTAGAAGAACGCATCATTTTGTAAATGTAATGTTTTTCACATAAAGACATGTGTCAGTGATGCAATCATAACACGGAGGGGTACTGAGAAGTCACAAAGCTACACACTATAAAGGCCCATATGGTAGGCCCATGCCAGTTTATATTGCAACATTTACGGATTTGTACGACAAAGATTAATTAGACTGTGTGATTAGACTTAAATTACATCCATCCAAATTTAGATACTCAAGTGAATTAATTAAGAGCATGTTTATATGACTTTCGTTATCATACTATGATTGGGAGATTTTATCTTCACCCCTCAATTCAAATATGCTACCATTTCCTAAGTCATTAGTTAGTTATTATAAATATAAAGAGATTAAGTGGCTACAACTATAACACGTTAACACGTTGAGGAAAACACAATAGCCACTTATGGGCCAAATTACAAGTGTTTGTTTGGTTTGTGTTTGAATGTCAATGTAGGGACATGTATGTGTCTAAAACTATCTAGCAATTAGATAAATATGTATTTGTACAAGTGTTTAATATTCAAATACTAATTTTGTTTGAATCTATTCTAAGTATTTATTTATGTTGATCAAAATGTTTAATGTTTAAAGTAGGATCAATATTGTTTGTATCAATGTTCTTCAATGTTCCAAGTCTGTAATTTCTTCAAAGTATTTGATGTTGTTTTTCAATATGTCGAGACTTAACTTTTCTTGTTGTTGAAACATAAATAATTCCTTTTATAGATGCAATTATGAACGTTTGTCTTGCTTCAGTATATGGAATGAAACATAGCTTTGTTTCAATTTTGTTCATATATGAATTGATTCATTGAACCGTTGCGATGATGTGTTGTTTCGATTCTGACCATTTCTGTAGATTTTTAATTTTGTTGTGGTTATCAGTGATGAAGTCTGCTATAAACCGATTCAGCCAATTTAAAATTACTTAGCCAAATTAATTCCATTTGGTGCAAGTGGTAGGTAATCTAGTGCGATTCATTTTATAGAATTTTACCAAGTCTTTTTATTTTGAATTTTGACATCTTCTAGACTCATTGAATTTTATCAAAGTCATTGACTTTTACAGAGATATTTATATTTTTGTAGGTGCATTGACTATTGGTAGTGGTATTGACTTTTATTAGAATCGTTGACTTTTTCAGAGGCATTGACTTTTTGTAGGTGCATTAACGATTGTCAGTTTTGTTGACCTTTTCATATGTATTGACTTTTGTCAAAGTTAGAAGCATGAAGTAGAGCCATACATATCATAGTCAGATTGGATTGTGCCAATATCAAAAGTAGATTAAGATGTTAATGTGTGATTATCACAGGCAAAGTAAAAAATCTGCCTGTGTTGAAATAGCCTTCAAAAGCAGAGGCAATCATTATTGTCAGCACAAATAACCATTTTAGAGAAAAATATGTTGCCTTTATAGCGAGTGCGTCAAAGAGAGCACTTTATTGCCAGCGAAGGATGCACATTCAGAGCGTGTGTAGTTAAATGTCTTGTTTCGTTTCCTCTAACTTATGTGTTTTATTCATTTCCTCTTATTCTATTCTACGTGCTTCCTCTAATTAGTTGGTTTCCTTTTATTCTTGTTGTTTCCTCCTATCATTGTGTTTCCTTTTATTCTGTTGTATCCTCTGATTCTATTTTCTTCCTTTGATTATGATTTCTTCCTCTGATTTTATCAGTTTCCCCTTATTTTACTCGTTTCCTCTTTTTTTACCTATTTGCTTTGATTTGTTCTAGGGTCTGTGGAATGTACCTGTTTGTTCTATTTTTCTACACACTTAATTTAGAACATTAGTACATTAAATTGTTCTCACAATCTTCCTTTTGTTAACAACAAAATTTGAAATGAATTTTTCTCCAAAACCATTTTGGTTCTAACAAGAGGTAGAAGAGTTAAAGGGAAATGGAGGGAAGGGAAATGTAAAGCAGTCATCTGATGATGTATTAGAGACTAGATCGACAAGAGCTTGCACAACAGGCACAACTTCTTGGGTAGCGGGGTGGACAAAATGTGGTGATATAGGGTTAGGTACTGGGGTGGAAATGGGAAAAGGTGGTGGTTAAGTAGTGGAGTGTGTAGCTATTTGAGTTGAAGTGCTACTGTGGAGTAAAAGATAGGTATCTGAGGGAAGCAAAGTGTTCAACCACGGTAGCCTCAAACATTGCATCTTAAGTTTCTGAGTCATAAATAGGAAGGGTGATGGGTGCATAGTTAGAGGGAGGAGGAATAATGTTGGTTGGTTGGGGAGAGGGAAATAAAGGAATTTGTTCAGTTTCAATGTGGGGGATAGGAATAGGTTGTTGAAGAAAAAATCTTTCTAATATATGTTTTAATGACATCAAACCTTATGAAATAAAATGATTAAGTTTTGTTTAAGGAACATGAATGAATAAGTGAACAAAGCAAAAATCCATTCACTTCATCAAAATGCACAAATGTGATCAATTACTATCAAAAGAAACCATTCGAATCACAAAGAAAAAAGGCCATGAATCAAGCTGCCCAAACAAGACTGAACAGTCTCTAGTTTTGTTGTCAAGACTGATAAACGATCTTGAAAATATACAAGGCATCAAGGCAGTTTCCAGTATGTTCAGAAACTCGGCCAGATTGATTATTAGTCTCCAGGAAACCCAAAAGCTAAAGGTCTAGATTGATCATCAATCTCCAGCAACTACACTTCAGTTTTTTGCAACAAACTTTCTGTGATCTCTTCGAATATGTTTCAATCAAGTTCAAGACTCAAATTCAAGCTACAAAGCATCATCACATATCTGCAATATTGATTCAAGGAAAGCCAAGAAATCAGCATAATAAAGAACACACTGTTAGAACCAAGTGGGTTTTAAATACTTAGGATTTTGATGTTTACAAAAGCACTCCATGTAATCTTATTTTGTACCTTGAATTATTACATTAAATACCACCAGAAAATGAAGTTTGCAGAGGCAGAAAAAGCATCCATAATGCATCTTGGAATTACCAGAGGATACACCAGGATGTCAAAATACTACCAGATGATATCTTTGCTGGCCCAGATCAGAAGGAAGCAAAGTCAGAAGGAGACCTGGACATGACCAGAAGGAAGCCTGCTATAGGGAGAGTTGTTCCAAACCAGAATATGTCAAATGTCAGATTTATTCCAGAAGTTATTCTGACTAGAAGATGGCCTGGCAGTGAAATGATAAACAGCCCAGACTTGATCCAGACTTAATTAGAGGGTAAATAAATGGGTCCAGAACAAAGGAATTAATCCATATTTGACCCAGACCAGAAGATAGCATGGTTCAGGGTATGAAACTAAGTCCAGACCAGAAGAAATGATCTCCAGAATTGATCCAGAACTGATCCAAAACAGAAGGTAAAATGTCCATACTGAAATATTATTTGTCCAGATTTAATTTCAGTTTAATCCAGACAAAGTCCAGAATTGGTCCAGATCAGAGGGAAGATTTTCAGATCAATGGTTCAGATTTAAGTATTTGGCCCAATGTTGGCCGAGATAAGAAGATCAGACCATGGCCCAGTGTTGGCCGAAATCAGAATGTCAGGACGTGTGGTCCAGCAGTGGCCGAGATCAGAGGATCACAGCAGATCAGTTTGCTAGACCAGGATGGCCGAGATCAGAAGATCAGAAGGTTAGGAAGTGTGGTCCAGGGATGGCCGAAATCAGAGGATCACATAATATCACTAAGTATGGTCCAGATGTCGACTAGCGCAGAAGATCAAATGGTCCAGATTTAATCAGAAGGATTAACGGTGGAGATTTTAATTTATTTTGATCAACATATTGAAAAGATTTGTTACAAAAATAAAGTGAGGTATTGTGGGATTCAGGAGCTGTTGGCGGGAAGAATCTAAAGACATGATTGGCCAGTTATTTTTGAAAGAAATCTGAAGCTTAAAAAAGATATGTTTTTTATTTATATGAAGCCCGATTGGTCAAGTTATTTTTGCAAGAGAATTCAGCAAGATACAGCTCGAATTTAAGCTTGGAAGAGACCCTAATTCACATCTATTAAAGCAGGCTCAAGGCAGAATACTTTGCATCGAAAATCACAAAAGAGTCATACACTTCCAAAGCAAACACTGAAGTTGTCAGTGAGGTTAATTGTGAGTTTCAGGTTTCAAGAAGCAAGCAATCGTGTTATTTTCTTTCCCTTGTGTTAGATCTAAGTTGTTGAAGTAGAGTCTACAATCTGAGGGAGTTAGAAGGGGTAGCAGATTACTTGGCAATTAGATTCAAAGTGTTGTAATTCCTTCTACAATCTGGGGTTGTCAGATTGGCAGGAGAAGACAGGTGCTGTATTCCTCAAGAGTCTAGGATAGTTAGACTGTTTGAGAAGACTGACTTGGAGGGTCAGTGGAACTGTTGTAATTCAAGGTTTGAATTAGTGAAATCCTTCAAGGTGAATGGACTGAACATAGCCTCGTTAACGGTGAACCAGTATAAAAATTATGTGTTTTAGTTTTTACTTTATATCCGCTGCTAACTCTGTTTTTATTCATCAGGTTTTGTTTTAAAAGTGTAAAAACAGGAAAAGTAATCAAGTTAGTCAAACACAATTCAACTCCCCCTTCTCGTGTTTGCACCTTCACACACTTGACACAATCTGGAAAATAGAAAATGTTACCCGAAGCTGTCACTAGAGCATGAAGTCATTACTAGAGGATGATGACGTCACCAAAGGATGATGACATCACTAGAAAATGACGTCACCATAGGATACCTCAAGAAGGCGTCACCAGAGGATTCCTTAAGAAGACGTCACCAGAGGATACCTCCAGAAGACGTCAGCAGAGGATACCTCCAGAAGACGATATCAGAGGATACCTCCAGAATACTATCAAACGATACCTCCATAATACTATCAGATGATACCTCTAGAAGACTATATCACAGGATACCTCCAGAAAATACTATTAGAGGATACCTCTAGAAAATACATTCAGAGGAAGAACCAAGTCTGTTCTTGAACATCAGAATGTCCGGAATGATCTTCTATCAAGAATGATCATCAGTCTCCAGAAATGATCATCAATCTCCAACATGTTTAAAATCATTCTCCAGAAGTGTATCATTAGTCTCTAGATTGATAAACAATCTCCAACAGCAAACATCTTTCTCCAGCATGATAACATAAGTTTAGAATGATACAATCATTCTCCAGCATACTGAACATCATTCTCCAGCCTTGTTACATCCTTCTCCAGCTTGACTGCCAAGAACGTTGAACGATCTTGAAGTCTATTTACATCAAAGTAGATCCAAGAAAAGATCAAGAAGACATCTAGAATGATCAAAAGTGAACCTCCAAATTGATTATCAATCTCCAGAAAGTTCAGATACTAGGACTCCAAATTGATTATCAATCTCCAGAATTTTCATTAACATTCTGTAGAAGTTCATCATCATTCTCCAAGCTGTTTTGACATAATAAAAACTCCAGATCAAATCAAAGATATTAACAAATATATTTGAAGTACAAAGGATCATTAAACAAATGAAATTTGATCAAGAATCAAAGGTTTCAGCCCAGTCAAAATAGAAATTAAAAATAGTCAAAAGCTGGATTATTTTTAATCAGAAATATTGTCTTTGGTCAAGCCTGACAAGAGCACTACCAACGGCTCTATTTGGCCATCATTAAATGATCTCACGCCTATAAAAGGAAGGCCAAAAGCTCAGAAAAAATTAGAGCTTCAAGTACAAAACAATACATCAGTTACATACACTTACATACTTGAAAGCTTCTCAATCACAAACAAATGATTCAGTTCTGTTTTTCTTCTTCATATCAGAATCATCTATTGAATTCTTTTGTCAAGAATCTAATCTCAAACACGAGTTGAGCATACTCAGATTTTGTCCAAAAATCAAAGACATTCAAGTGCCAAGATATATCATCAATCACTCACATACATACTTGAAAATCTCTCATCACTTAAAAGAATCAGTCTGGTCAAGTTCTTATTTACCCTAATACATTTGTACTGAATTCTTTGTAAAGAATCGAATCTCAAACAAGAGTTGAGACATCTCAGATTCTAACAAAACAATCTCATCACTATTGTAAAACTCAAACTATAAGAGTTAAGTATAGTTTGGGGTAGATTGTAAGAAATCCTATCAAGGTTGATCTAAGCTAGGTGATGTAAAACCAAGAAGGTTCTTGTTTTAAACACTTAGTGGAAAATCTCACTGTTGTGAGGACTAGACGTAGCCCGGGTCGGGTGAACCAGGATATATCTGTGCGTGATATCTCTTCCTTTATCTCTATTAACTTTCAATATGTTAATTATCAAGTTAAATCGATAAATTGAACTATTGATTTTAACTAACCAAGAACATTCTCTGTTTTCTGGTGAAAACCAAGAACGTTCTCCGTTTTCTATTTTCACAACCAAGATCAATCTTGAGTTATTTTCTTTAGTTTTTAACAGGAATTTTAAAAGGGCGAATTTACAATTCAAACCCCCATTTCTTGTAAATCGACATTGCTACTTCATAGGTTGCTCAGAGTTTGAATGTACCTTTTGTTTCTTCCTTTGAAGAGGGGTTGTCGTGTCTTCATTGGCGATGGTTATTTCTTCCTCATCATCTCCAGTCCATAGAGTCTGAATGACTTTTTTTCTCTTCTTCTCAAAAACCTAGGCCAGAATGACACATTCTAAGATATTCTAGATAAGCTTTCTTGTTGTCTTTTGAAAAAATGGGAGCAACAAAATAATCAATCTCAGATAGAGCAGTGCGAGAACAATTGGCTTGACCTGTTGTTCTTCTAGCGTCACCACTAGGTCGAATCCAATGCCTTTGGGACTCTAGTCTCATTTTGATGCTTTGAGAGATGTTCAACATTAGACCCTTATGATCTTTGCTAGCATGGTTCACTAACCCACGTTTGGGCACCACACACCCCATAAGGACTTTGAAAAGAACTCTGTAGTTTGGTTTGAGGTGTACAAACAAGAAATTCACTTTGGGGTCTTTGAAGAGTTCTTTTTCAATTCTGAAAGAGCCAACCGTTGAATCATACCCATTTTCTAGCATCATGCCTTCATTTGAGAATCTTGGGATGGCAACAAGGGATTACTCAATGATCTTGATAAGGAGACCCAACACATTACTTGATACCTTGATGTCGGTATCAGCAATCCTCCAAAACTCTTTTACCTAAACGTCCAAAGAAATCTCTTGTTCTAGGTTGAAGTATTTAAACTAGCCTACCTCAACAAGCTCCTCAACGAAGTTAAACTAGCGAAATCGACCTTCAGTTCGAGAAGAATCTCAAGTTGATTCAAGTTGCATTGAAGCGTTGGAACATATGAGACATTTGCAGTTGAGGGGATTTAGGGAGAACGAGAATTTTATCGGTTTGCAAAGAACGAAACTATGGGAGTTGTGATTGATTGTGAGTAATAAAAAATTTAAGTGCCAAAACAATTGAGTTTTCAAAGTTAGTACTAAACGCACGTGTGAGACACCTGTATGAGTATTACACCTTGCGAGAATTAAAATTGTTCATATCCAAGATTAACTGAATTTTGATTAACTAGAGGCAGAGACAAATTTAATATGATCAGAGGTAGAGCACACAAATTTTTAACCATTCACTCTGCTTTACTAGAGGCAAGGCATACGGAGGATTAAACATCATTCTTTAATAAACAAAATATTTAGACGTTTATTTATAAGACTAAATGTGTCCTTAGTAAGGGGTTTTGTCAAAATATTGGCCTCCTAATGATTAATGTCGTCAAATTTAATATCTAAAATACCCTTATCGACATAACCCGTTATAAAGGGTTGTTTAATCTCTATATCTTTTGCTCTAGAATGTAAAATAGAGTTTTTGGTTAAACATATAGATAAAGTATTATCACAGATGATAAAGTTGTTACTCACATAAGTTTTGAAATCTTCTAGTTGATGTTTCATCCACAATAGTTGAGTCCTACAACGAGCTAATACGATATACTCTACTTCTGTTGTAGACAAAGCAACAATGGTTTGTCTTTTGCTCGACTAGGAGATTAGATTATCACCAAGAAATGTACAATTTCCACTGGTGCTCTTCCTTTCTTGCTTATCTCCAGCATAGTCAACATCACAAAAACCTACTAACCTGTACTTAGAGGATGACTTGTAACACAAACAAAGGTTATTAGTGTCTTTCGGATATCTCAAGATACTCTTAACAACTGTTAACTGGGATTCATTAGGATCAGACTGAAATCTGGGAAACATATATTAAATAGGATATCAGGTCTAGAGGTAGTTAAGTAAATGAGGGAATCTATCATTCCTCTATATACCTTTTGATATACCTTTTTACATGACTCATCTTTGTGAAGAGAACATGTTGGATGCATAGGTTTGGACACTGGCTTACATTCATCCATTTTACATTTCTTAAGTAGTTCTCTTGTGAATTTGGTCTAGTGGATAAGTACACCCTCTGATTTTTGATGAATTTGAATTCCAAGAAAGGAATTTAATTCTCTCATCATGCTCATTTAAAATTCATTCTGCATTAGCTTAGAGAATTCTTTGTTGAGAATGAGAAGGTCATTATTAGATAATTTGCTAAATAAAGTAATGTCAACCTGGTCTCTTTCAAAATAATTTTTTAATAAGAAATTGCTTTGTCTATCTTATCAAGGTCTTGGAGCTTGTTTTAGACCGTACAAAGATTTCTTTAGTTTGAAGACATGGTCTTGAAATTCGTTATGGTGAACACCTAGAAGTTGTTTGACATACATTTCTTCATTTATGTATCCATTTAAGAAAACACTTTTCACATCTATTAGATATATAGTAGTTTTATAAAATACAAAAAAAGAAAGTAAAAGTTTGATAGCCTCTAACCTTGCCACAGGGGGGAATGTTTTAATGTAATCAATGCCTGCCTGCTTACTGTATCCTTGGGATACAAGTCTAGCTTTTTTTCTAACCACTTCACCTTTCTCATTGATTTTGTTTCTAAAAACCCATTGGGTTCCAATTGGCTTCTTATCTTTAGGATTAGGGATGAGATCACATAGGTCATTCCTTTTGAATTGATTTAACTCTTCTTGCATAGCCAATATCCATCCATCATTTGATAGTGCTTCGTCTATAGTTGTAGGTTCGATTTCAGATAGGAGTCCAAACATAGACATTTCCTTAAGAGCGGATCTGGTTTTTAGAGGATCGTTTGTGTTTCTTATTATTAGAGAATCTAGATGAGAGGACCTGTATTTCCATCCAGCTTTGGATTCTTAATGCCTTGGATTCCAATTCACTTTGGACTAACTTTGTTGATTCCTTTGTTTTATTTGGTTCCTCTGGTATATCTGGTTCCTCTAAAATTTGTAGATGTGCAAAGTCTACGTCTAGCTTTGACTTTTTGTTGTCAAATTTTTTGTCATCAAAATTGACATCGATTGATTCCTCAACAATCAGTTTTTCTTTGTTGTATACCCTAGAGGCTTTAGATCTTTCAAAGTATCCCAAAATGATGCACTTTTGAGATCATGAATCAAACTTTTCAAGATTGTTTCTGGTGTTCAAATATAGCATATACAACCAAACTGATGAAAATATGAAATGTTGGGCTTTATTTATTTCCACAATTTATAAGGAGACTTATTAAGAATAGGTCTAATATAGATTCTATTCTTAATTTAACATGCAGTGTTCACTGATTTTGCCCAAAAGTGCTTGGCAACGTTTATTTCATGAATCATGGTACGTGCCATCTTCTGAGGAAATATGTTTTTCCTTTCTACAACACAGTTCTGTTCGGGTGTTCTAGGTGAGAAAAAGTTATGTATAATACCATTCTCTTCACAAAAGTTTTCAAACAGTTTAATTTCAAATTCACCCCCATGATCACTATGAATAGTTATACATTAACCTTTTTTATTTAGCATTTCTTGGCAGAAGGTAGTGAAAACCTTATGTGACTCATTCTTGTGTTTTAAAAAAATTACCTATGTCTATCTAGAATAGTCATCAATAATAACGAGTCCTTATTGAAGGTGCAAACACGAGAAGGGGGGTTGAATTGTGTTTGTCAAACTTAATTACTTTTGCTGTTTTGTTAAATATTGATTTGAATTATTCGATAAATAACTAATCAGATTCAGCAGCAGATAATAATAACATAATAACACAACAATTTATACTGGTTCACCGTTAACTAGGCTACGTCCAGTCCCTTCCTCCAGAAGGCCTTTTTTACTAATTCAAACTCCTTTGAATTACAACACTACTGACCCTTCAAGTCAGTCTTCCCAAACAGCCTGACAACCCCAGACTCTTAAGGAACAACAACACCTTAACTAAACCAGCTAAGTCTTCTCAAACAGCCTGACAACCCCAGACTTTTGAGGAATAACAACACCTTGACTAAACCAGCCAAGTCTTCTCCTACCAATCTGACAACCCCAGATTGAAGAAGGAATCTACACCACTATAATAAAGGTCTGGAACTTTGCAACGTTGCTTCTGAAAAGCTGTTTGCTGCACTTATTCTTGCACTCTTTTATTGCTTCTGGAAAGCTGATTGTTGCACTGTATTTCTCTCATCAAAAATATTGCTCTTGCTCATTTGTGTTTCTCTCTTTTGAACTCCCAGATAACTTTGAATTGAAGTTTGAGTTCTTGTGTTTTTCGATACTTTATTCTTCAGCATTAAGTCTCTATTTATAGTTGAACTTTAGAACTTCACTGATGCTTTACTTCTGCAGTATAGTTCGATTAATCTGTTTTGAGAATATTCTTGAGTAGTTTGCTCATATTATGTTTTGAGCCTTTTGCTCACTAATCTGTTTTGAACATTTTGCTCCGCTTCTGTTTTGAGCATTTTTCTCAGATTCTGTTTTGAGCCTTTTTCTCCAATTCTGTTGTGAGCATTTTTCTCAGATTCTATTTTGAGCATTTTTCTCAGATTCTGTTTTGAACATTTTTCTCTGACAGATTCATCTGACGATATCCTCGTGTGACGTCATCCTCTGATTTCTGCTTTTGGTGACGTCATTCTCTGATTTCTGCTTCTGGTGACGTCATCTTCTGATCTATTCTTCTGATGACATTTTTCATTCTTCTTCTAAGTCAAATATGTTATTTTCATAAAATACATTTGTTAACATCAAAACTTTAATTGCAAGAACTAACTTGGTTCCAACAATCTCCCCCTTTTTGATGATGACAAACAATGTATTTTTGATAATACTTTTTCTTTCTTTTGACTTTGACTCCCCCTAAGAGTAAGCTTCATTTTATATTTTCTCCCCCTAAGTCTAATGCCCAGATATCAAATACATCATACATCATCTTCTCCTCCTTTCAAATACATCATCTTCTCCTCCTTTCAAATACATCATCTTCTCCCTCGCATATTTTATCAAATATTACATCTTCTCCCCCTTTGTCGTCAGACAAAAAGGATTGAATGAAGAAAAGAGATCCTCTGTTTTTTTTTTACTCTTTTTTTCACTCTTTTTTTTTATAGAAGTACATGAAAAATAAAATAACATAAAAATTAAACTAAGCTATTAGGTTAGGGATGAAGATAAGATTAAGGTTTTTCTTGATGAATTCAAACCTATCTTCAGGTAGTGATTTAGTGAATATGTCAGCCCATTGATGATCAATGTCTACAAATTGAATGTTAAGTACCCCTTTTTGAACATAATCTCTGATGAAGTGGTGTTTGATCTCTATGTGTTTGGCTCGAGAATGTAGGATAGGGTTTTTGGTTAGGCAAATTGCAGAGGTGGATTCTAATATTTTGTAGTCTTCAAGTTGATGCTTCATCTAGAGTAGTTGAGAGCTGCAGCCAGCTGCTGAAATGTATTCAGCCTCTGTTGTTGACATGGCAATGGTGTGTTGTCTCTTACTGGACCACGAAATTAAATTGTCTCCTAAAAAGGTACAATAGCCACTGGTGCTTTTTCTTTCAAGTTTATCTCCAGCATAGTCAGAATCACAGTATCCACTCAGTTTGTATGTAGGAGTTTTCTTGTAAAACAAGGTGAGGTTGGTAGTGCCTTTTAGGTATCTATCGATTCTCTTAACAGCAGTTAGATGAGATTCTCTAGGATCAGATTGAAATCGAGCACATACACACACACTAAATATGAGATTCCTCTGTAGATTTTCTAGTCAACTTTTGTTCCTGATTCATCTTTATCAAGTGAACAAGTAAGATGCATTGGTGTAGCCATAGGTTTGCAATCACTCATCTTAAACTTCTTGAGAAGTTCCTTTGTATATTTAGTTTGGTGAGTGTAAATACCTTCTGGACTTTGTTGAATTTGTATTGCTAGAAAGAACTTAAGTTCTCCCATCATACTCATTTGAAATTCATGCTGCATTAATTCAGAAAATTCTTGACAAAGAATGCCATTAGTAGATCCAAAAATAATATCATCAACATAAATTTGAATGATCAAAATATCATTTTCTATTGATCTGCTAAACAAAGTATTGTCTATTTGTCCTCTTTCAAAGTTATTTTTAAGTAAGAAATCCGAGTCTATCATACCATGCTCTAGGTGCTTGTTTTAACCCATACAAGGATTTTCTCAGTTTAAAGACATGGTTTGGAAATTCAGAATTTTCAAAACCTGGAGGTTGTTTAACATATACCTCTTCACTCAAATAACCATTGAGAAAAGCACTTTTAACATCCATTTGAAATATTTTGATATTATTAATTGCAGCAAAGGACAATAAGAAACGAATAGCTTCTAACCTGGCCACTGGAGCAAATGTCTCAGTGTAATCAATACCCTCTTGTTGACTATAACCTTGTGCCACAAGCCTTACCTTGTTTCTAACTACTTCACCCTTTTCATTTAGCTTATTTCTGAAGACCCACTTGGTTCCCACAATGTTCTTCTCTGGACTTGGAACTATATCCCAAACATCATTTCTCTTAAATTCATTTAACTCTTCCTGCATTGCAATAATCCATCCATCATCTGCCAATGTTTCACTAACAGATGTAGGCTCAATCGATGAGATTAAACCAAACAGACTTATATCTTTTAATGATGATCTGGTTCTTAAAGAATCACTTCCACTTCCAATGATCAGATTTTCAGGATGAGATAATTGAGATTTCCATCCAGGTTTCTCTCCTGATTTCTCATGACTGGTTCTGATTTGATCAGATTCATCCTTTGAAAATGTGTCACATGCTTCTGACTTGCTTGTATCCTTCACTTCTCCAAATTCTACTGGTTTATCTACTTCTGCTGGTTTGTCTATTTCTGCTTCCTCCGATTTTGTTAAATCTTTCCATAATTCATATGGTGTTTTAAACAACGTAGACCTAATAAAAACTCTATTTTGAATGTAACATGCCGTGTTGATTGCTTCAGCTCATATATGTTTTGCAACATTTAAATCATTTAACATAGTTCTAGCCATGTCTTGGAGTGATCTATATTTTTTTTTAACTTATCTTCAGATTTATCCTCTGAAGACTTGTAAGGTTTTTCTTTCATCTTCCATCTATTCAAGCTCTCTTGGTTTGTCTACATCAGCTTCTGGTTCTAGTAAACCTGCACCGGTTTCCTCTAGTTCTGGTAAACTAGCTTTAGTTTCCTCTGGTTCTGGTAAACCAGTATCAGTTTCCTCTAGTTCTGGTTAACCTGCATCAGCTTCATCTTGCTTTGACTTTTCAGATCAAGCTATTTGTCATATAACATAATACAAATCAAATAATTTAAAAATGAACTCAATACAGCCAAACCATTAATTATGCTTCTGGTGGTTTCTGCTTGTTTTTGAAACCATTGAAATACTGTTTCTGTTGAAGTGTTCACATCATGTGAATCACTTGGTTCCTCTAACAGTTTGACAACCTGCAGAATACTTATCTAGCTTTGATTTTTAAGATCAAGCTTCTTGTTATCACATTAAACATAAATATCAAAAAAATAATAGTATTTACAGCAAAATGTAACCTCTATGTCAACAGTTTCAATTTTACTCTGAAAATCCTCTTGTTTCTGATTTTCAGATTCTGAATCTGTATGTTCTGTGATTAGATGGTTTGGATGAAGGAATTTGAATTCCCTTCCTGGTTTGTAGTCTTGATGAATTTTACTGGAGTGTTTGAAGAACTCTCTAGATACTGACACTTCTCTTTCTACTGATATATCAGGTTCCTCTGATAGTTCTGGAACTGATGATAATTCTGATTCCTTTGGTAGTTCCAGTTTTGTTGATATGTGTGATTTCTCTGTCTGTTTTGGTATTTCCTGTTCCTCCTATGGTTTTGGTTCTGATAGGCATTGTATTTACCAGTTCTTCTTCCACCAAAGTTACTTTGCTTCTGCTTGGTATATGTTGGAACATAAACCTTTTTCCCTTCATATATTGCAAGCATCCATTGACCAGGCACCATGACTGGTGTTTCAATTTGGTTGCTTAGAACATCTGCAACATAGACAATTTTATCTTTTGGTACCCAAATCTGGTTGGGTCCAGGTTTGTTAGTCTTGAAAAGTTTCTTGTTTTCCCTTCTATTTAGTATACGACAAGACACTTTGGAATGACCTTTCTTGTAACAAACAGTACACATTATATCAGAGGGAACAGGTTTAAACATAGGTTTAGGTTTAATTATTGTTTCTTCAAATCCTATACCTCTATTTCCGTTCCTACTGACTCCATAAATCATAGAAGCATATTTGCTTCTTTCCAGACCACTATCAAGAAATTCTTGAAGAACTTGTTCGTGCATATCAGAATTACTTGTGGTATTTTCAATTGCTGTTGAATTATGATTATTTTTCAGATTTAAACTTTCATCTTTAAGTTCAGCAAAACTGTTTTTCAAGCATACATTCTCTGTTTTCAATTCTGCAATATCAGTTTCAAGAATGACACTTTCTGTTTTAAATTCTGCAATTTGATTTTTTAAAACATTAACTTCTTCTGTTAGATTTTTATTTTCTTTCTTAAGAGTTTTCAATTTTAAAGATAATTTGTAATTACAGTTTAAAAAATCATTCAGAACAGTAATCAAATCAGATCGAGTGAATTCAGAATATACCTCAGTTTCATCATCTTCTGATTCTCTTCCAGAATCAGATTCTGTGTTGGATCTAGAGTTGGTGTGAGCCATCATAGCCAAATATGCTTGTTCATCTTCAGAAGATTCATCAGAATCATCCCATGTAGCCATCATGCTTTTCTTCTTAGTTCTGAAATCTTTCCTCTAGTACTTCCCTTTCTCCATATTTGGACATTCTGACATGATATGTCCAGATTCATTGCATCCGTAGCAAATGATACCTTTCTTGTCATGTGTATCATCACTTCCTTTGTTGGACTGATTGGAAGATCTCGAGGGAAATTTATTCCTTCTGTTATGCCACATCTTTCTGAAATTTCTGGATAAGAAAGCAATCTCTTCTTCCTCTGAATTAAGACTTTGATCGTCTGAATCACTATCTTCTGATGTTGCTTTCAGAGCCTTCTTCTGCTTGGTTTCAGTGCTAGAGTTTTGTTCTTCTCCTTGGGTTCATCTTCTTCCAACTCAATTTCATGTGATCTGAGAGAGCTGATTAATTCTTCCAACTTTAGAGTATTCAGATCTTTAGCTTCCTGAATAGCAGTAATCTTTGGTCTCCACTTGATTGTCAAACTTCTAAGTATTTTCTTTACATGATCAGCAGTAGTGTAGCTCTTTTCTAGTACCCTTAAACCTGATACTAGAGTCTGGAATCTGGAAAACATAGTTTCAATGTCTTCATCTTCTTCCGTCTTGAATAACTCGTACTTCTTGACTAGAATGTTAGCCTTTGCTTCTTGGACTTGCTTACTGCCTTCGTAAGTCAGAATTAGACTATCATATATGCTATTCGTTGTTTCCATGTTAGTGCATTTGTCGAACTCCTTGAACATGATTGCATTGATCATGAACGTTCTGGATCTATGATGCAACTTGAAAATCTTCTTCTGATCAGCATCCATATCTCTTCTAAAAATTTTAATACCATCAGCATCTTCTGGGGCAGTATAACCATCTTCCACCAAGTCCCAAAGTTCAAGATCTTGTGAAATAAAAAAACTTCTCAGCCTGTCCTTCCAGTATACAAATCGTTCTCCATCAAACAGAGGTGGTCTTTTGATGTTTCCTCCAGCAGCTCTTCATTGAATCCGGACATATTTATCCCTTGGATGTTTCCTCAAACACTGTAAAGTGCTCAGCCTTGAGACCGAGCTCTGATACCAATTGAAGGTGCAAACACGAGAAAGGGGGTTGAATTGTGTTTGTTAAACTTAATTACTTTTGCTGTTTTGTTAAATATTGATTTGAATTATTCGATAAATAACTAATCAGATTCAGTAGCGGATAATAATAACATAATAACACAGCAATTTATACTGGTTCACCGTTAACTAGGCGACATCCGGTCCCTTCCTCCAGAAGGCCTTTTTACTAATTCAAAATCCTTTGAATTACAACACTACTGACCCTTCAAGTCAGTCTTCCCAAACAGCCTGACAACCCCAGACTTTTGAGGAACTAAAAAAACCATAACTAAACCAGCTAATCTTCTCAAACAGCTTGACAACCCCATACTTTTGAGGAATAACAACACCTTGACTAAACCAGCCAAGTCTTCTCCTACAAATCTGACAACCCCAGATTGAAGAAGGAATCTACACCACTATAATAAAGGTTTGGAACTTTGCAACGTTGCTTCTGAAAAGCTGTTTGCTGCAGTTATTCTTGCACTCTTTTATTGCTTCTGGAAAGATGATTGTTGCACTGTATTTCTCTCTCAAAAACACTTAGAAAATATTGCTCTTGCTCATTTGTGTTTCTCGCTTTTGAACTCTCAGATAACTTTGAATTGAAGTTTGAGTTCTTGTGTTTTTCGGTACTTTATTCTTCAGCATTAAGTCTCTATTTAAAGTTGAACTTTAGAACTTCACTGTTGCTTTACTTTTGCAGTATATTTCGATTAATCTGTTTTGAGAATATTCTGGAGTAGTTTGCTCAGATTCTGCTTTGAGCCTTTTGCTCACTGATCTGTTTTGAACATTTTGCTCCGCTTCTGTTTTGAGCATTTTTCTAATATTCTGTTTGGAGTCTTTTTCTCCAATTCTGTTGTGAGCATTTTTCTCATATTCTGTTTTGAGCATTTTTCTCATATTATGTTTTGAACATTTTTCTTTGACAGATTCATCTGACGATATCGTCTGGTGACGTCATCCTCTGGTTTTTGCTTCTGATGACATCATATGGTGACGTCATCCTTTGATTTCTGCTTCTAGTGACGTCATCTTGTGATCTATTCTTCTGATGACATTTTTCATACTTCTTCTAAGTCAAATATGTTATTTTCATAAAATACATTTGTTAACATCAAAACTTTAATTGCAAGAACCAGCTTGGTTCCAACACATACTTTTTACCACTGATTGAAGTAGTCTTTACATGGCCAAATAGATCAAGATGTAAAAGTTCAAGTGGTCTAGAAGATTTTGTTTATTTCCTTTTCTAACATGGCTCACAGAGAAATTCTATATATACTTAAGATTAGGCAAGCCTCTGACTTATTCAAGTCTTTTCATTTTTGAGAGTAACCTCAAATTGGCATGTCCTAATCTTTTGTGCCATATCAATTGTTCGCCACTTACAAACATAAAACACTTGACTTCTTGTTTGTTTAAATAAGTTTATTTTTTAAATGTTATTTTTCCTTTGCCTAGTAAATAGTATGGATCCATCAGTTTGACTTATTGCCTTACAAGACTTTTGATTGAAGAAGACATCATAACCACTACCGCTTAATTGACTTATGCTCAATAGGCTATGCATTAGTCGTTTTACAATGAAAACATTCTTAATAGAGGGAAGAGAACCATTACCTAATGTGTCGTGCCTAATGATGTTACCCTGTTGATCACCTCCAAATCCTACGAATCCCATGTTCTTGAGGGTCAAGTCTTGGAACGTAGACTTTTCACCCGTCATGTGTCGTGAGCATCCATTTTCCAGGTACCATGACTAGTGTTTCAACTTTGTTGCTAAGGATATCTACAAGATAAATTATTTTATTCTTAGGCACCCAAATTTGGTTGGGTCTTAGTTTGTTAGTTCTGAAGATATCTTGTCTTTCCATGTTTTCTGCATAGGACAAGTTATTCTGTTGTGACCTTTCTTATGGAAGTATGCGGGCACAATATCAGGCTGAGTAAATTTAGGATTTCCTTTTGTTTCTTCAAAGCATATGCCATGTTATTTTTTACTTCTGTCTATTCCATTTGCAAGAAATTCTTGAAAGGCTTTTTCATACTTATCAAAATTGCAAACTTTATCCTCTTAAGATTTTGAAACATTTTCTTTCAGAGTTAGATTTTCCCATTTTTGGTTTTCAAAGTCCTTTTCAAGGGAACTGCATTTGTTTGTTAACATGTCATGAGCTTTTATGAGAGACTTATGTTTTGAAGAAACCTTATGATTCTTGTTGAGAAACTCATTTAACATATCTATGAGTTCATGACGAGATAGGTAAGAGAATACCTTAATTTCTTCATCAATAGATTCATACTCAGAGTCAGTTTCTGCCATTAGAGCCATGTTTGTATGCATTTCATCTTCATAAGATGAATCATCAGAGTCATTCCAAGTAGCAATAAGACATTTCTTCTTAGTCTTGAAGTATTTCCTCTGGGATTTTTCTTTCTCAAGTTTACGACATTATGATTTGAAACGATTTGGTTCCTTGCATTCATAGCATGCGAGCTTCTTGTTTTCTATCTTTTCACATCCTTGTTTTCTAATTTGGGACCATCTGAAATCTCTTTTGCGAAAGGATTTCTTTCTGTTGTTCCACATGTGCTGCATGTTTCTTGAGATAAAGGACAACTCTTCGTTGTTCGAGTCTTCACTTTGATTTTCCATTTGCTGTCCTCTGAATGTTCAACTGCTATAGAGCCTTAAAATTCGTCTTATTTCCATGGGATTTGAGGGCCAAGGTGTTTGAATTCTTTTGGGCTCATCTTCAATCATTTCAATCTTATTGGATCTGAGTGAACTCATCAGCTTTTCTAGAGGAAGTTTGTTTAGATCCTTAGTTTCTTGAATAATTAAAACCCATGGTCTCCACTTTTTGGGAAGACTTCTGAGGATCTTATTGACATGATTGGTAGTAGTGTAACTCTTCTGAAGTACTTTTAGTCCAGAAACCAGAGTTTGGAATCAAGAAAACATATATTCAATGGCGTCATCTTCTATTTGAAAGAGTTCATACTTTCTAACGAGTAGATTTTCCTTGGCTTCATGTACTTCTTTGTTTCCTTTGTAGTTAAGAACTAGAGCATCAAAGATACTCTTACCTATTTCTATGTTGCTAGATTATTCAAACTCCTTGAAGGTGATAGCATTCATCGTGAAGGTTCTGGCTTTCTAATGCATTTTGTACTGTTTCTTTTGATCAGTATCGAAATTTTTTCTAAATATTTCAAAACCAACAACATCTTATGTCCTAAAGTTCAGGATCATAAGAGATGTAGAAGCTTATGAGTCTGTCTTTCCAGTACTCGAATCTCTTTCCATCAAATAGGGGAGGCTTGTTTATGTTTCCACCTATAACTTCTTCACCACAATTAGCCATAAAAACATATCTTTACATCAAATAGGGCAGTTGAATTGTGTTTCCAATTTAAAATCTTTTTCTCATGGATACACTATAGTAAAGAAAGCTGAGCAGATAAATAAAAATAGAGCAGAAAGACACAATCAATTTATCTTGGTTCACGAACAACATGGTAGTTACATCCATTTCCTTCAACCTAAAGGATGTAATCCACTACTTCACCATGGAATCAAACTTACAGTTGAACATGTTGGAACCAAGTTGGTTCAAAGTACTTAGGATTTTGATGTTTACAAAAGCACTCCATGTAATCTTATTTTGTACCTTGAATTATTACATTAAATGACACCAGAAGATGAAGTTTCCAGAGGCAGAAGATGAAGACACCAGATAATGCATCCAGAAGATACCAGAGGATGCATCCTGAAATTACCAGAGGATATCTTTGTTGGCCCAGATAAGAAGGAAGCAAAGTCAGAAGGAGACCTGGACCAGACCAGAAGGAAACTTGATCAAGACCAGAAGGAATCATTAGTCAGACTTTAACCAGAAGTTATTATGACCAGAACATGGCCTGGCAGTGAAATGATAAAACAACCCAGACTTGATCCAGACTTAACCAGAGGATAAATTAATGGGTCCAGAACAAGAGATTCAATCCAGATTTGACCTAGACCAGAAGATAGCATGGTTCAGGGTATGAAACTAAGTCCAGACCAGAAGAAATGATGTCCAGATTTTATCCAGACCTGATCCAAATCAAAAGGTAAAATGTCCATACTGAAATATTATTTGTCCAGATTTAATTTTAGTTCAATCCAGACCCAGTTCAGAATTGGTCTAGATCATAGGGAAAAGATTCAGATCAATGGTCAAGAATTAAGTATATGGCCCAGTGTTGGCCGAGATCAGAAGATCAGACCATGGCCCTGTGTTGGCCGAAATCAGAAGGTCAGAACATGTGGTCCAACATTGGCCGAGATCAGAGGATCACATTAGATCAATTTGCAAGACCAGGTTGGCCGAGATTAGAATATCAGAAGATCATAAAGTGTGGTCCAGGGTTGGCCGAAATTAGAGGATCACAGCAGATCACTTAGTATGGTCCAGATATGGACGAGAGCAGAAGATCAAAGGGTTCAGATTTAATGATGATGATAATCGGTGGAGATTTGATTAAATTTGATCAAAGTATTAAAAAGGATTTGATACAAAAATAAATTGAAGACTTGTGGAATTCAAAAGCTATTGCCGGGAGGAAAGAGTTGTTCCAGAATTAATTAAAGTCAGAATTGGTCAAAGTTATTTTCGAAAGGCAATCTTGAGCAGAAAAAGATATGTTTTTTATTTAAAGTGAAACCCGATTGGACAAGTTATTTTTGCAAGAGAATCTAGCAAGATATAGCTCGAATTTAAGCTTGGAAGAGACCCTAATTCACATCTATAAAAGGAGGCTCAAGGCAGAAGACTTAGCATCGAAAATTACAAAAAAGCCATACACTTCCAAAAGCAAACACTCGAGTTTTCAGTGAGGTTAATTGTGAGTTCCAGCATTCCAGAAGCAAGCACTCGTTTTATTTTCTTTCCCTTGTGTTAGATCTCAGTTGCTAAAGTAGAGTCTACAATCTGAGGGAGTCAGAAGGGGTAGCAGATTACTTGGCAATTAGATTCAAGGCGTTGTAATTCCTTCTACAATCTGGGGTTGTCATATTGGTAGGAGAAGACTTGACTTCAGAAGTCAAGGTGTTGTATTCCTCAAAAGTCTAGGATTGTTAGACTGTTTCAGAACAATGACTTGGAGGGTCAGTGGAACTGTTGTAATTCAAGGTTTTCATACATCAAGTTTTGTTTTAAAACTGCAAAAACAGAAAAAGTATTCAAGTTAGTCAAACACAATTCAACCCCCCTTCTCGTGTTTGCACCTTCAGAACACCTACTAGTCAACTTGTTAAGGAATGCAGCCACTATCAGGCTAAGTTACAGAATAAAAGGTTTCGGTTTTTCTGAATTAGATCTTGCAGATAGTGTTTACAAATTTGTTCCTTAAGAAACTTTTCTCTACACTAAAGTTAAAAAGAATGATAATGAGCAAGAGTGTAGATGTGCTTATAGCTTATGCGTTTCTAGTTTTTCCAGCGAGTAGAGATCGATTTGGGTTTCTGACCGTTGTCTTGATTACAAGAAATCAACATAATTCATGAAGTTTCATATCATATATTTGAGATTGATTTTCCAGAGCAACTTTCCAAAATCGAATCTCGTAATTGATTCAGTCGAGCAACATTTTTCATTAGTTAGAAGATTTGGATCATGTCGATAAAACTATCTATTAGGCTACTTTTCTATAAATAGTAGTAGATAACTTCATTATAGGGGCTACTTACATGTTTTCAAAAATCACATTTAACGAAATGATTACTTATTCTCTGTCAAAATTTCTTTCATTTTTATTTTATTTCTATACTTTTCCAACTTTAAGTTTAAGTCATTTTCTTTTTCATTTGTTTAATTTTTTTCACTTTAATATCCTTCAGTTTAGTTTCTTGCAATTTACTTTTCAATAACATTACAATTTTAGCATTTTGCCTTGTTTGTTAGAAACCAACTTAGTTTAATGCAACTCTAGTTTCAACGATAGCAAACTACAAGAGAACATTACTTCTTCACATGTTTTAAGTGTGCAGATCCGGCACTGACTTCCTCTAGTAACCAAGACTGAGTATGGACTACACTAAAGACAAACATGTTTTGACTCTTTAAGAAAACACGCTTCGTATAACGCTATAGAATTTCGTCTGATGACAATACTCTGATGAGAACTTCATGAAAATTCTAAGCATCCAAAAGGAAAACAAGACAATAAAATAATCATTTGATAACTCTCTTTTGTCTTGAAGGGAAAGTTAACTCCTAAAGCATTTGTCTTTAACAAGGAATTGAGCCTCTACCAAAATTAGATAAATTTGAATTTAAGTAGGTGTCCTACATAATAGTGTTAGATAGTACAAGCTATGATTAGAAGACTGCACGCTGTAGCAACAATGGTCCCAAACATCAATTCCTAACAACACTCTCTTGAAATCTAAAAATGAAGTATCACCTCTACTCAAAAAGTAGAAAGATAGATTGAAAAATGCTCATCCTTAAAATCCTTTCCACCGAAAGTTATGAAAAAAAAGGGAACAAACAAGAGCTTCACTAGTATTGGCATTTCCTTCCAAGAGCTTGACTAGTAGTGGCATTTCCTTCGAAGAGCTTGACTATACTAAAAGCTTGGGAGAATATTACTCAAGAGCTTGCTTGTACTAAGCAAGAAGCTTGAATCCTTGTTTGTTCTCAAGGGCTTAACTCTACTAAGCCGGAAATTGAGAATGTTCCTTTCTAAAATTTCTTGTATTAAGAGGTTGGAAGGGTAGAATGAGAAACACAAGAAAAAGGTTTGAATTGTGTTTCATGTTTAAAATCTTTTTCGCATTGATACACTAAAGTAAAGAAAGGAAAACAGGTACATAAAAATAGTGTAGAAAGACATAGCCAATTTCCCCTGGTTCACAACCAACACGGTAGCTACATCCAGTCTCTTCAACCTAAACATTTTAATCCACTAATTCACAACGAATCAAACTTACACTTGAACACCAACTAGTCACACTGGTTGTGTTCAATCTTCTAAACCTTCTAGCTTAGCACAATCAAGTTGTTGAGGAAGGAATGCACTACTTGGCTAGGTTACAAAAGAAAAGGTTTGGGTTTTTTTTTTAATTATCTCTCTTAGCGAATGTTTACAATTTTTTTCCTTCCGGAAACTTTTCTTAGCACTAATATGAAAAAGAATGATAATGAGCAAGAGTGCAAATATGCTTATAACTTATGTGTTTCTAGTTTTTCTGGTGAGGAACGCACATCCTTTTATAGAGATCGATTAAGGTTTCTAACTGTTATTCTCATTGCAATAAATCAACATAATTCAGAAGTTTTGTATCGTGTCTTTTCATCAGAGTATACAACATAAATTAGATTACCTGAGGAAGACAATCACTTGATTGTTAAGCTTATCAGAGGTAGACAAACACTTGGTTTGTCAATCTAATCATAAGTAGACGAACAAAGCATAACTACGTTCAATAGAGGCAACTAAACCAGAATATATCATGTATTTCCAGCATCGCTCGTATCATTGGAGGCGCGTGTTATAGTGCTTGCTTCTAACTTAGAAAAATGGAGTGAAACGAATAATTGTTGTTCCTTTGTCTTCGTCCAATTATCAAATGATACAACATCCAAATCTATATAATTCACTTGATCTAAGACCTAGACACTTAATCAAAATGTTAGTGCATGAAGTTGTTCGCACAAACTAATTTTGTTATCAACAAAACAAGTAATGGTCATAGTTCTTCAAACATACTTGGTTTTAATAGGCAGGACTTATCAAGACCTTGATTGTACTAAGCAAGAAGCTTGAGTAAGTTTGAATCTCAAGAGCTTGATTGTGCTAAGAGCTTGGGAAGATTTTTAGTGGAAAATCCTTTAGGTTGAAGAGATTGGATGTAGCTACTGGTTGGGTAGTGAACAAATATAAATATGTGTGTTGATTCTCTTCTCTTATCTTTACTTTACTTCAACATAAACATTTTTAAAATGATTTTTTTTTAAAAGGAGAGGTTGAAAAACTCGAAGTTTTTAAAACTAACTATAATATTTTTAAAGTCTTCATAAAAATGATAAAAATCACTATTCAAACCATATTTCTTGTGCTTTTTCACTTTAACTTTGTTTACCTTCAATTGGCATTAGAGCTTCGTATCTTGACTAAGAACTTAATCGTGTAAGATAAAAGATCATGTGTGAAAAATATGTCTAAATCTGAGGATGAAGGTTTTGGTGTTTACAAAAGAAACAATATGAAGTTACATAAGAAGTCATAGTTCTTTATGATGAGTATCATATCATTGAAAGAATATGATAAATGTAACGAGAAAGATACTGCCAAAGATATATTTGTTGATTTATGTTTAAATGATGAAGGAAATGTGCACTCGAAATAATCAAAAGAAAGCATACCAACAACACAATATGAGTTGTTCAAAATGGAAATAGAAGAAAAATGCATTGACGAAATGTTTTCTCATTTTCATGTACAGGTTTGAGATCTAAAAGTTATAGAAAAAATATATATTACTGTTGATCATGTAAAGAAAATATTGAGAAGCTTGCTCGGTCAGTGGAGGCCCAAAGTTACAACCATTCAAAAAGAAAAATATCTCAACAAAAGGAATCATGATATAAACTCATGTCCTATGTTGAAAAAGAAGAGTGAAGAATCCTTCAGAACTAACAAAAGATAATTTATGATGAAGATTTGTTTAGCAACAAGCTTAAGACACCAATTATGCTACCTTAGTAGTGAATACTCATGATGGGAGAAACACATATGTTCCAAGACCTGATCCTCAAATATGGCGGATATGTAGGTTTTGGAAGGAATCAAAAAGGTAAAACTATTAAAAATGTTAACTCGTTTTGAGGCATGACAAAAAGGAAAAAAAATCAAAACTTCTTTTGAACCTATAAATATCGTTTCTACCTCAAGACCTCTATAGCTTTTATATATAAATCAATTTGGGCATATAAAATATGGCTCTGTTAATGGTAAAAATATGCATTTTTGTGATGGTTGATGATTACTCTAGATGGACATGGATAAAATTCCTTACTCACAATGATGAGTCATATTAAGTACTTACTATCTTATGTAAACAAGTGCAAAATGAGAAAGATCGATGTATGACAACCATTCATAGTGACCATGGTGGTGAATTCGAAAACATATTTTTTTGAGTTTTTGTGTGAAGAAAATAGTAATTTTCATGGTTTCTCCTCTCCTAGGACATCTCAATAGAATTGTGTTGTAGAAACGAAAGGAAAAATAATAAAAATTGTGCAATAATAAAATTAGATAACACATAAATATTTTCTACCCAAAAACTACGTGTGTTTTGATTTCCCTATTGTACTTGGCGATACGTAGGAGCAAGGTCTTCCCCTTGTCAAACCAAATTAATAAAAATATATTTTTCCTTCTTTTGTTAATGTAAATAATTTATTTTCCTTTTTTTTAATCTTTTAGGGGATAAAATAAATAAATAATTGTATACAATTAATTATAGGGTAATCGTTTTAATGGACGATGTAGGGTAATATTACTTCCCTATTCGTAATCGACTCCCGAATTCATATGTTTTTTGTTCAAGAACTATATTTTAGGATTTATCTAATTTTCCGTTGTAAAAAATAAAATCAGTGGCAACTCCTTTTTTGGGGACAAATCAGACACGACACTAAGCACTTATGGGCAGAAGACCTATTCTAAATTAGACTCCCAATGGATTGTAGTAAGGAAGAAAACTCAACATTTCCTACTTTCACCAATTTAGGTTTACTTTATAGGTTACTTTGTACGCCGAAAAGCATAGAGAGTATACAACAAATAAATGCCACTACAAGGAAACTAGTATTTTGTGGCAGCCAAAAGTCATCACAAAGTTGCAAAAGAAGCCACAAATCATCAATTTCTAGTGGCTAAAATGCCCTCAATTTTGTAATTTCAAAACAATTTTTTTCCTACCTACATATTTCATCTCAAACTATTTTCTTTAATCAAATAGATTTCAAAATCTCTTCAAGAGTTCTGATAATATTTATATCATCAACATAAATATCAATTATAACTAATTCATTTCCAAATATTATCATAAAAATTGACAAACGATGTCATTCTCATATCCTTTATTTGGAAATATTCACTAAGAGTGTGTTTGGATGCGACTTCCCTTAAGATGATCATTACAACTATTAATCGAAGGCTACTGGGTACTAATAACCGAAAAGCTACAACAAGTTGTCTGTGTCTGATTGGCATCCAAGTCAAAATTTTGTTACACTTTCGTCGTCGTCCTAATTCCAACGTAACTCATTCCTTAAAATCACGAGCATTTAACTCGGTTCCACAATAATAGCATACATCATCGGTACAAAAATAACATATATACACATACGAGTTTTTTAGGCTTTTTTGGCCAAAAAATCTATTTTTGAGTTTTTTGAGGGCTTAGACAACCACAAATTTGGTTATGAAGCAATTTGTGAGATATTTGGCTACCACACATTTATGGTTGCTTAGGCCGTCAGAAATTCCCCTCTTATTTCATATATATAAATATCACATTTCATTCTTGTCGCCTTTCATCATTTCTCACTTCCATCTTCTCTATAAAAAATTCACTTATTAATTTTTCTCCATTCATTTCTTACTTTTATCTTCTTTCTAATCTTTTATGTACTTTTTCTCTACTATTATTCTATTTCCCTTCTCGTTATATTATTTTCTCTCCATATTATCTACTATTTATATTTTTTTAAAATAATTTTTTCTATTTGAATTTCTTTTTTTTAAACAATTGACATTTGTAAAAATAAATCTCAATTATTTTTTATGTTATTTTAAATTCTTTTTTCTAAAAAACAATCGGGTCATTTGTGGCGATTTAAACTCCCACAAAATGAATTTTTTTTTATTTTTTTATATCTGATGACCCTCACAAAGTCTTTAACAAATTTAAATTATGTTTGTGAAGGCCCCAAATTGATCATGAAATACTATTTTAGTTCAATTTGGAGACAACAATGTACCTTACTAATTGTACATATTTAAATATATTATTTGTTGTCAACTATTAATAGTATAAAGTTCTTCACCTACTCGAAGATATTGGAACAATGTCAAACATATACTTTGTTACCTTATATATGTAGGTTATTTGTCTAATCGTGATAATAAATGTTTGTTACTATATATTTTTGTTGATATATGTGAACATAGTATTGCATGTCATGCTAATTTGGATGAGAGTATATTAAAGGATATAGAAGGTATCTTTATACAAAGTCACTGTAAAGTGAAACATTTGAGCAACTAGTATAAAAGATTATTTGGTCTTTGTAGTCTAAAATATAAATGCATATGTGAAGAGGGAAAATAAATGTGATTTGCACTTTTTGTTCACCATGATTATGTCCTACTGAGCTTTCATGGTAATGTTTTTAGGGAGGTAAGTTCTCACATAAAGGATACTATACACTTTTTACTACTATACGATTTTTCCCACTAGATTTTTTCCTATTTAAGGTTTTAATAAAGCATATCTCAAAGGACATCTAAGGGGGAGATATACTAGCAGTATATTAATGTGATTATTCATTTTTCGATAATTTACAAGCTTTGTGTGCTATAAATAGAACCCATATTGCATCGTAAAAAATACAACTATTGAAGAGCATAATCCAAAACATTATCCTATACTTCCTTATCTCATTTCTTATATATTTTACAATAGCTTGCACTACTAAAAATTAAGATTTTACCTGCGGATTTAAACTAAAATTCCACAGAAAACACCATTACCTGGGATTTACCGACTGTAGTATTTCCCACGTAAAACATTCGTGGATAATAGTTTCTTGAGGATTTCTAAAACCGCAGGTAAAGTACCTGCGAATTAATCCGCAGGTAAATCCGCAACTAATATTCTGCAATACTGTTTCTACGAATTTATTTCAAATGTATTTCCGCAGGTAATGTCGCATTGATATCCTAAGATAAATCCCCATCAAAACTGTTTTCGAAGAAAAATCCGCAGGAAATATAGTGCTTTTTTTTTGTTTTTTTATTTTTTTTTATTGTTATGAAAATTTATATTATTATCAATACATTTTTGAATTATTTAATATAAGTTTTTAATTAGAATATTATTGCAAATACTCTAAAACAATTTATTATTCACAAACCGTAACTAAATATTAATTAAAGTATCATTCAACTATTGTAATACTTTTAAACAAAATTTACATATCATTATTAAGTATTAATTAAAGTATAATCCAATACACAAGTCTGTTTTTAAAAAAATCAAGACACTTGAGGATGTAGGCCTTCTAACATTAAAATGAGCAATAAGCAGCAAAATGTAATCCAGTAAACTACTAGGCATGTTTGATACACTACAGGCTGATAATAGCACCATGTAGCATCAAAAAATGTGCACACGATATCTAGTGATGATCACATCACAGCCTGCAAGTAGATAGTAACATGTTATAAAATACCATCATGATATCAATAAAACCAATTGCTAACAATTATCAGAGGAAAATACTTCAATTTTTTGTAAGATTAACTAACTACAACTACAACTCAACAAAGTACAAACCTTCTCCGTACTAGTAGTCAATTTAATACAAAGTACCAAGTATATACTATTTAGTATCTATCATCAGAAAATAGCCATGGAAATACAAATATATTGTCAAATAAAAAAAATGACTTTGATAACATACCTGTAGGACTTCCAAGAGTTTGATATCCTCCTCGTCCTCTGTCTCCTCCTCCATTGGTGGTGGGAGGGAATATTTGCATATTTGCCTAGCTCACATGTTTTGAAAGCCACATATTTATAAGAAATTTCAGACAAAAAATATGATGAGTATGTTGTCAACAATTATAAATCCACATATTCACCCCTTAAAAACATGGAGAAATCTAATACCAACAACTGCAAATTAGTTTAGCAATTCCATAATTTAGCGCAGTTTTAAAATTTAAAAACATTTGTTCAACAACATTTCAATTAACCGATAAAAAAAAGTTCATCTCAATTAATGTTCTATAGGATTTCATTTTGATCCATTTGCAAAGATTCACTGCACTAGATTACATTATCAGTGAACTATAAATCACCTATTCATTAAACAGTATACCACACAGGAAAGTTATGATGATGATGCAGTTTATAATTCTTTGATGGCAGAACATGAAACATTGAATTTTTAGCAAGACTAATGATATGATACATACAATGACTTCCTAAGATATTAAACAAACCAAAGTAAATTGTTTTTATACCTCTTTCTCTTCATTTTTCCTGAAAAGGCTCCCTCGTTGAATCTAGTAAAATTATATGGTGTCAGCTTCCTTTATTTCCTTTTTTTGGCTCGAAGATCAAATTTGAAACTCCTAAATTCTCTTTTCTATTGTTTCTTCCCTCTTCCAAAATTCAGAAAGAAGAAACCTGAAACAAAATATAAAACATATTTGAAACTCGGAATTTGTTTAAAACTCAGCATTTTCTTGTTTCAGAAATTGCAAGATAAATAAAACTTTTGATTCACTTCAGCACCTCTAGACCCCATCCTCAGACACATTCATTCTTATTCACATGCTTAGTTGTTTCACATTTTGCTTCTTAGAAACTTCTTTCATGAATTGATACATTTGGAATAAAGTAAAAATGTAAATGAATACGTTATGCAAGTTCTTATAATGTAATACCAGTATCATTTTCTGGGGACGTTTTTAACCATTCTTTCACTTATGCGTATCCATTCTTTCACTTATGCGTATCCATTTTCTGGGGAAAAACGTATCCATTTTCCTTATGCGTTTTTCTTGGCTATCTACAGGCTCTGAACGAGTGCGAGCTATCGTCGTCCCCTGGCTTCTCTGTAAAAGGATCAAGTTGGTTAAAGTAAAAGATAAACAGTTATATGATGCAAGATTTAGCAACAGCTGAATGCAATAATTAGCACTAGAAAGTGGAAAAGCAAGCCTTGAGCTAAGGAAAAACAAAATTATATTCACATGTATGGTAGGAACTAGGAAGTAGTAGCTTTCAATATAAATGAGTTTTTTTTTTCAACTTCTAAATACTTCATGAAATATTAATTTTAGTGGAACAAATTCAGAAAATATTTGCAATCCTTCATGTAATATATCTTCAAATGGTGTAAAAACTATTCGCTTGTCCCCATTCCATATACCATTGAGAAACCTTTACTCAAAAGATGAAATAGTTCATCACTGTGAAGAACTATTCCTATGTAATTAATGGGGTATAATAGGCTGTATAATTATGATACAGACCTGTAACAGAATGTCACTGTTTAAGATGTGCCAGAGCCTAGAAGGTTTCACTATATGAATTCCTTTCAGGACTTCAGGTCAACATGCTTAGCCAAAACTACAAGATTCTCTGAGATATATAATCCACTTACATTGCATATTTATCAGTTTATAAAAAATGTCTATCAGACATTACAGGGGAAAAGAAAAACCTACAAAAAGCAATAAGAAAAACCTACCCTGGCCTTGCACTTAGTTTTTCAAAGTCCTCCAAGATAAAAAGGATGCATGTGTGTCTCAATGATATAGCATTGAAGGCTTCCGAAAGTTCATACATACTTGACACGTTCTCCAGCAATACATTCTATGACAAAAATCATCAAGTAATGAGGAATTTCACTTTCTATTCTAATATTAGTTCAGGAAAAAAATAATCTAACAAAAGAATTCTCTTAGCTAACCTGTGCAATCGTGTATTCACATAGTCTCTTCAGCCCTTCTAAGAGATATTGATCAGCTGCTCGGAGGAGATCTTGAGCAATATCAAGAGTGATATCAACTGATCCAGTAATATAAATCTGGACAGAGATTAAACAATGAGATTTAAGTTGTCCTCAAATTATTACAAACTTTTACAGCACAACTTTCATGAAGCATATGATTAGACCTCATCATCAGCTCAAAGACCTGCCATCTAATATTTGGAATCTCAATGTCCCTTGCATCCTTCTCCTGTCGTATAATAAAAAAATTGTACATCACAGACATGGATTATAACTTAGAATTAAATTTGAAATACAAACTTGTATTGCTATATTTAAGTTCACCATTCAATCCAATAGCCAAATATCCAAAAAAAGTTTTAACGCAGCAAAGAAAACATTCAAACCAAAATAGTAGGTGATAAATATGTTTCCCGTGAAAACAAGAGAGATCAATAAAGGAGTTTTCTTTTTTGGGCTATAATTAACAAAAACAAGAGCCAGGGCTGGGGAGACAGTAGAATATGTTTATCAATACCCACACTATAACCGCCATCAAACATTGCACGAAATGCATTTGAAGATGCGAGTAGACAGATTCTGTGAGCATAAAATCGTTTACCTGCAGTGAAGTATATACATACCTGGTTATCAACAAATGTCAACTAAAACTATGACAATACATTTCAGGTATGTTATTTTTCAAGAAACATTTATCGTAAAGAAACAATATTGATGAAAAGTATCAACCTTTAACCAAAAATGTAACGTCGAACAATGTAGCATTGTTTACATACTGCTCTCCCAAATAGACCTGTAAGAAAGAAAATATAGGATGATAGATATTCCAACACCGAAAAACAAATGATCCAGAATAATTTAGACAAGACGGGAAGTAAGGAGAAAGGACGGAAGAAGACATCAGACGCTAATTAATTAAACATATATTCATAACTAGACATCATAACTTGTAGATATCAGTTTTATCAATTGCGGATGGTAGAAGGCCAAAATCCTCCATAGAATGCTATGGTGCTACCATCCTTCACAAATTGGCCATAGCGGTTGTAAAAAATTCACCACCGCAACCCGCTATTTGACAACACTGCTAGAAATTCAAATCAACTTCAAATGCCAAGAGATATAACATGCCAAACACAAAAAATATATACATGTTGAACTAATATGCAATATAATAATAATAATAATAATAAAGTTTAACTATGTGTATCTTACTTCTCCTCCAACAGCTTGGAATCGAAAAGTGTCTGTACAAGAAACCCTAGCTTCCAGAACTGTAAGTCTCATCTCTTCAATGGCTTCAAGTATTGAAACAAGCTTACCTTGGCTGCTTTTTGATGAAAAAACATTTATAAGAAATCCTTTTTCTAGGGTTTCCACTGTAACCTACACAAAGTCCATCCAAAAAATCTTATAACTCCTTTAATCAAATTTCCCATTGGTAAGATCTTACAACATAACTTGATGATCAACATATACCAAAATCATACAATATAGAGAAACTATTTAAAACAACTGATAGCAATGATTTCATAATACAAATATATTACTAATAGTCTCAATCGAATAATGAATCAACCAAATCACTAAACCCTAAACAATGTAATTTTGTGATATCATACCTTGTTGAGTTGATGATTGTTTACTGTAGTTGAAGGCTGAGGTATTTGTGGCTCAGTTTGCGCCTTTGTGGACGGTGAAGTCCTTGGTGATAGCTATTTTCGGTACTTGGGACGGCAGGAAATTAGGTCTTGAGTTTGCAGTTCAGATGCTGACTTGAGACGGCTACAAGCTTGTTGAGACAGATTTAGGGTTTAGGGTACTTCAAACTTGAGTTTAGGGTTTCTTGAGACGGAATAATAATAATAAGATTGTGTTAAAAAAATAATTAAATTCTCTATATACATATTTTTTATTAGTTTTTTATATTATATAAAAATACTAACTTAAATTATTAGTTGATAATAGAGGTACCCAATTTGTATGAGTGAGTGGTTATGAGTTTAATGGTTTGTGTTTCAGTGAACTAATTTTATGTTCTTTCTCTTTTCTTTAACACAATGAGATATAATTTGTTGATAGAATTTGTTTTTTCTTCTAAAAAATTGAATAACTTTAATGCATCATTTTCTTTTATTTTATTATAAATAAATATAATAAATATATTTTTAGAGACTTTTATAGTAAATTTAAAAATTAATATGTTTTTATACTATTAAACTATATCATTAATAGTTAAATAACATGTCATTTAATTTAGTTTGACTATATTTTATATTTAATATCCTCAAATTTTTAAATATTATCTGTTGATTCTATTTTAAAATAACATTTTTTGTAATAATTTAAATTAAAAATAAAATTTTTAATTATGAAAATATTTTATTTAATTACCGAGTTCAAAATTGAATAAATAAATTTATCAAAACTCTTAAGTTAGTTAATTTAATAGATACTATATTATAAAATTTAAAAATTACAATAATCTTACTAGCGTCGAAGAGTGAACATCAACATTCAAACCGTATTCGCTCATGAATTTTAATTTCGAGGAAAACGCACATCCACACTCAGTCAAAGTAGATTTTTTCCTCCAAATCCAAATGGTAAATTTAGTATTTTGCCTTTATCTTTTAAAAATAATTATATTTTATTAATTCTTGATAATTTTATTCATTTATGATTAGAAATTAGGGTCAGTAAATAGATTAGGAAATGTTAATTGTGAATTTAAACTATTAGTGGAATAGTGGATTAGATAAAGATAAACCTTAGTAACATGAGTATACTATTGGAGTAGATTTAGATTTATCACTTAGGAATGTCAAGCCAAAACCTTAAGGATCATACTTGTAATGAAGGTAGACTTTTGATTACTTAGAATTGGAGATGGTATAGTTGGAATATCAACTTGAACCCCTACAACAATAAAAAAACTATTGGAACCAAATTAATTTTATACTTAGAGTTCTGATGTTAACAAAAGTATTTTTTGAGAACAATATATTTCACTTCAAAGGGTATGAAAGAAGGTTCATATTTTTGAAAAAAATCTAAAATAAGATTTGATTCAGATTTATGATTGAAGAAAATCTTTGACCAAGTTGAAAAGAAGATATGGTCAAATGTTTCTGAAGGAAATCTAAAATAAGATTTCATTCTGATTTATGATTGAAGAAAATCTTTGACCAACTTACAAAGAAGATATGGTCAAGATTTGATCAAGATTCATTACAAGAAGATATGAATTATTTACAAGAAAATTTGATCAAGATTTATCTACAACAAAATATGAATAATATCAATTTGAAAAATTACAAACTCAATCTGCAGAAAATAAGAATAGAGTCAATCTAAAGAGTTTTCAAACTCAATCTGAAAAGAACAAAATCAATATGAAGAATTTACAAACTAAATTCGAACAAAATAAGAACAAAATTATTCTAGAAGAGCTACTCATATTGGATTTAGAAAAAAAGAATTAATGTCATCTTGCTGACTGTAGCCTTGTGCAACAAGTCCTACCTTGTTTTTGACCACTTCTCCTTTTTCATTTAACTTGTTTTTGAAAACCAATTTGGTTCTAATAATGTTCTTCTTTTGTCTAGGTACTAGATCCCAAACATCATTCCTCTAAAATTCATTTAACTCTTCTTGCATTGCAAGAATCCATCCATCATCTTCCAATGCTTCATCTACAGAGGTAGGCTCAACTGATAAAAGTATGCCAAACAAAGTGGTATCATTTAGTGATGAGATGACTTGTACTTCCATTCAGATCTTCCTTCTAACTTATCTTGATTGTTTTTTACCTGGTTAGGTAAAAAGCTATTTGTATCCTACTTTCTTTTCCTCTATATAATAACATTACATTATTTCAAATGGATGTTACAAGTGTTTTTCTAAATGGTTACACCAATGCACCCTACATGTTCACTTGTAAAAGATGACTCGGGCCAAAAAGTTGACTAGAAAACCTATAGAGAAATGGTAGGATCCCTACTTTACCTTGCCGCTTCCAAACCTGACATCAAGTTTACTCTATGTGTTAGATTTCAAGCTTAGCCCAGGAATCACATTTAACTGTTGTTAATAGAATCCTTAGATACCTAAAAGGCACTAACAACATTACCTTTTTTTACAAGAAATCTTATGAGTTCAAACTAAGTGGGTATTGTGATTATGATAATGCTGGAGATAAATTTGAGAGAAAAAGCACAAGTCGAAACTATACATTTCTAGGTGACAACTTAATCTCTTGGTCAAGTAAAAGACAAAACACAATTGTCATGTCAACAACAAAAGTTGTGTACATTTCAGCAGCTGGTTGTAGCTATCAACTACTTTGGATGAAACTGTTGGAACCAAGTTGGTTCTAAGTACTTAGGATTTTGATGTTTACAAAAGCACCCCATGTAATCTTATTTTGTACTTAGAATTATTATATTAAATGCCACCAGAAGATGAAGTTACCAGAGGCAGAACATGAAGTCACCAGAGGCAGAAGATGAATTACCAGAGGATAAAATCAGACCAGAGGATACACCTCTAGAAGATACCAGATAATGCATCCAAAAGGTACTAGAGAATGCATCCTGAAGGCACCAGATGATACACTACGATGTCAAAACACCATCAGAGGATATCTTTCCTGGCCCAGATCAGAAGGAAGCAAAGTCCAGAACGAGACTTGGACCAAACCAGAAGGAAGCCTGCCAGAGGGAGACTTGTTCCAAACCAGAAGGTATCATAAGTCAGACTTGGTCCATAATTAATTCTGACCAGAAGATATCCTGGTTGTGGAATGATAATCAGTCCAGACATGATCAGATTTAATCAGAGCATAAAAGAATTGGTCCAGAATAAGAGATTTAATCCATATTTGGCCCAGACTAGAAGATAGCATGGTTCAGAGTATGAAACTAAGTCCAGACCAGAAGAAATGATTGTCCAGATTTAATCCAGACCTGATCCAGATCAGAAGGTAATTGTCCAGACTAAAATATCATTAGTTCATACTTAAAAGAAGAAGGATTATTAAGCAACTTATTTTTTCATTTATATTAAGGTAAAAGTATTTTGATATTAAATCAAAACAAAGTTTAAAAGTACAATATTATGAGAACCTTCTGAGCATATGCATTAAAATGTTTTTATGAAAATAATTAATGACTTAAACATGTTGAAAATAATGTTTTTACAAAACTGGAAATCTGTATTCGAATACGAGGTATCGTAGTCGAATACATACTCCAAGTCCGAAGCTAAAACTAAATATTTGTATTCGAATACTAAGTGTCGTAGTCGAATACAGATTGCAAGTCAGTAGCTATTTTCAAACAAGTGTATTCGACTACAGCCTTCTGTATTCGAATACAACTCAAGTCAGTACCTATTTTTAAACATCTGTATTCGATTACAACCTTGTGTAATCGAATACAACTCAAGTCAGTGGCAAAAACCCGAATCTGTATTCGACTACACGATCTTGTAGTCGACTACATAGTTCAAATTTCAAATATAAATCAAAACGTTTTAGAGGTGTATTCGAATATCCCATTGCAAAACAGCAAAAGAGATATGGGATACACTGGAAGTAACCCATGAAGGAACAATTGAGGTAAAACGTTCAAAACTGAACACTTTATCTCAAGAATACGAAATGTTTAGAATGCAACCAGGAGACGTAATCCTGGACATGCAGAAACGTTTTTCCCACTTAACCAACCACTTAACAGCACTAGGAAAGAACTTTACTAATGATGAATTGAACCTAAAGGTTCTAAGATCATTAACCAGAACATGGCAGCCAAAAGTGACAGCAATTTCTAAAAAGAAAAGTTTGTCAAAGATGTCATTTTCAGCACTATTTGGAAAATTACAGGAACACGAAATAGAATTAGAAAGACTGGAAAAGAATGAGAATGCAGAGAAGAAAACATAGAATATAGCATTAAGGATAGAGTCAAAAGAATTAGTAAATAAAGAAGACTAAGATGAAGAGAAAAACATCACCCTCCTTGTCAAGAAATTCGTAAAATTTCTTCAAAACAATAAAACATCTACAGGAATGAAAAACTTCAAGAAGAAAGATGCTTCTACTGCAAATCAGAATTTTATTTACTTTGAGTGTGGGAAAGAAGGACATATGAAAGCAGAATGTCCTAACCTTATCAAGAAAAATGCAAACAGAAGGAAGGAGCTCAAAAAGGCATACATAGCGTGGGAAGATAATGAAGTAAGTTCTTCATCAAATTCAGATAATGACGAATGCGCTAATGTTGCTTTGATGGCATCTCATCATTCTGACAATGAAGAAGAGGTTAGTTGTAATACTAATTGTTATGATAATAATGATTCTTTTTTTTGAAAATAATGATGCACAACAAGCCATTGAAGAACTACTTAATGAATGTAAAAATCTGTACAAAATAGTGTCAAATCAAAATAAACAGATTTCTTCTCTAAATAAAAAGATTGACACTATAGAACAAAATTCCGAAAAACAAAAACAGATTTCTAAATGCATTAAATGTGATTCACTTTCCTTTAAAATTGTCCAGATGAATAGAGTCATAGAAAGGTACAAAAAGGGACAATTTGGATTGGAGAATATACTTAGCATGCAAAGATACTCAAATGACAAAAGAGGACTTGGTTACTCAAAATTTGATAAACCAAGTATTGGTAAAACTATCTTTGTAAAAGCAAGTAACCAATCTAAAGAAGAGAAAGAAATGGCTGTTCAAAAGAATCATATTTGTTTTAAGAATAGTATTATTCAAAAGAAACCGTACTTTCCCAAAAATACTCCAAAGTGTTTCTATTGTGGTCTAAATGTTCACACACCAAATGGTTGTCATGTTAGGAACATTGGTGTTCCACAAGGACAGTTTGTGTGCGTCAAGAAAGGTACTAACATTCAAGGACCCAAAGCACTCTGGGTACCAAATAAAACCATAAACTTGTTTTGTAGGAATACACACAAAGAACCTCAACAATGTGGTACTCAGATAACGGATATGTTTACAAAGCCATTACCTAGAGATTCATTCTACAATATCCAGAAGGAACTAAGCACTCTAAATGAGAATGATCTTAAAAAGGTTTGAAAGATCTGTAAGTTATATCATTGTTAATTCTAAATTTTTTCATCATTCGTTTACTTGATATATGTTTCTGTAATACCTATGTATGTCTTTCTACCTGTTTGAAATATTTTTTGTCTGTTTAAATGTTAAAAAGTTTTATCCAGAATCAAAATCTTTACTGTTGTATTCGAATACAGACAGATGTAGTCGAATACATGTTCCCTGTAAAATCTGTATTCAACTACACTAAGTCTATAGTCGACTACACTTTCGAAAATTTTTATATATAAAAGGGATTGTTAACAGTATTAGGTTATGAATACAAAAAATCTGGTAGCCGATTACAAATTCAAAATTTCTGATTCCTGATCCTCAAAATCTTCATCCAAACCTTTTCCTAAAACCTTCATACTGTCATACCTAAACATTCCCCCTCATCATCCATTGCATCTAAGATTCTGTGAGATCAAAAATCAAAACCCTAAATCCCCAAACACCATAAACTTCATCTTTTCAAAAATGGATGCACGCAAAAGAGGACCAAGAACAAAGGTAGCTTCTGTGGGTCCTTCAAAGAAGAAGAGAAACGACAATATGGCTTATCTATCCAGATTGCTTCATTCCCCAGAAGAACTGGACAGATTCAGAACTCATTTTTTTGATAAAAAGCTGGTAACACCCAAAATTGGTACTCTTGATTCTTTTTCTAAGTTTAAATTTCCTGAATTGCTGAAGGCTCAGAATTTGGAAGAATTTATTGGGTATAATGGTCCCATTTATCCTGACCTAGTTAGGGTTTTTTACTGTAACTTAGAAAAGGATGGGAATAAATTGGTGTCTAAGGTTAAGGGAAAAGCTATCAAGTTAGACACTAAAATCATTGGGGAAATTCTGCAAATACCTTATGAAGGTCAAAAAATGTGCCCTGGACACTTATGTGAATGGGTCAATACAACTAAGTATGATGCTTATCTTTCATTGTGCCGTTTTGACAAAGAAACTATGGAAAGAAGACGGACACAATCTGGTTCTGAGTATGCAAGACAAAGATATGGTGTTGGTAATCTAACTGTTGACAACAGATTACTACACTATTTCTTATGTTACATACTAATTCCAAAGGCAGGGAACTATTCTCAGATCTCTGAGTTTGACTCCAAGTCATGACTTTTATGATAGAAGGTGCTGAGTTAGATTGGGCATACTTTGTTCACTCTGTCCTATATGCCTCAAAGGATTCTATAGCCTTACCCTATGCACAAGAAGTCACCAGAATACTAGATCATTTTAAGGTTGACTTCTCAGGGGAAGTGCTATACAAGACCACCAAGGACAATCTACAAGATTTAACTGTTTTGCAAAGTATGAAAATTGTTTGGAGTGAATCACTTCAAAATTATGTTCATAAGGGTGATCTTGGACAACGTTCATCCACTGCCAATCCAGAAGATGCACCAATACCAGAAGCACCTGTTGCATTACAAGAATCAGAACCAGAAGCAGCAGCAACAGCAGCAGAACCATCACATACTAAAGACATCATCACCAATAGAATGATCATGGACAAACTTAACTTCATTCAATCCTTTGTCACATATTAGTTTCAACATTTGAATGAGTCTTTCAGTAATCGAACCCAGACAATAACTGCTGCCTTTGACCAAAAATTCCAAGATTTGGAAAATACCATCAATACCCAACATTCATTTTTTCATCAGGAACTGAGTGACTTGTCTGACAAGATTGACCATCTTCATATACCACCCAACTCAGAGGATTAAATCTGGCTACTTGCAGTTTTTTTTTTGTTATTTGTATCTACTGTTTGACTTTCCTTGTATTTTTGTTTGTTAAAACTCTTATGTTCTGAACATGTTAAATTAAGCTGTTTTCTTCAGAATTATCCTGTGTTGCCTCTGTTTATTTATTATGTGCATATCCTATTTGCTATGTGATATCCTCTTCCTTTTTGATAATGTCAAAAGGGAGAGAAAAATGTGTATATATATTGTTGCTGTGTTGTTGTTGCAATTTATGTTGAACAGTTCCTCCAACACTTAAGAAGCAAAAACACATTTATCAAGGGGGAGTAAGCACACATCTAGGGGGAGAAATCAAGATGTTTCAAATCCAAGCAACAAGATTTTTGTCATCATCAAAAAGGGGGAGAATGAAATTTAAAAGGATCTACATTTTTGATGAAGACAATAAGATCCTTGATCAAAAAGAAGAAGGATTATTAAGCAACTTATTTTTTCATTTATACATGTATCTTTTGATGAAACTAACCCCTCGAAAGAGGATAGAATTATATATGATAATGATGAAACAAGTACAGAAAATCAAGTTGATCAAACAACTTAAACAGACGAAATCAACACAGAACAACTAGATCAACACACTGATCTTCCTCAAGAATGGAAAACCCATCGTGATCACCCGATTGATAACATAATAGGTGATATCAACAAAGGAGTCACTACAAGGCTGAATCTCAAAGATGCTTGTTTAAATATGGCATTTGTTTCTCAAATAGAACCCTCCAAAATTGGTGAAGCCCTCAAAGATGATCAATGGATACTTGCCATGAATGAAGAATTAAATCAGTTTGAAAGAAACAAAGTTTCGAAACTTGTTCCAAATCTAGGAAATAAACACATCATTGGTACCAAATGGGTGTTTAAAAACAAATTAGATGAAAATGGAATAGTTATCCGACACAAGGAAAGATTAGTCGTACAAGGATACAATCAAGAAGAAGGGATTGATTTTGATGAAACATTTGCTCCAGTAGCAAGATTAGAAGCAATCCGATTACTACTTGCTTATGCTTGCTCCATGGGTTTTGAACTTTTTCAAATGGATGTCAAGAGTGCGTTCCTAAACGGCTATATTAATGAAGAAGTCTACGTAAAAACAGCCACCTGGGTTTGAAGACTTCAAAAATCCTTCACATGTCTTCAAATTAAAGAAGGCACTTTATGGGTTGAAACAAGCTCCAAGAGCATGGAATGATAGATTGAGTAAATTCTTATGTGAACATGGATTTGAAAAAGGTAAAGTTGATAAAACCTTGTTCATTAAAAGAACAAAGGATCACACTTTACTTGTTCAAGTCTATGTGGATGATATCATATTTGGATCAACCAACAATGAAATATGTAAAGAATTCTCATTAATGATGCAAGGAGAATTTGAAATGTCCATGATGGGAAAATTAAATTATTTCCTAGGACTTCAAATCAAGCAACTTCAGAATGGCATCTTTATTCATCAGTCAAAATACTGTAAAGAACATCATTACAAAATCATTGTATCACTTGAAGGATTTAGTGTAGATTCTTCAAGTTGTGTTAACAAAAATAGTGGTGTACTATCTTCTGTTAAGTGTTTGTGAATCTGTAACTTAGTCTTAGGGTTAGACTTGTAACATATTCATACAAAGTGGAAAATCTCTTGTGGTGTGCAAGAGGACTGGACGTACCCTTGGTTGTAAGGGGAACCAGGATAAATCTTCTGTGTGTTTTTATCTTCTGCCATTTACTGCTTTCATTTACAAACACAGCAAATATTGAAACAAAGTTAAAACAGTCCTTTAACAATCTTCTGATCTCTAAAATAGAAAAATTGTCCAACACCTAATTCACCCCCCTTCTTAGGTGCAACTCTGTTCTTACAGAAGATTTCCAGATCAGTGGTTCAGAATTAATTATTTGGTCCAGTGATGGTCCAGATCAGAAAATCAGACCATGGCCCAGTGTTGGCCGAAATCAGAGGGACAGAATGTATAGTCCACCAAAGGCCGAATTTAGAGGATTATAGCATATCAGGTGCGCATCCAAAATGGCCGAAATCAGAAGATCAGAGGGTTAGGAAGTGTGGTCCAGGGAAGGCCGAAATCAGAGGATCACAACATAACAATCAATACGGTCCAGATGTGGACTAGAGCATGAAGATCCAATGGTCCAGATTTAATCAGGAAATTAAGACGGTGGAGAATATAATTTATTTTGATCAAAGGATTAAAAAGATTTATTACAAAAATAAAGTGAGGTGTTGTGGAATTCAGGAGATGTGGCGGGAAGGAACCAACAGATTTAATTGGCTAGTTATTTTGAAAGGAAATCTGAACATATCTTTTTTATTTATATGAAGCCTAATTGGTCAAGTGATTTTTACATAGAATCCAGCAAGATTCAGCTCAAATTTAAGCATTGGAAGAGGCCTAAATCTGCATCTATAAAAGGAGGCTCAAGGCAGAATACTCAAGCATCGAAAATCACAAAAGAGTCATACACTTCCAAAGCAAACACTCTCAAATTTTCATAGAAGTCAATTGTGAGTTCCAGCTTTGAAGAAGCAAGTACTCGTGTTATTTTCCTTCCACTGTGTCAAATCTAAGTTGTTGAAGTAGAGTCTACAAGCTGAGGGAGTCAGTAGGGGTAGTAGGTTACTTGGCAATTAGATTCATAGTGTTGTGTGTTAAATCTAAGTTGTTGAAGTAGAGTCTACAATCTGAGGGAGTCAGAAGGGGAAGCAGGTTACTTGGCAATTAGATTTATAGTGTTGTGATTTCTTCTACAATCTGCGATTGTCAGATTGGCCGAAGACAGGAGCTGCATTCCTCAAAGAAGTCTAGGATTGTTAGATTGTTTGAGAAGACTGACTTGGAGGGTCAGTAGCAAGGTTGTAATTCAAGGTTTGAATTAGTGAAATCCTTCAAGGTGAAGGGACTGGACGTAGCCTCGTTAACGGTGAACCAGTATAAAAACTGTGAGTTTTATTTTTAATTTTATCCGCTGCTAACTCTGTTTTTAATTATACATCAAGTTTTGTTTTAAAAGTATAAAAACAGGAAAAGTATTCAAGTTAAGTCAAACACAATTCAACCCCCCTTCAAGTTAGTTCCAGTTTTGTTCATATGTGTGATTTCTCTGCCTGTTTTGATTTTGGTGATATGTGTGATTTTTCTGCAAGTTTTGATTATGTTGATACTCTAGATTTTTCTAATATTTCTTGTTTATCATGGGGTTCTGGTTCTAATAGGTATTGTGTTGACTAGTACTTCTTCCACAAGAGTCAATTGGCTTCTGTTTGGTAGGTGTTGGAACATAAACCTTTTTCCCTTCATATATTGCAAGCATCCTTTGACGAGGCACCATGACTGGTGTTTAAATTTAGTTGCTTAGAACATCTGCAACATAAACAATTTTATCTTTTGGTAACCAAATCTGGTTGGGTCCTGGTTTGTTAGTTCTTAAAGGTTTCTTGTCTTTCCATGTGGTTAGCATAGGAAAATATATATTAGTATGACCTTTCTTATAGCAAATAGTACATAAATTATCAGAGGGAACAAATTTAGGTTCAATTACTTTTTCTTGAAATTCTATTCCTCTTTTACAATTCCTACTAACACCATAAATCATAGATGCATACTAGCTTCTTTCCATACCGTTACCAAGAAAATCTTAAAATACTTCTTCATGCTTATCACAGTTACAATGTGGTGTTTTCAATTGATGTTGAACTATAATTACTTTTAAAAGTTTGATTTTCACCCTTTAGTTCAGCAATATCAGTTTTCAAATTTGCATTCTCCGTTTTAAGTTCAGTAATATCAGTTTTCAGAGTTGCATTATTTGTCTTAAGTTCAGTAATATCAATTTTCAGAGTTACATTTTCTGTTTTAAATTCAGCACTTTGATTCTTTAAAATATTAATTTTTTCAGTTAGATTTGTATTTTCTTTCCTAAGTGTTTTCAGTTTTAAACACAATTTGTGATTATTATTTAAAAAATTATTTATAGCAGTAATTAAATCAGATTGAGTAAATTCAGAAAATACCTCAATTTGTTCATCTGCTTATTCACTGAATGCAAACATGTTGAACCCTTAGATATTTTCTCAAACACTATAAAGTGCGCAACCTTGAGACCGAACTGTGATGCCAATTGAAGTTTAAAACACAAGAAAGGGGGTTAAATTGTGTTTGCCAAAGTTGAAAACTTTTTGCTGATTTGATGAAGGCTGATTGGTTTTTATGAACTACTTGGATACGAAGCAATCGAGTTTAGAGGCAGCAAATAATGAAAGCATAAATATTTAGACAGATTGATTTATCCTAGTTCACCACTAACTTGGCTACATCCAGTCCCCTCATTCATAAAGCTTTCATCCACTAATTCAAATACCTTGAATTATAAAACACCTGACCCTCCAAGCCAGTCTTCCCAAATAGTCTGACAACCCCACACTTTTGAGGAACAACAACACCTTGAACCTACAAGCCAAGTCTTCTCGTAACAACGTGACAACCCCAAATTGAAGGAGGAACTAAACCATTATCGAGTTGGATACAAAAGATTGGAACTTGAGTAGTTGCTTCTAACAAAGCTGATAATAATAATAACTCTCACACTTTAAGAAAAGAACACTGATAAAATATTTCTCCTTCGAACAAGTGTTTCTGTGTTTGAACTCTAAGATGAATTTGGAATTTGAGCTTGAGTTCTTCTACTCTCTTCTGATTTTCAATGCTCTTCTTCTTCTGCCCTAAGTATCTATTGATAGTTAAAATTTGGGCTTCAATTTAGTGCTTGTTTAATTCTGAATTGTATCTTGTTCAGATTGAGTTTGTAAATTCTTTAGATTGATTATGTTCACATTTTGTTGTAGATAAATTGTGATCAAATCTTCTTCCCATTTTGATAAAATCTTCTTCAAATTTTGATAAAATCTTCTTCAAATTTTGATAAAATCTTCTTCAAATCTTAATCAAATATTCCTCAAATCTTAATTAAATCTTCTTCAAATCTTGATCAAATGTACTATAAATCATAATTATATATTCTTCAAATCTTGATCAATTCTTAATTAAATCTTCTTCAAATCTTGACCAGATTTTCTTTTCAACTTGGTCAAAGATTTTCTTCTATTATAAATTTGAATCAAATATTATTTTAGATTTTCATCAATTATAATTTTGAATCAAATCTTATATTAGATTTTCTTTAATTATAAATTTGAATAAAATCATATTTTAGATTTTCTTCAAAAACATAAATCTTCTTTCATACTCTTTGAAGTCAAATATATTGTTCTCATAAAATACTTTTGTTAACATCAAGACTCTAAATGTAAAACCAACTTGGTTCCATCAATCTCCCCCTTTTTTATGATTACAAAACTTGTATTTTTTATAACAACTTTTCTTTCTATGTAACATCCCGACCATTACTGTTATCGGCGATGCTACTCACGATCTTCTCACCCCCATATCCACCTAGTGGAAATAGCGAGTTTTTGCCTTCCGTGGGAGTCGAGCCCGGTACGTGGGGGATAAATACTGCCTCATCTCATTCCCACTACCAATTGTACCATGCTGAAGGACAAAAAAAGGATGTCGTGAAGGACATAATAGCATTTCTTGAAGGACACAAGACTATTTCTTGAAAGACATTCAGCCAAACTTTGAATGACCAAGGCAATGCTGCAAAGGCTTCTATAAATAGAAAAACACACAACAATTCCAACCAAAAATAGAACCGGTTACAACAACTTACAACATTCTTTCGAAGTGAATTAATCTCAAATTAGCAAGCACAAACTCTGAGTTAGAAAATTGTCAAAATTTTCTAAGTGTTGAGAAAGAAAAATCTGAGAGCTTATATTACAAATACACTCTAGTTAGAGAGAAAATTCTAAAACCCACAAACACTATTTCTTTATAACTAAGCCTGGTAGTTGTTGATTGTGTTCCTCAACGACTTGACAACACTAAGCTGAAAGTTGAGAAGACTTGTTAGAATTTATAAACTAAGTCCGGTAGTGGATGCCCTTTCCTCAACAACATGACGGTACAAAGTTTGAGGTAAGAAGATTGAACACATTCATTATGACTAACCAAGTATTCAAGTGTAAGTTCTAAATATAGTAGATTAAATCCGTCGAAAAAGGGGATTGGACGTAGCTACTAAGTTAGTAATGAACCAGGATCAAACAGGTGAGTCATTTACTTTATCATTTCGGTTTTATCACTTCAATTATTAAGCCATTCTAATTATTTTTGGAACTGTAAACACAATTCAATCCCCCCCATTATCTTGTGTTTCTTGACCAACAAATTCTTGATTCCCTCATTGCAGGTAATAAAAATTCAACTGATTTTCTCAATTGCTTGGTTAAATCCTCTGGTTCCTGTGTGACTGTTGTTGAACCCCTTTCATTATATGTTCGAATCGGATTCTACAATTTTATTATAAATATTTATCTGTTTCTTAGTAATTTTGTATGTGTGGATGATTTGAATTTGAGTGTTGTGCTTTGAAATATATTAATGTTTGTTGCATGTGAGTTTTCCTTAATTTTAAGTGATAGTTAAAGAGGGTTTTGAGAGGTGGAATGGAAAAACAATTGTGCTGAAATTTGTAAATTATAAGTCTGTATCCTGTCAAATTCGGTTAGAGAATATAAAATGGCTAAGTGATGTTGCCAATATGGGAACGGGTTCCTTTCTATTTCAGATTTGCTGAGCAAAACTGATTTTTGCTGAACAAATTTTACCCAATCTAGGATTAAGGATTAGATTTTATGTGTTTTCTTTATTGTTTTGATTTTGGTTTTAGTTACCTTATGTCTAGAACATCAATTAGGTACTTAAAGCATTATAAATTACTCCTAACTCTTTCATGAATAATCTTAATATTTAATGTTGTACTTTGTATAAACTTGGTGTAATATATGTAAATTGAATGAAAGATTTTGTTCTTGTATTTGCACACATGCATATATATAAGTTGTAAGAATAAGTTGATCAATAAGAATCATATATGAGAAATCCAGTATAGGAGAAATATAATTATATGGTAAGTTGGATGAGTTCCTTCAATAAATTGGGAATTAGTAAGGAATATCAAGTAAAATTCTTTTGGCAGTCATAATGTCTGACCTACCTTATTATGGACTAGTATGTCTCAGTTGACTCACGCTTGAACAATCTAGTATACGAATTTTCTAAAATATTGTAGACTATTATCAGATAAATTAATAATTTATATGGTTAAGTATATGATTCATCTTAATAAATGAAATATTTCTAGGTATTTACCATTAATGAATTGAAGAGTATATCTAAATTTCTCCTTGATTTCTTAATGTATTTCTAGAAAAAAAATATTATTTCAAATTATTTATGTCTTATTATTTAATCCTTTGCACTACAATAAGAAGACCTATTAGAAGAAATGGTTTTAAGATTGTTCGAAAAGTGTAAAAGAGTGTTATGTCTGAAAGTGCAAACACGAGAAGGGAGGTTGAATTGTGTTTGACTAATTTGAATACCTTTTCTGTTTTTGCAGTTTTATAATAAAACCTGATGTATGAATAAAACAGAGTTAGCAGCGGATATAAAGTAAATATAAAACAAATAATTTTATACTTGTTCACTATTAACTAGGCTACGTGCAGTCTCGTCACTTTGAAGGATTTTACTAATTCAAAAACCTTGAATTACAACAATAACACTGACCCTCCAAGCCAGTCATCTCAAACAGTCTAACAATCCTAGACTTTTGAGGAAAAGAACCTTGAATCTAATTGCTAACTAATCTGCTACTCCTTCTGACTCCTTCAGAATGTAGACTCTACTTCAACAACTTAGATCTAACACAAGGGAAAGAAAACATAGAGTACTTGCTTCTGGAAAGCTGATACTCACAATTAAACCTCACTTAATACTCAAGTATTTTGCTTTTGGAAGTGTATGACTCTCCAGTATTTTCGATGCTAAGTCTTCTGCCTTGAGCCTCCTTTTATAGATGAATAATTAGGGTCTCTTTCATGCTTAAGTTCGAGCTGTATCTTGCCAGATACTCTTGCAAAAATAACTTGGCCAATCGGGTTTCACTTAAATAAAAAACATTTCATTTTAGCTCCAGATTTGCATTCAAAAATAACTTTGGCCAATCCTGTTCTTGATTAATTCTGGAACAAATCTTTCTTCCCGCCAATAGCTTCTGAATTCCCACAAGACTTCAATTTATTTTTGTATCAAATCCTCTTAATACTTTGATCAAATTTCTATTAATATTTAATCAAGTCTTATTCGAATTTAATCAAGTCTCCACTAATTATCATCATGATTAAATCTGGACCGTATGATCTTCTGATCTCGACCACATCTGGACCATACAATCTGATCTGCTGTGATCCTTTGATCTCGGCCAACACTGGACCACATGTTCTGATCTTCTAATCTCGGTCAATCACTAGACCATATGATCTGATGTTCTGATCTCGGCCAACGCTGGACCATATGATATGATCTTCTGATCTCGGCCAAAACTGGGCCATGATGCTTAAATATGGACCATTGATCTGAACAATTTCCCTCTGATATGGACCAATTCTGGACTGAGTCTAGATTAAACTGAAATTAAATCTGGACTACTGATATTTTAATCTGGACATTTACCTTCTGATCTGGATCAAGTCTGGATTAAATCTGGACAATCATTTCTTTTGATCTGGACTTAGTTTTATACATTGAACTATGCTATCTTCTGGTCTGGACGAAGTCTGAACCAAGTCATTTGTTTTGGACCAATAATCTTTTGGTCTGGACCAAGTCCCCCTTTGGCAGGCTTCCTTCCAGTCTGGTCTAGGTCTTCTTCTAGGCTCTGCTTCCTTCTGATCTGGGCCAGGAAAGATATCCTCTGATGATGTTTTAACATCCTCTAATATCCTCTGGTGCCTTATGGATGCATCCTCTGGTACCTTCTGGAGGTGTATTCTCTAGTAACTCATCTTCTGCCTCTGGTAACTTCATCTTCAGGTGGCATTTAATATAATAATTCTAAGTACAAAATAAGATTACGTGGAGTGCTTTTGTAAACATCAAAATCCTAAGTACTTAGAACCAACTTGGTTCGAACAATCTCCCCCTTTTTGATGATGACAAAACCTTAACTTATTTTGTTAGCTTATAACTTATTTAAAAAGACTTTGAAAAACTTGAAACAAATTTGAAGTACTTGAAATACACCCCTCAAAACCAATCTCTCCCTCTAAGTCTAATAATGACTTTTTCTTCTCCTTTTCAACTTCTTCTTAAATCACTCTTTCTTTTCTCTTCTTCTCCTCTCCTTTTCAACTCCTTCTTTATTCTCTCTTTCTTTTCTCTCTTCACATTTCCTCTCCTTTTCAACTCCTTCTCTTTTCACTCTTTCTTTTTCTCTCTTTATTTTTCTCTCTCCCTGTTTCCTCTCCTTTTCAACTCCTTCTTAAATCACTCTTTCTTTTCTTTTCTTCTCCTCTCTTTTTATCTCTCCTTTTCTACTTATTTCTCCTTTTTCTCTCTCTCTCTCTCCCCCTTTTTGTCATCCGCCAAAAAGAGGTCCTACTATTGTTGTATTTTTTTTTTCTCTTTACAAAGTACAGAAAGTAAAAACAAGAAAATAAAAGACATAAAGTAAAATTACAAGAAAACTAAAAACTCCTAAGATGACTACTTGAGCTAGTAAGATATGGAGATAATGTTGAGATGTTTCTTGATGAACTCGAACCTATCTTCAGGTAATGCTTTGGTGAAGATATCAGCCCATTGATGATTAGTGTCCACAAAATGGATGCTTAAAGTCCCGTTTTGAACATGGTCCATAATGAAATGGTGTTTTATTTCAATGTGTTTGGCTCTAGAGTGTAAGATAGGGTTCTTGGTTAGGTTTATGGCTGAAGTGTTATCACAGAACAAAGGGATATTGGTTTCAAAGATGTTGTAATCTTCAAGTTGATGTTTCATCTAGATTAACTGTGAGCTGCATCCTGCTGCTGATATATACTTAGCTTCAGCTGTTGACATGGCAATGGTGGTTTCTCTTTTTCTTGACCAAGACATCAAATTATCACCTAAGAATATGCAGTTGCCACTTGTACTTTTCCTTTCCAACTTGTCTCCATCATAATTAGAATCACAAAAACCTCTTAGTTTGTAGGTGATTCTAGTGTGAATCATTATGTTTTGCTTCTGATGATTCTGGTGTGAATCATTCTGTTTTGCTTCTGATGATTCATGTTTGAATCATTATGTTTTGCTTCTGATGATTCTAGTGTGAATCATTCTATTTTCCTTGTGATGATTCTCGTGTGAATCATTCTATTTTGCTTCTGATGATTCTTGTGTGAATCATTCTGTTTTGCTACTGATGATTCTGGTGTGAATCATTCTGTTTTGCTTCTGATGATTCTGGTGTGAATAATTTTGTTTTGCTTCTGATGATTCTGGTGTGAATCATTCTGTTTTGCTTCTGATGATTCTCGTGTGAATCATTCTGTTTTGCTTCTGATGATCCTGGAGTGAATCATTCTGTTTTGCTTCTGATGATTCTTGTGTGAATCATTCTGTTTTGCTTCTGATGATTCTTGTGTGAATCAATCTGTTTTGCTTCTGATGTTCTGATGGTAATCATTCTGATTCTGTTTCTGATGCTAATCATTCTGATTTTGGTTCTATTTCTGATGTTATTATGTTAATCATTCTGATTTTGGTTCGGTTTTCTGATGTTCTGGTGTTGATGATCCTGATTCTGGTTCAGTTTCTGATGATCAGATGTTAATCATTCTAATTCTGGTTTGGTTTTCTGATGTTCTGGTGTTGATGATTCTGATTCTGGTTCTGTTTTCTGATGATCTGATGTTGATCATTCTCGTTCTGTTTCTGATGTTCTGATGTTGATCATTCTATTTTGCTTATGATGATTCTTGTGTGAATCATTCTGTTTTGCTTCTGATGATTCTGGTGTGAATCATTCTATTTTGCTTCTGATGATTCTGGTGTGAATCATAATGTTTTGCTATTGATACCTGTTCATGTTCTGGTTCTGGTATTGATTCTGATTCGGATTCTGGTTCCAGTGATGATTCTGGTTCCAGTTTCTTTGCCTCCAGTTCTGGTTCTGGTTCCAGTGTTGGTTCTGGTTCTAGTTCCTATGCCTCTGATACTGGTTCCAGTTTTGGTTCTGGTTCTAGTTTCTGTGCTTCTAGTACTAGTTCCAGTTCTGGTTCTAGTTCCAGTTCCTGTTCCTCTGATACTGGTTCCAGTTCTGATTATGGTTCCAGTTCTTGTTCTGATACGAGTGATATCCATGATATTTCATGTTCCTCCTATAATTCTGGTTCTGGTTCTGATAGGTATTGTGTTGACCAGTTCTTCTTCTACCAGAGTGACTTTGCTTCTGTTTGGTAGATGTTGGAACATAAACCTTCTTCTGGTTGTGCGTTGCCAACATCCATTGTCCAGGCACCATTGTTGGTGTCTCCTTCTAGTTGCTCAGAATATCTGCAACATAGAAAATTTGATCTTTTGGTACCCAGAACTAATTGGGTCCAGGTTTGTTAGTTGTAACAGCTCTCTGATCTTGTTCAGATTTTACCATTGGACAAGATAATTCAGAGTGACCTTTCTTAGCACAAACACTACATAAAACATCAGAATGAACAACTTTATTTTCAGTAATTGTTTATATAAAATCAAGATCTCTTTTTCCAGAATTACTGTTTCCATAAATCATAGATGCATTTTTACTTATTTCCATTCCATTGGGAATAAAGTTTTGAAAAACTTGCTCATGCATATAAGATTTACAAACAGTTTCAGAAGTGGATCAATTATTACTTTTCAGAGTTTGGTTTTCAGATTTGTGTCTTGCAACATCAGTTTTAAAATTTTTGTTTTCAGTTTCATACTCAGAATTTCGATTCTTTAAAACTTGGACTTCTTTGGTTAGATTTTCCTTATCTTCCCTAAGAGTTTTCAGTTTTAAAGACCTTTTATTATTTGCATTTAACAAGTCTTTTAAAGTCTCAATTAATTCATATTTAGACAGATTAGAAAATACCTCATTGTCTTCATCTTCTGATTTTGTTCCGGTGCCTGAGCTATATTCAGAACTTGAGTTGGTATGAGCCATCAGAGACAGAATTGTTTCCTCTGATGTGCTTCCAGATTTGCCAGAATGATTGCTTCGATCATTCTTCCTTCTGCCTGTTTTCCTTTTGGAATTTGTGCCTTTATGAGGTCCAGAAGCAGACTTGATGTGAGCTATCTTTGCTGTTTCTGCCTCTTCTTCATCATAAGATTCTTCCTCTGATTCTGATACATCCCAAGCAGCCATCAAACCTTTCTTTCTGTATCTGGAAATCTTCTTGTGCTGTTTTCCTTTTTCCAGATTTGGACATTCTGACTTGATATGTCCAGGTTCATTGCATCCATAACAGATGATGTTCTTCTTGTCAGATTCTTCCTTGCTGTTATGTTTCTTCTAGGAACCTCTCCTCTTTCTGTTTTCCCAGATCTTAACCATCTTTTTGGTTAAGTAAGCCATATCATCACAGTCACTGTCACTATCCTCTGATTCTGATACCGCCTTTGCAGCTTTCTTCTGTTTCGACTTCAGAGCCAGATTTTTCTTCTTCTTAGGTTCATCTTCTTCGAGTTCTATTTCATGAGACCTGAGTGAGCTAATTAGATCTTCCAGCCTCAAGGTACTCAGATCCTTAGCTTCCTGTATTGCAATAACCTTTGGTCTCCACCTCTTTGGTAGACTTCTCAGAATTTTCAAGACATGATCATCAGTGGTATAGCTTTTGTTAAATACTTTCAGTCCTGATACCAAAGTCTGGAATCTGCATAACATTGTGTCAATGTCTTCATCCTCTTCCATCTTGAACAGCTCATACTTTCTGACCAATATGTTAGCCTTTGTTTGTTGAACCTGCTTGGTTCCTTCATAGGTGAGAACCAGACTATCGAATATACTCTTTGTTGTTTCTTTATTTGTGCAGCTATCAAATTCCTTGAATGTGATTGCACTGACCATGATGGTTCTGGACTTGTGATAAAGTCTGTGTAGTCTGATCTGATCTGGTTTCATATCATCCAAGTCTAGTTTCTTAGTTGGATCTTCTGGATCAGTAGGTGCAGTGTATCTTCTGGATCATCTTCCATAATTGAGGATCTTGAAATATGACAAAACTTCTCAGTCTGTCCTTCCAATACTCAAACCTTTCTCCATCAAATATAGGTGGTCTGTTGATGTTGCCTCCCAATTCTTCTGACATATTGAACCCCTTGGACCTTTCCTCAAACACTGTTAAGTGCTCAGCCTTGAATCCGAGCTCTGATGCCAATTGAAGGTGCAAACACGAGAAGGGGGGGTTGAATTGTGTTTGACTTAACTTGAATACTTTTCCTGTTTTTATACTTTTAAAACAAAACTTGATGTATAATTAAAAACAGAGTTAGCAGCGGATAAAAGTAAAAATAAAACTCACAGTTTTTATACTGGTTCACCGTTAACGAGGCTACGTCCATTCCCTTCGCCTTGAAGGATTTCACTAATTCAAACCTTGAATTACAACCTTGCTACTGACCCTCCAAGTCAGTATTCTCAAACAGTCTAACAATCCTAGACTTCTTTGAGGAATGCAGCTCCTGTCTTCAGCCAATCTGACAATCCCAGATTGTAGAAGAAATCACAACACTATAAATCTAATTGCCAAGTAACCTGCTACCCCTTCTGACTCCCTCAGATTGTAGACTCTACTTCAACAACATAGATTTAACACACAACACTATGAATCTAATTGCCAAGTAACCTGCTACTCCTACTGACTCCCTCAACTTGTAGACTCTACTTCAACAACTTAGATTTGACACAGTGGAACGAAAATAACAAGAGTACTTGCTTCTTGAAAGCTGAAACTCACAATTGACTTCTATGAAAATTTGGGTGTTTGCTTTTGGAAGTGTATGACTCTTTTGTGATTTTCAATTGCTAAGTATTCTGCCTTGAGCCTCCTTTTATAGATGTAGATTTGGGCATCTTCCAATGCTTATATTCGAGTTGAATCTTGCTGGATTCTCTGTAAAAATAACTTAACCAATTGGGCTTCATATCAATAAAAAACATATCTTCAGATTTCCTTTCAAAATAACTGGCCAATTAAATCACTTAGTTCCTTCCCGCCACAGCTCCTGAATTCCACAACACCTCACTTTATTTTTGTAATAAATCTTTTTAATCCTTTGATCAAATTAAATTAAATTCTCCACCGTATAAATTTCCTGATTGAATCTGGACCATTGGATCTTCATGCGCTAGTCCACATCTGGACCATACTGATTGTTATGCTGTGATCCTCTGATTTCGGCCTTCCCTGGACCACACTTCCTGACCCTCTGATCTTCTGATTTCGGCCATCTTGGATGCGCACCTGATATGCTATAATCCTCTTAATTCGGCCTTTGCTGGACTATACATTCTGTCCCTCTGATTTCGGCCAACACTGGGCCTTGGTCTGATTTTCTGATCTGGACCATCACTGGACCAAATAATTAATTCTGAGCCACTGATCTGGAAATCTTCCATCTGATCTAGACTAATTCTGGACTTTGGTCTAGATTAAATTGAAATTAAATCTGGACAATAAATATTTCTGTCTGGGCATTTTACCTTTGATTTTAGATCAGGTTTGGATTATTGTGGAAATCATTTCTTCTTGTCTTGACTTAGTTTCATGCTCTGAATCATGCTCTCTTATTGTCTGGGTCAAATCTGGATAGATTCTCTTGTTCTGGACTCATAAACTTAGCTTCTAGTTGAGTCTGGAATAAGTCTGGGCAGTTTAATATTTCACTGCCAGGCCATCTTCTGGTCAGAATAACTTCTGGAATGAAATTGATATTTGATTCCTGTTTGTCTGGAACAACTCTTCTTCTGGCAGGCTTTCCAATGGTATGATCCATGTTTCATTCTGATTTTTATTCCTTCTGATCTGCGCCATCAAAGATATCTTCTGGTCATGTTTTGACATTCCTGGAGTATCTTCTGGTCATTCCAGAATTCATTTTTATGGAATCCTTTGATTACTGCTTCTGATTCCTTTAGTTTCTGGGGCATTTAACTTAATAATTCAAAGTACAAAATAAGTTTACATAGAGTACATTTGTAAGCATCAAAATCCTAAGTACTTAGAACCAACATGGTTCCAATAACACCTCCAGGGGATATTAGAGGATGTCAAAACATCATCAGAGGATATCTTTCCTGGCCCAGATCAGAAGGAAGCAGAGTCCAGAAGGAGACCTGGTCCAAACAAGAAGGAAGCCTGCCAGAGGGAGACTTGGTCTAGACCAGAAGGAATCACAAGTCAGACTTGGTCCACACTTTATTTTGACCAGAAGATAGCTTGGCAGTGATTATAAAATTCAGTCCAGACAAGAAGAAATGATTGTCCAGATTTAATCCAGACTTGAATCCATATCAGAGGATAAATTTCCAAATTAAAATATCATAAGTCCAGATTTAATTCAGATTCAATCCAGACTAGAAGATAGCATGTCCAGATCAGAGGATAAATGTCCAGATTAAAATATCATAAGACCAGATTTAATTCAGATTTAATCCACACCAGAAGATAGCATGTCCACATCAAAATGTAAAATTCATGTCCAGATTAAATGATAAGTTTCAAAGGATAAATGTAAAATGGTCCAGACTTAAGTATCATGGCCTAGTTTTGGCCGACATCAGAAGATGATAAAATAGTCCGGATTTGTTCAAATGATCCAGTGTTGGCCGATATTAGAAGATTAGACCATATGGCCCAGTGTTGGCCGAGATCAGAAGATCAGATCATATGGTCCAGTGATTGGCCGAGATCAGAAGATCAGAACGTGTGGTCCAGTGTTGGATGAGATCAGAGAATCACAACAGATTAGATTGTATGGTCTAGATGTGGACGAGATCAGAAGATCAAACGGTCCAGATTTAATCATGATGAAAATCAGTGGAGACTTGATTAAATTCGAATAAGACTTGATCAAATTGTTAAGAGGATTTGATACAAAAATAAATTGAAGTCTTGTGGGTATTCAGAAGCTATTGGCGCGAAGAAAGATTTGGTCCAGAATTAATCAAGAATAGGATTGGCCAAAGTTATTTTCAAATGCAAATGTGAAGCTAAAAAGATATGTTTTTTATTTAAGTGAAACCCGATTGGCCAAGTAATTTTGGCAAGAGAATCTGGAAAGATACAGCTCAAACATAAGCATGGGAGAGACCCTAATTTTCATCTATAAAAGGAGGCTCAAGGCAGAAGACTCAACATCGAAAATACTTGAGAGTCATACACTTCCAACAGCAAAATACTTGAGTTTTCAGTGAGGTCAAATGTGAGTATCCGCTTTCCAGAAGCAAGTACTCTAAGTTTTTCTTTCCCTTGTGTTATGTCTAAGTTGTTGAAGTAGAGTCTACAATCTGAGGGAGTCAGAAGGAGTAGCAGATTACTTAGCAATTAGATTCAAGGTTCGTTTCCTCAAAAGTCTAGGGTTGTTAGACTTTTTGAGAAGACTGACTTGGAGGGTCAGTGGTACTTTGTAATTCAAGGTTTTTGAATTAGTGAAATCCTTCAAAGTGAAGGGACTGGACGTAGCCTAATTAACGGTGAGCCTGTATAAAATTCTGAGTTTTTATTTACTTTATATCCGCTGCTAACTCTGTTTTAATTCATACATAACAGGTTTTGTTTTAAAACTAAAAAGTATTCAAGATAGTCAAACACAATTCAACCCCCTTTTCTCGTGTTTGCACCTTCAATTGGCATCAGAGCTCGGTCTCAAGGCTGAGCACTTAACTAGTGTTTGAGGAAAGGTCCAAGGGGTCAACAACATGGCAGAATCCAAATATGATTTTGGAGGCAACATCAACAGACCACCCTTGTTTGATGGAGACAGGTTTGAGTATTGGAAGGAAAAAATGAGAAGTTTCTTCATATCTCAAGATCCTGAATTATGGAAGCTGGTAGTCAAAGGATACACTGCACCTACTGTTCCAGAAATTCCAACTCAAGAATTGGACATGGCAGATATGAAACCAGACCAGAGCAAATTATACAAACTGCATCACAAGTCCAGAACCATCATGATCAATGCCATCACATTCAAGGAATTTGACAGATGCACAGATAAAGAAACAGCAAAGAGCATATTTTACAATCTGGTTCTGATCTATGAAGGAAGCCAGCTGGTTCAAGAAGCAAGGGCTAACATACTGGTCATACAGTATGAGATGTTCAAGATGGAAGACGATGAAGACATTGATGGAATGTTCTGTAGATTCTAGACTCTGATATCTGGACTGAAGGTCTTGAAGAAAAGCAACACAACAGCAGATCATGTTAAGAAGATTCTAAGAAGCTTACATCTGTTATGGATGCAATGAACCTGGACATATCAAGTCAGAATGTCCAAATCTGGAAAAAGGCAAACAGCACAAGTAGAGTTCCAGATTCAAAAAGAAGGGTTTGATGGCAGCCTGGGATGCATCAGAATCAGAAGAAAAATAGTTTGACGAAGAAGAAGCAGAAACAGCAATGATGGCACACATCAGGTCTGCCTCTGGACTTCATAAAGGCATAGTTTTAGGAAGGAAAGCAGGCAGAAGGAAGAATGATCAAAGCAGTAATTCAGGAAAGTCTAGAAGCACATCAGAGGAAGCAATTCATATATATATATATATATATATATATATTTGCAAATGTTACAATTATTGTAGAACCAAGGTACTAGTATTTAGCAGAGTAGTTAAATGAGTTGAGATACAATAAATAAATATATGATAATATAAAAAAGTAGTCAATGGTTCATTGGTAATATAAAGAGACAAATAAATATTGCAAATGTGTTCAAGAACAATTTTTTTTTGTTCAATGTCAGAAAAGCCAACAAGTCAACAAACATAAAAGTTAGAATCAAGGTTTGTGGACTTAGGTATATTTAATGAAATATAATCCTTCGACGAGACAACTCAAATCAACAATGGAAGATACCTAAACTAAATCATGCGTCAAAGAAAAAGGCTCGACAAACGCTTCAATGGTGTCGAGCAACATTTTTCATTAGTTAGAAGATTTGGATCATGTCGATAAAACTATCTATTAGGCTAATTTTTTATAAATAGCAGTAGATAACTTCATTTCAGGGGCTACTTATTTGTTTTCAGAAATCACAATTAATGAAATGATTATTCTCTATTAAAATTTATTTCATTTTTATCTTCTTTGTATACTTTTCCAACTTTAACTTTAAGTCATTATCTTTTTCGTTTGTTTAATTTCTTTCATTTTAATATCCTACAGTTTAGTTTCTTGCAATTTACTTTTCAACAACATTACAATTCTAGCATTTTTCCTTGTTTGTTAGAACCCAAATTAGTTTTATGCCATTCTAGTTTTGACGATAACAAACTACAAGAGAACATTACTTCTTCACATGTGTTAAGTGTGTAAATCCTCCACTCATTTCCTCTAGTCAACAAGACAGAGTATGGACTACACTAAAGACAAACATGTTTTGACTCTATAAGAAAACATGCTTCGTCTAATGCTATAGAATTTTGTCTGATGACAATAATCTGATGAGAACTTCATGAAAATTCTAATCATTTGATGACTTTCATTTGTCTTGAAGGGAAAGTTAACTCCTAAAGCATTTGTCTTGAACAAGGAAGTGAGCCTCTACCAAAATGAAATAAATTTGAATTTAAGTAGGTGACATACATATTGGGACCAAGTTGGTTCTTTCAATTAAAGTTTTGATGTTAACATAGTCTAGAAGGAGACTCTGTCCTGACTAGAACGAGACTTGGTCCAGACTAGAAGGAAACATGGTACAGAAGGAGACTTGGTCCAGACCAGAAGGAAGCATGTCCAGAAAGAGACTTGGTCCAGACTAGAAGGAAACATTGTCCAGAAGAAGACTTGGTATGACCAGAAGGTAATCTTGTCCAGAAGGAGAATTGGTTAGACCAGAAGGAAACAGAGTTCAGAAGATAACTTAGTCCAGAACAGAAGACATGTTCCAGACTTGGTCCATAATAGAAGACTTGATCTATACTTGGTCCAGACCAGAAGATAGCATGGTCCACAACATATCACATGGTTCAGATTAGAAGATCACAGGTCTAAATCAGAATATCACATAGTCCAGATCAGAAGGTTACACTATCTAGATCAGGAAACTGAATTGTACACATCAAATCACATGGTCCAGACTTGGTCCAGATCAACAAATCATATGGTCCAGATTTAAATCATGATGCAAATCAGTGAAGACTTAATTAAAATTCGAAGAAGGCTTAATTGATTTTTGATAGAAATCTGATCACTAAAGACTTCATTGATTTGATTCAAAAATCACTGAAGACTTGAAGAAAATTCGAATGAAATTTGAAGCAAGAAGATACGGTTCAAAATTAAAGTAAAACAAGATTGGCCAATAGAATTTTCAAAGGAAATATGAGCAAGAAATATCTCGAAATTAAGCTTGGACAAAGCCCATATTTCAGCTATAAAAGGAGGCTTCAGGCCACAGTAGTAAGAATCGAAAAGTAGAAGAACTCAAGCATAAATTCCAGATTCATCTTAGAGTTCAAATCGATCAAAAAACACAGAACTCAAGTGTTTATGAAAGTGAAACAGTGCAGCAATCAGCTTATCCATAAGCAACTTTGCAGAGTTCCAAACCCTTGTAATCTACCCCGATAGTGGTTTAGATTCCTTCTTCAATATGGGGTTGTTAGATTGGTAGGAGAAGAGTTGAGTTATAGGGTCAAGGTGTTGTTCCTCAAAAGTCTGGGGTTTTCAGGCTGTTTGTGAAGACTTGGCTTGTAGGGTCAAGGTGTTGTTATTCCTCAAAAGTCTTGGGTTGTCAGGCTGTTTGAGAAGACTAGCTTAGAGGGTCAGGTTCTGTAATACAAAGTGTTTTGAATTAGTTGATTAAAGCCTTCGGAGTTAAGGGACTGGATGTAGCCAAGATACTGGTGAACCAGGATAAATTGTTGTGTTCTTATGCTTTTATGATTCGCTGCTTAATTTGATTATTTATTCAACAAGTAACTTAAATCAACATTCATCAAAAAAAAAAAAAAGAATTTGAGTTTGGCAAACACAATTCAACGTCCCTTCTCGTGTTTGCATCTTCAATTGGCATCAGAGCTCGGTCTCAAGACTTAGCATTTTACAGTGTTTGAGAAAAAGATCCAAGGGTTCAACAGGTCTGGATTCAATGAAAAAGCTGCTGGAGGAAACATCAACAAACCACCTCTGTTTGATGGGGAACGGTTTGAGTACTGGAAGGACAAGCTGAGGAGTTTCTTTATTTAACAAGATTCCGAACTTTGGGACTTGGCGGAAGATGGCTATACTACTCCAGAGAATGCTGATGGTGTTGAAATTCCTAGAATAAAGATGGATGTTGACCAAAACAAGATGTACAAGATGCATCATAAATTCTAAATGTTCATGATTAATGCAACCACATTTAAGGAATTCAACAAGTGCACCAAGAAAGAGACAACAAAGAGCATATATGATAGTCTGACTCTGACTTTGAAGGAAGCAAGCAAGTTCAAGAAGCGAAGGCCAACATTCTAGTCAAGAAGTACGAGTTGTTCAAGATGGAAGAAGATGAAGACATTGAAGCAATGTTTTCCAGATTCCAGACTCTGGTTTCGGGATTAAGAGTATTCAAGAAGAGCTACGCCACTAATGACTTAAGTTGCAAACACGAGAAGGGGGGTTGTATTGTGTTTGTCAAACTTGATTTCTTTTGCTGTTTTGTTGAATGTTGATACGAATTATTGACGAATAAGTAATCAGACTTAGCAGCAGATAATAACAACTTAAGAACACAACAATTTATCCTGGTTCACCATTAACTTGGCTACATCCAGTCCCTTCACTCTGAAGGCTTTAATCCACTAATTCAAAACACTTAGAATTACAACACCTGACCCTCCAAGTTAGTCTTCCCAAACAGTCTAACACCTTGACTCTATAAGTCAAGTCTTCTCCTACCAATCTGACAACCCCAGATTGAAGAAGGAATCTACACCTCTAACAAGTTTGATTACAAGGGTTTGGAACTCTGCAAAGTTTTTTATGGAAAGCAGATTTCTGCACCGAATTTCTCTCTCAAAAACACTTAGAAAATATTGCTTTTGCACTCAAGTGATTCTCTCTTTTAGAAAATATGAAAATCTAACTCTAAAAAGTAATCTTTGTTCAACATCAAATACTATATGTAATTCTGATATGCATGACCAAGTGTTACAAGATTTTATTGCTAAAGGTATGGAATGAAGCAAATATGCTTCTATGATCTTTGGGGTTGGCAACAATGGTAAAAGAGGCTTAGGATTTGATGAATCTGTAAGTGCAACTAAACCTATTCCCTCTAATGTTTGTGTGCTATTTGTGCTAAGAAAGGTCACTCAAAATTGTCTTGTCCCATGATACAATCTAGGAAACACAAGAAACCTTTCAAGACTAACAAACCTGGACCAGATTTGGGTACCAAAAGATAAAGTTGTCTATGTTGCAGATGTTCCGAGCAACCAAAGTGAAACACCAGTTATGGTGCCTGGTCAATGGATGCTGGAAATATATGAAGAGAAAAAGGTCTATGTTCCAGCACTTACGAAGAAGAAGCAGATTGACTCTGGTGGAAGAACAACTGGTAAATACAATGCCTATCAGAACCAAAAGTATATGAAGAACAGGAAATATCAAAACTGATAGAGGAAGCACACATATCAACAAAACTGGAACTATGAGAAGAAACAGAATTATCATCAGTTCCAGAATTATCAGAGGAACCTAATATATCAGCAGAAAGAGAAGAATCAGAATTAGGAGAGTTCTTCAAACACTCTAGTAAAATTCATCAAGACAACAAACCAGGAAGGGAATTCAAAGCCCTTCATCCAAACCATCTAATCACAGAACATACATATTTAGAATTTGAAAATCATAAACAAGAGGTTTTTCAGAGTAAAACTGAAACTGTTGACATAAAAGTTACATCTTGCTGTAAATACTATTATTGTTTGATATCTATGTTTACTGTGATAAAATAAAGCTTGATTTTAAAAATCAAAGCTAGATAAGTATTATGCAGGTTTTCAAACTGTCAGAGGATCCAAGTGATCCACGTTATGTGAACACTTCAACAGAAAAAGTATTTCAGTGGTTTAAAAAACAAGCAGAAACCACCAGAAGCATAATTAATGGTTTGGGTGTATTGAGTTCATTTTTAAATTATTTGATTTGTATTATGTTATATTACAAATAGCTTGACTTGAAAAGTCAAAGCAAGATGAAGCTGATGCTGGTTTACTAGAACCAAAAGCTGATGCGGATCTACCAAAACCAGAACCTGATTTACTAGAAGCTGATGCAGGTTTACTAGAACCAGAAGCTAATGCGAGTTACCAGAACTAGAAGCTAATTTACTAGAACCAGAAGCTGATCCAGATCTACCAGAAGCTGATTTACAAGAACCAGAAGCTGACATACTCAGGAAACTCATTCTTTTGGAATCCTGGGGGTGGTTTTACATATACTTCCTCATTAATATCTCCATTTAAAAAAAGAACATTTTACGTCCATTTGATACAAGATTGTATTGTTAAATGGAGCAAAAGATAATAAGATTCGAATAGTCTCTAACCTTGCCACAGGAGAAAATGTCTCAGTGTAGTCAATACCATCTTGTTGAATGTAGCCTTGTGCTACAAGTGTGGTTTTGTTTCTCATAACTTCTCCCTTTTCATTCAATTTATCTCTAAACACCCATTTAATTCCAATTGGTTTCTTATGTTTTGGTTTTGGCACCAGATCCCAAACAACAGTTTGTTTGAATTCATTTAATTCTTCTTGCATTGCTAAGTTCCACCCTTCATCAGAAAGGGCTTCATCCACATATGTTGGTTCTAATTTAGAGAGTAAGCCGAAACGAGATGTATCCTTAAAAAATAAATTTTGTCTTTTAGGAATGATTTGAATTTCAAATAATCAGAGTTAGAGGATGTGATGATTTATATTTCTAATCATTCCTTGGTTTCAAAGGTTCTTGACTTGCATTGTAATTGCCATTCTTATCCTCTGATGCATTAGAGGATGTTGTTGCCTCTGATTTAATTATCCTTTGGTTTGTTGATCTGATTTGTTTTGACCATTTCTTCTATTTTGCTTGGTTATGCTGATATTGAGTTCCATTTAAAGAGCTTGAATCCTCTAGTTTTGGTGTATCTGCAAAGTCATATTCTTGTTGTAACTCTTTATAGTTAGGTTGTTTGTCATTAAATCTGACATGAGTTGATTCTTCCACAATTTTAGTTTCTTGATTAAATAGTCTACAGGTTTTTGACCTTACAGAATATCCCAAAAGAATGCATTTTGGTGATCTAGAATCAAACTTGCCCAATTTATCTAGTGTTTAAAATAAAACAAATACAACTACATTGAAAAAAATAAGAAATGTTGGATTTTCTATTCTTCTATAATTCATAAGGTGTTTTATTACGCATAGGTCTAATTAATATTCTATTCTGAATGTAGCATGCAGTATTAGAGGGATCTATTATTTCATTCTTCAACACCATTTTGTTCTGGTGTTCTCGGAGAAGAAAAGTTGTGTGATATTTCATTCTTATCACAATAATTAAATAATAATTTGTTTTCAAATTATCCTCCTTGATCATTTCTAATTGTTATAATTTTAAGACATTTATGATTCATTACTTGTTTTCAAATAGCAATAAACACTTTATGGCAATCATCCTTATTTCTTACGAACTTTCCCATGTCCATCTAGTTTAATCATAAATAATGAGAAAACTATATTTCTCTCCATTTAGAGAGGCTGTTTTTACTCGACAAAAGACATCTATGTAAGAGCTAAAGGGGTTTGGATGTAGAAATAAAACTCTTAGAGGAAAATAAGTTTTTAGTTTGTTTTCCCTTTTGAAAAGCTTTTAAGGAGCAAACACGAGAAGGGGGAGTTGAATTGTGTTTGCCAAAGTTGAATACTTTTTGCTGATTTGATGAAAGTTGATATAAATTACTTGAAGAAGAAGCAATTAGATTCAGCAGCAGCGGATAAGAAAAGCATTGGTATTTGGTTACATAGATTTATCCAGGTTCACCATTAACATGGCTACATCCAGTCCCTAATTCAGAAGGCTTTAATCCAGTAATTCAAACACTTTGAATTACACAGCACTAGACCATTCAAGCCAGTCTTCCCAAACAGCCTGTCAGCCGCAAGCTTTTGAGCAACAACAACACCTTGACCCTACAAGCCAAGTCTTCTCCTACCAATCTGACAACCCCAGATTGAAGAAGGAATTTACAATACCTTGACCCTACAAGCCAAGTCTTCTCTAAACAATCTGACAACCCCAGTTTGAAGAAGGAAATGACACCACCTTAACCCTACAAGCCAAGTCTTCTCCTAACAATCTGACAATCCCAAGTTGAAGAAGGAACTTACAATACTATCGGGTTGGATACATAGGTTTGGAGCTTGAGTACTTGCTTCTAGAAAGCTGATTATAACAATGATTCTCACACTCTAAGAAAAGAACACTTAGAAAATATTTCTCTTTTTGAACTCTAAGATGAATTTGGATTTTAAGCTTGAGTTTTTCTACTCTCTTCTGTTTTTTGATGATTTCTTTTTCAGCCTTGAGTATCTATTTATAGTTATGATTTGGGCTTCTACTTGGTCCAAGTTTAATTTCGAATTATATTTTTTTCTGATTTCTTTTCTAAATTCTTCAACTTGATTCTGTTCCTTTTTAAATTTGAACAGAATCTTCTTCTGATTGAAATTAAATCTTCTTCAAATTTTGATTAGATCTTCTTCAAATTTCAATCATGTCTTCTTCGTATTTGAATCAAATCTTCTACAAATCTTGACCATGTCTTCTATCATACTCTGATGTTTGCCTCAGATGGTATCCTCTGACGATGTCCTCTAATTAGTGCCTCTGAAGGTATCCTCTAATTTTTGCCTCTAATGATATCCTCTAGTGGGATCCTCTAGTGATATACTCTAGTGGGATCCTCTGGTCATATCCTATGGGATCCTCTGGAGGTATCCTCTGGTGACATCCTATGGTGGTATCTTCTGGTGGCTTCCTCTGGTGACATCCTTTGGTGGCATCCTCTGGTGACATCCCCTGGTGGCATCCTCTGGAGGTATCATCTAGTGGCATCCTCTGGTGACATCCGTTGGCGGTATACTTCTTCGAACTCAAATATATTATTCTCATAAAATACTTTTGTTAACATCAAAACTTGAAGTGTAAAACCAACTTGGTTCCAAAAATCTCCCCTTTTTTGATAATGACAAAACTTGTATTTTTGATAACCACTTTTCTTTCTATTTCTTTGACTCCCCTAAGCCTAAGCATCAGTTTCTCCCCACTTTATTTTTTTATCAAATATCTTCTCCCCCTTTTGTCATCAGACAAAAAGACATGAAAGTGATCTTTCTCCCCTTTTTATTTTGCATACATGTTTACAACACTATTTAGACGGTTTTTTTTAATAATATGAATATAACATATTACAAAAAAATATCAAAACTAATTGAAAACTAACTACTTTGAAGTGATTACAATATCAGTCAGATATGAAAGTAAGATATAGGTTTTTCTTGATGAAGTCAAACCTATCTTCAGGTAGTGGTTTGGTGAATATGTTAGCCCATTGGTGTTCAGTGTCTACAAACTGCATGTTTGGTACACCTTTTTTAATAAAGTCCCTAATGATGTCAGGTCCAGAAGCGGTAAGGTAAAGTAGATATCTGATCATTCCTCTATAGGTTTTTTCTTGGTCAACTTTTTGGCCTAAAACATATTTTTCAAGTGAATAGGTAGGGTGCATTGGTGTAGCCATAGGTTTGCAATCACCCATCTTAAACTTCTTGAGAAGCTCTTTTGTATATTTAGTTTGATCAATGTAAATACCTTTTTGACTTTTCTGAATTTATATCCTTTAGAAGAACTTAAGGTCTCCCATCATACTCATTTGAAATTCATGCTGAATTAATTGAGAAAATTCTTGGCAAATAGTGCCATTAGTAGATCCAAAAAAAATGTCATCAACATAAACTTGAATAATAAGAATGTCATCTTCTATTGATTTTCTAAAAAGTGTATTGTCTACTTCTCCTCTTTCAAAGTTATTTTTAAGCAAGAAGTTACTAAGTCTATCATACCATGCCCTAGGTGCTTGTTTTAGACCATATAGAGATTTTCTAAGTTTAAAAACATTATTTGGAAATTCAGAACTTTTAAAACCTGGGGGTTGTTTAAAATAGACTTCTTCACTTATATAACCATTTAGAAAAGCACATTTAACATCCATTTGAAATAATGTAATGTTATTATTTACAGCAAAAGAGAGTACGATACGAATAGCTTCTAACCTGGCCACTGGAGCAAATGTCTCAGTGTAATGAATGCCCTCTTGTTGACTGTTGTGTTGTGCAACAAGTTTTGCCTTGTTTCTGACCACTTCACCTTTTTTATTTAGCTTGTTTCTGAAAACCGACTTGCAAGAATCCATCGATCATTTGCCAATGCTTCATTAATAAAGGTATGCTCAATTGATAAGAGTAAGCATAAACAAACTGGTGTCATTAAGTGATGATCTGGTCCTTAAAGGATCTCTTGCACTTCCAATTATTAGAGTTTCAGGATGAGATGGCTTGTACTTCCATCCACATATTTTTTCTGACTGATCTTCTGATTCATCCTTTGAAAATTTGTCATTTTTTCTGATTTGCTTGTATCCTCTACTTTTTCAAGTTCTTCTAGTTTGTTTGCAGCAACTTCCCTTGGTTTTGGTAAACCTGGTTCCTCTAAATTTTTGACAGTCTGCAAAATACTTATCTAGCTTTGATTTTTAAGATCAAGCTTCTTGTTATCACAGTAAACATAATATCAAAACAATAATAATATTTAAAGAAAGATATAACCTATATGTCAATAGTTTCAGTTTCACTCTAAAAACCCTCTTATTTCTTCTTTTCTGGTTTTCAGATTTTGAATTTGCATATTCTATGATTAGAGTGTCTGGATGAAGGGATTAGAATTCCCATCTAGGTTTGTAGTCTTAATGAAATTGATTGGAGTGTTCAAAGAAGTCTCGTGATTCTTATTGTTAATCTGACACTTCTTTTTCTACTGATATATCAGGTTCCTCTGATAGTTTTGGAACTGATGGTAATTATGATTCTTCTGGTAGTTCCAGTTTTGTTGATATGTGTAATTTACTGCCTATTTTGATTTGGTTGATATGTGTGATTGCTTTGATATTTCTGATTCATCATATGGTTCTTTTTCTGATATGTATTGTGTTGACCAGTACTTCTTCCACAAGATCCAATTGGCTTCTGTTTGGTAGGTGTTGGAACATAGAGCTTTTTCATTTCATATTTGCAAGCATCCATTGACCAGGCACCCTGACTGGTGTTTCAATTTGGTTGCTTAGAACATCTGCCACATCAACAATTTTACCTTTTGGTATCCAAATCTGGTTGGGTCCTGGTTTGTTACTTCTTAAAGGTTTCTTGTTTTTCCAAGTGGTTAAAATAGGACAAGATATTTTAGTATGACCTTTCTTATAGCAAATAGTACATAAATAATCAGAGGGAACAAATATAGGTTCAATTACTTTTTCTTGAAATTCTATTCCTCTTTTACCATTTCTACTAACACCATAAATCATATATGCATATTTGCTTCTTTCCATACCATTAGCAAGAAAGTCTTGAAATACTTGTTCATGCATATCAGAATTACATGTAGTATTTTCACTTGATGTTGAACAATGATTACTTTTTAGAGTTAGATTTTCAGCCTTATGTTCAACAATATTAGTTTTAAGAGCTGCATTTTCTGTTTTACATTTTGCACTTTGATTCTTTAAAACATTGACTTCTTCGGTTAGAATTTTATTTTCTTTCCTAAGTGTTTTCAGTTTTAAAGACGATTTGTTATTAATATTTAAAATATCATTTATTGAACTAATTAAATCAGGTCGGGTGAATTCATAAAATATCTCTTTTTCTTCATCTGCTGATTCACTTCCAGAGTCAGAATATGTGTTGAATCCAGAGGCAGAGTTGGTGTGAGCCATCATAGCCAAATCTGCTTCTTCATCATCAGAGGATTCATCAGAATCATCCCATGTAGCCATCAGATTCTTCTTCTTGGGTCTAAAATCTTTCTTCTAGTGTTTCCCTTTCTCCATGTTTGTACATTCAAACTTGATATGACGAAGTTCATTGCATACATAGCAGATGATACTTTTCTTGTCATATTCATCCTTTCCTTTGTTGGAATGCTTGGAATACATTTGGGGAAATTTCTTCTTTCTGTTGTGCCACATTTTATAACCTTTCTACTTATGAAAGCAATCTCCTTTTCCTCTTTGTTCAGATTTTGATCATCTGAATCACTATCTTCTATTTCTGATATTGCTTTTAGAACCTTCTTCTGCTTGGATTTCAAGGCTAGGGTTTTTTTTATTTTTCTTGGGATTATCTTCTTCAAGCTCAATTTCATGTGATCTGAGGGAGCTGATTAATTCTTCCAACTTTAGAGTATTCAGATCCATCGCTTCATGAATGGTAGTGAACTTTTGTCTCCACTTGGTTGGCAGGCTCCTAAGGATTTTCTTCACATGATCAATAGAAGTGTAACTCTTCTCAAGTACCTTTAATCCTCATATCTGAGTCTGGAATCTAGAAAACATTGTTTCAATGTCTTCATCTTCTTCAATCTTGAACAACTCATACTTTTTGACTACGAGGTTGGCCTTTGCTTCTTGAACTTGCTTGCTTCCTACATACGTTAGAGTTAGACTATCATAAATACTCTTTGTTGTCTCTTTGTTGGTGTACTTGTCAAATTCCTTGAAGGTGATTGCATTTATCATGAATGATCTGGATTTATGATGCATCTTGTACATCTTCTTCTCATCAGCATTCATATCCTTTCTTGGAATTTCAATACCGTCAGTATCCTCTAGAGCAATATAACCATCTTCCAACAAGTCCCAAAGTTCAGGATCTTGTGAAATATAGAAACTTCTCAACCTGTATTTCAAATACTCAAAACGTTCTCCATCAAATAAAGGTGGTTTGTTGATGTTTCCTCCGACAGCTTCTTCACTGAATAAAGACATATTCAATCCTTGGATGTTTTCTCAAACACTGCAAAGTGCTCATCATTGAGACCGAGCTCTGATGCCAATTGAAGGTGCATACACGAGAAAGGGGGTTGAAGAAGAAGCAATCAGATTCAACAAAAATGGATAATAAAAGCATTAGTATTTGGACACATAGATTTATCTTGGTTCACCATTAACTTGGCTACATCCAGTCCCCTCATTCAGAAGGCTTTAATCAGCTAATTCAAACACTTTGAATTACACAGCACCATAACCTTCAAGCCAGTCTACCCAAACATCCCGATAGCCCCAAACTTTTGAGGAACAACAACACCCTGACCCTACAAGACAAGTCTTCTCCTACAATTCTGACAACCCCATATTAAAGAAGGAACTTACACCACCTTGACCCTACAAGCCAAGTTTTCTCCTAACAATATGACAACCACAGATTGAATAAGGAACTTACACCACCTTGACCCTACAAGCCAAGTCTTCTCCTAACAATCTGATAACCCCTGATTGAAGAAGGAAATTACACCACTATCGGGTTGGATACAATGGTTTGGAGCTTGAGTAGTTTCTTCTAGAAAGCGGATTATAACAATGACTCTCACACTCTAAGAACACTTAGAAAATATTTCTATTTCGCACAAGTGTTTCTCTTTTTGAACTCTAAGATTAATTTGGATTTTAAGCTTGAGTTATTCTACATTCTTCTATTTTTCGATGATTTCTTCTTCAGCCTGGAGTATCTATTTATTGTTGAGATTTGGGCTTCTACTTGGCCCAAGTTTAATTTCGAATTGTATTTTGTTCAGATTTCTTTTGTAAATTCTTCAACTTGATTTTGTTTGTTTTTAAATTTGAATCAAATCTAATGATTGCCTTGGATGATATCCTCTGATGATGTCCTCTGATTCCTGCCTCTGAAGGTATCATATGATTTTTTCCTCTGATGACATCCTCTGATTTTTGCCTCTAATGATATTCTCTGATTTTTGACTTTGGTGGTATCCTATCATTTTTGCCTCTGGTGATATCCTCTGGTGGGATCTTCTAGTGATATCCTCTGGTGGGATCCTCTAGTGATATCCTCTGGTGGGACCCTCTGGTGATATCCTCTGGTGACATCCTCTAGTGGCATCCTCTGGTTCTATCCTCTGGTGGCATCCTCTGGAGGTATCCTCTGGTAACATCCTCTTGTGGCATCCTCTAGTGATATCCTCTGATGACATTCTTTGGTGGCATCCTCTGGAGGTTTCCTCTAACGACATCCTCTGGTGGTATACTTCTTCGAAGTCAAATATATTATTCTCATAAAATACTTTTGTTAACATCAAAACTTTATGTGTAAAACCATCTTGGTTCCAACATGTTTCACACATAACTTTTGTTTTGTATCTAAGATTAGGTAGTTCTTTAACAAATTGAATTTTATTCAATTTTGATATTAATTTTAAGTTTACATGACCCAACCTTTTATGCCAAATTAATTGTTCTTCATAACTAACATAAGGCACTTAACATCTTGTTTCTCTAACTTTTAAAGGTTTATTTTGTATAAGTTATTTTGCGTCTATCTTGTAAACAGTATAGATCCGTCCTTTTGACTAATTGCTTTACATAAATTTTTATTAAACATAAAGTCATAGCCAATGTCACTTAATTGACTAATATTTAACATATTATGTTTACGACCTTGAACAAATAAAACATTATTAAGGGATGGTTAAGAACCGTTACCAATTGTACCATGTCCTATGTTTTTTCCTTTCTAGTTGCCTCCGTAGCCCACTAATCATCCTTCCTTCATGATCAGATTTTGGAACAAAGACTTAATGCCTGTCATATGACACAGGCATCCATTGTCTTGGAACCATGGTTGGAGTTTCAACTATGTTGCTGAAAACATCTGCAAGCGGAAAGACTTTATGTTTAGGTACCTATATCGGATTGGGTCCTTGTTTGTTAGTCTCTAAAGGTTTCCTAGTTTTCCACATTTTTAACATGGGACGTGAAATTTTGTATGTCTCTTTTTAGAACATATTGTGCATATTGCCTCTAGGGAGGTAGTATTCTCTATGGTTTCTTCAAAGCCGAATCCCCTCTTACCATTCCTATTGACATCATAAATCATTGATGCCATCTTACTTCTATCAATGCTATTTATCATAAAGGTTTGAAATGATGATTAAAACATGACAGAATTACAAGTTTTATCCTCCAAAGGTTTAGTTAGTTATCACTTAGAATTAAAAAATTTCTTTTAATTTCTTCAAATTCTTTCTCAACAAGATTATGCTTTTTAGTTAATTCAACATAATTTTTTCTTAATATTTGAAGTGTTAAAGATAATGATTGATTCCTATTAAAAAATCCTTTAAGGCAGTAATAAGCTCATTTCGAGATAGTTGATAAATACCTCTACTTCATCATCACTGTTTGAATTCGAGTCTGATTGAAGGATGACCATAAGTGCCATGTTTGCATATTCATCTTCATCAGATTCTTCTGAGTCTTCTCAATTATGAGACCCTTCTTCTTTCTTCTAATTTTTATTTTCAAGTCTAGGACATTCGGACTTAAAATGTCCATATTCATTACATTCAAAGCATAAGATTTTCTTTTTTATTAATTCCTTTTTCTTTGTTCTAAAATTTTTTAAAGTCTCTTTGAGGAAAATGTTCTCATTTTTGCCAAATACGCTGAATTCTTCTGGAGATGAAAGATAATTCTTTAGCCTTTGAATCCTCTTTTTGTTCATGTAAATCACCATCATTTTCATCCTCTCATTCATCATTTTCATGTAAGGCTTTCTTTTCTTTTGATCTAAGAGCCAAAGAAGTTTTCTATTTCTTTGGCTCATCCTCTGCCAATTCTGTTTCATGTGATCATAGTGAGCTATTTAGGTTCTTTGCTCTTGTATGGCTGGGATTTTTGGTGTTTATTTACTTGGTAGACTTCTAAGAATTTTCTTTACATGGTCTATCGTAGTATAACTTTTCTCCAAAACTTTTAGGTCTGAAACCAATGTTTGAAATTTTGAAAACAATGTTTCAATGTTTTCCTCTTCTTCCATTTGGAATAATTCATATTATTAACTTATCTCTTCCCTTATCTCTATTAACTTTCAATCTGTTAATTATCAAGTTAAATCGATAAATTGAACTATTGATTTTAACTAACCAAGAACATTCTCTGTTTTCTGGTGAAAACCAAGAACGTTCTCCGTATCAATCTTGAGTTATTTTCTTAAGTTTTTAACAGGAATTTTAAAAGGGCGAATTTACAATTCAAACCCCCATTTCTTGTAAATCGACTTTGCTACTTCATAGGTTGCTCAGAGTTTGAATGTACCTTTTGTTTCTTCCTTTGAAGAGGGGTTGTCGTGTCTTCATTGGCGATGGTTATTTCTTCCTCATCATCTCCAGTCCATAGAGTCTGAACGACTTTTTTTCTCTTCTTCTCAAAAACCTAGGCCAGATTGACACATTCTAAGATATTCTAGATCAGCTTTCTTGTTGTCTTTTGAAAAAATGGGAGCAACAAAATAATCAATCTCAGATAGAGCAGTGCGAGAACAATTGGCTTGACCTGTTGTTCTTCTAGCGTCACCACTAGGTCGAATCCAATGCCTTTGGGACTCTAGTCTCATCTTGATGCTTTGAGAGATGTTCAACATTAGACCCTTATGATCTTTGCTAGCATGGTTCACTAACCCACGTTTGGGCACCACACACCCCATAAGGACTTTGAAAAGAACTCTGTAGTTTGGTTTGAGGTGTACAAACATGAAATTCACTTTGGGGTCTTTGAAGAGTTCTTTTTCAATTCTGAAAGAGCCAACCGTTGAATCATACCCATTTTCTAGCATCATGCCTTCATTTGGGAATCTTGGGATGGCAACAAGGGATTACTCAATGATCTTGATAAGGAGACCCAACACATTACTTGATACCTTGATGTCGGTATCAGCAATCCTCCAAAACTCTTTTACCTAGACGTCCAAAGCAATCTCTTGTTCTAAGTTGAAGTATTTAAACTAGCCTACCTCAACAAGCTCCTCAACGAAGTTAAACTAGCGAAATCGACCTTCAGTTCGAGAAGAATCTCAAGTTGATTCAAGTTGCATTGAAGCGTTGGAACATATGAGACATTTGCAGTTGAGGGGATTTAGGGAGAACGAGAATTTTATCGGTTTGCAAAGAACGAAACTATGGGAGTTGTGATTGATTGTGAGTAATAAAAAACTTAAGTGCCAAAACAATTGAGTTTTCAAAGTTAGTACTAAACGCACGTGTGAGACACCTGTATGAGTATTACACCTTGCGAGAATTAAAATTGTTCATATCCAAGATTAACTGAATTTTGATTAACTAGAGGCACAAACAAATTCAATATGACCAGAGGTAGAGCACACAAATTTTTACCCATTCACTCTGCTTTACTAGAGGCAAGGCTTACGGAGGATTAAACATCATTCTTTAATAAACAAAATATTCAGACGTTTATTTATAAGACTAAATGTGTCCTTAGTAAGGGGTTTTGTCAAAATATTGGCCTACTAATGATTAATGTCGACAAATTTAATATCTAAAATACCCTTATCGACATAACCCCTTATAAAGGGTTGTTTAATCTCTATATCTTTTGCTCTAGAATGTAAAATAGAGTTTTTGGTTAAACATATAGATAAAGTATTATCACAGATGATAAAGTTGTTACTCACATATGTTTTGAAATCTTCTAGTTGATGTTTCATCCACAATAGTTGAGTCCTACAACGAGCTAATACGATATACTCTACTTCTGTTGTAGACAAAGCAACAATGGTTTGTCTTTTGCTCGACTAGGAGATTAGATTATCACCAAGAAATGTACAATTTCCACTGGTGCTCTTCCTTTCTTGCTTATCTCCAGCATAGTCAACATCACAAAAACGTACTAACCTGTACTCAGAGGATGACTTGTAACACAAACAAAGGTTATTAGTGTCTTTCGGATATCTCAAGATTCTCTTAACAACTGTTAACTGGGATTCTTTAGGATCAGACTGAAATCTGGGACACATATACTAAATAGGATATTAGGTCTAGAGGTAGTTAAGTAAATGAGGGAATCTATCATTCCTCTATATACCTTTTGATATACCTTTTTACCTGACTCATCTTTGTGAAGAGAACATGTTGGATGCATAGGTTTGGACATTGGCTTACATTCATCCATTTTACATTTCTTAAGTAGTTCTCTTGTGAATTTGGTCTGGTGGATAAGTACACCCTCTGATTTTTGATGAATTTGAATTCCAAGAAAGGAATTTAATTCTCTCATCATGCTCATTTAAAATTCATTCTACATTAGCTTAGAGAATTCTTTGTTGAGAATGAGAAGGTCATTATTAGATAATTTGCTAAATAAAGTAGTGTCAACCTGGTCTCTTTCAAAATCATTTTTTAATAAGAAATTGCTTAGTCTATCTTATCAAGGTCTTGGAGCTTGTTTTAGACCGTACAAGGATTTCTTTAGTTTGAAGACATGGTCTTGAAATTCGTTATGGTGAACACCTAGAAGTTGTTTGACATACATTTCTTCATTTATGTATCCATTTAAGAAAACACTTTTCACATCTATTAGATATAGAGTAGTTTTATAAAATACAAAAAAAGAAAGTAAAAGTTTGATAGCCTCTAACCTTGCCACAGGGGGGAATGTTTTAATGTAATCAATGCTTGCCTGCTTACTATATCCTTGGGATAAAAGTCTAGCTATTTTTCTAACCACTTCACTTTTCTCATTGATTTTGTTTCTAAAAACCCATTGGGTTCCAATTGGCTTCTTATCTTTAGTATTAGGGATGAGATCACATAGGTCATTCCTTTTGAATTGATTTAACTCTTCTTGCATAGCCAATATCCATCCATCATTTGATAGTGCTTCGTCTATAGTTGTAGGTTCAATTTCAGATAGCAGTCCAAACATAGACATTTCCTTGAGAGCGGATATGGTTTTTAGAGGATCGTTTGTGTTTCTTATTATTAGAGAATCTAGATGAGAGGACCTGTATTTCCATCCAGCTTTGGATTCTTAATGCCTTGGATTCCAATTCACTTTGGACTAACTTTGTTGATTCCATTTTTTTATTTGGTTCCTCTTGTATATCTGGTTCCTCTAAAATTTGTAGATGTGCAAAGTCTACGTCTAGCTTTGACTTTTTGTTGTCAAATTTTTTGTCATCAAAATTGACATAATTGATTCCTCAACAATCAGTTTTTCTTTGTTGTATACCCTAGAGGCTTTAGATCTTTCAAAGTATCCCAAAATGATGCACTTTTGAGATCATGAATCAAACTTGTCAAGATTGTTTCTGGTGTTCAAATATAGCATATACAATCAAACTGATGAAAATATGAAATGTTGGGCTTTATTTATTTCCACAATTTATAAGGAGACTTATTAAGAATAGGTCTAATATAGATTCTATTCTTAATTTAACATGAATTGTTCACTGATTTTTTTCTCAGATTCTGTTTTGAGCATTTTTCTCATATTCTGTTTTGAACATTTTTCTCTGACAGATTCATCTGACGATATCCTTTGGTGACGTCATCCTCTGATATCTACTTCTGGAGACGTCATCCTCTGATTTCTGCTTCTGGTGACGTCATCTTCTGATCTATTCTTCTGATGACATTTTTCATTCTTCTTCTAAGTCAAATATGTTATTTTCATAAAATACATTTGTTAACATCAAAACTTTAATTGCAAGAACCAACTTGGTTCCAACAATCTCCCCCTTTTTGATGATGACAAACAATGTATTTTTGATAATACTTTTTCTTTCTTTTGACTTTGACTCCCCCTGAGAGTAAGCTTCATTTTATATTTTCTCCCCCTAAGTCTAATGCCCAGATATCAAATACATCATACATCATCTTCTCTTCCTTTCAAATACATCATCTTGAATACCAACTGAAGGTGCAAACACGAGAAGGGGGGTTGAATTGTGTTTGTCAAACTTAATTACTTTTGCTATTTTGTTACATATTGATTTGAATTATTCGATAAATAACTAATCAGATTCAGCAGCAGATAATAATAACATAATAACACAGCAATTTATACTGGTTCACCGTTAACTGAACGTGATTGCATTGATCATGAACGTTCTGGATTTGTGATGCAACTTGAAAATCTTCTTCTGATCAGCATCCATATCTCTTTTGGAAATTTTAATACCATCAGCATCTTCTGGAGCAGTATAACAATCTTCCACCAATTCCCAAAGTTCAGGATCTTGTGAAATAAAAAAACTTCTCAGCCTGTCCTTCCAGTATACAAATCGTTCTCCATCAAACAGAGGTGGTCTGTTGATGTTTCCTCCAGCAGCTCTTCATTGAATCCGGACATATTTATCCCTTGGATCTTTCCTCAACCACTGTAAAGTGCTCAGTCTTGAGACCGAGCTCTGATACCAACTGAAGGTGCAAACACGAGAAGGGGGGTTGAATTGTGTTTGTCAAACTTAATTACTTTTGCTGTTTTGTTAAATATTGATTTGAATTATTCGATAAATAACTAATCAGATTCAGCAGCAGATAATAATAACATAATAACACAGCAATTTATACTGGTTCACCGTTAACTAGGCTACGTCCGGTCCCTTCCTCCAGAAGGCCTTTTTTACTAATTCAAACTCCTTTGAATTACAACACTACTGACCCTTCAAGTCAGTCTTCCCAAACAGCCTGACAACCCCAGACTTTTGAGGAACAACAACACCTTAACTAAACCAGCTAAGTCTTCTCAAACAGCCTGACAACCCCAGACTTTTGAGGAATAACAACACCTTGACTAAACCAGCCAAGTCTTCTCCTACCAATCTGACAACCCCAGATTGAAGAAGGAATCTACACCACTATAATAAAGGTTTGGAACTTTGCAACGTTGCTTCTGAAAAGCTGTTTGCTGCACTTATTCTTGCACTCTTTTATTGCTTCTGGAAAGCTGATTGTTGCACTGTATTTCTCTCTCAAAAACACTTAGAAAATATTGCTCTTTCTCATTTGTGTTTCTCTCTTTTGAACTCCCAGATAACTTTGAATTGAAGTTTGAGTTCTTGTGTTTTTCGATACTTTATTCTTCAGCATTAAGTCTCTATTTATAGTTGAACTGTAGAACTTCACTGATGCTTTACTTCTGCAGTATATTTCGATTAATCTGTTTTTAGAATATTCTTGAGTAGTTTGCTCATATTCTATTTTGAGCCTTTTGCTCACTGATCTGTTTTGAACATTTTGCTCCGCTTCTGTTTTGAGCATTTTTCTCATATTCTATTTTGAGCCTTTTTCTCCAATTCTGTTGTGAGCATTTTTCTCAGATTCTGTTTTGAGCATTTTTCTCAAATTCTGTTTTGAACATTTTCTCTAACACATTCATCTGACTATATCCTCTGGTGACGTCATCATCTGATATCTACTTCTGGAGACGTCATCCTCTGATTTCTGCTTCTGGTGACGTCATCTTCTGATCTATTCTTCTGATGACATTTTTCATTCTTCTTCTAAGTCAAATATGTTATTTTCATAAAATACATTTGTTAACATCAAGACTTTAATTGCAAGAACCAACTTGGTTCCAACAATCTCCCCCTTTTTGATGATGACAAACAATGTATTTTTGATAATACTTTTTCTTTCTTTTGACTTTGACTCCCCCTGAGAGTAAGCTTCATTTTATATTTTCTCCCCCTAAGTCTAATGCCCAGATATCAAATACATCATACATCATCTTCTCCTCCTTTCAAATACATCATCTTCTCCCTCGGATATTTTATCAAATATTACATCTTCTCCCCCTTTGTCATCAGACAAAAAGGATTGAATGAAGAAAAGAGATCCTCTGTTTTTTTTTTCACTCTTTTTTTTTTTATAGAAGTACATGAAAAATAAAATAACATACAAATTAAACTAAGCTATTAGGTTAGGGATGAAGATAAGATTAAGGTTTTTCTTGATGAATTCAAACCTATCTTCAGGTAGTGATTTAGTGAATATGTCAGCCCATTGATGATCAGTGTCTACAAATTGAATGTTAAGTACCCCTTTTTGAACATAATCTCTGATGAAGTGGTGTTTGATCTCTATGTGTTGGGCTCGAGAATGTAGGATAGGGTTTTTGGTTAGGCAAATTGCAGAGGTGTTATCACAATAGATGGGTATGTTGGATTCTAATATTTTGTAGTCTTCAAGTTGATGCTTCATCCAGAGTAGTTGAGAGCTGTAGCCAGCTGCTGAAATGTATTCAGCCTCTGCTGTTGACATGGCAATGGTGTGTTGTCTCTTACTGCACCACGAAATTAAATTGTCTCCTAAAAAGGTACAATAGCCACTGGTGCTTTTTCTTTCAAGTTTATCTCCAGCATAGTCAGAATCGCAGTATCCACTCAGTTTGTATGTAGGAGTTTTCTTGTAAAACAAGGTGAGGTTGGTAGTGCCTTTTAGGTATCTAAGGATTCTCTTAACAGCAGTTAGATGAGATTCTCTAGGATCAGATTGAAATCGAGCACATACACACACACTAAATATGAGATTCCTCTGTAGATTTTCTGGTCAACTTTTGTTCCTGATTCATCTTTATCAAGTGAACAAGTAAGATGCATTGGTGAAGCCATAGGTTTGCAATCACTCATCTTAAACTTCTTGAGAAATTCCTTTGTATATTTAGTTTGATGAGTGTAAATACCTTCTGGACTTTGTTGAATTTGTATTCCTAGAAAGAACTTAAGTTCCAGTTTTGTTCCAGTGGAGACTTGATCCAGTGGAGACTAATGGTAATTCTGATTCTTCTAGTAGTTCCAGTTTTGTTGATATGTGTGATTTCTCTGCCTGTTTTGATTTTGGTGATATGTGTGATTTTTCTGCAAGTTTTGATTATGTTGATACTCTAGATTTTTCTAATATTTCTTGTTTATCATGGGGTTCTGGTTCTAATAGGTATTGTGTTGACTAGTACTTCTTCCACCAGAGTCAATTGGCTTCTGTTTGGTAGGTGTTGGAACATAAACCTTTTTCCCTTCATATATTGCAAGCATCCTTTGACGAGGCACCATGACTGGTGTTTAAATTTAGTTGCTTAGAACATCTACAACATAAACAATTTTATCTTTTGGTAACCAAATCTGGTTGGGTCCTGGTTTGTTAGTTCTTAAAGGTTTCTTGTCTTTCCATGTGGTTAGCATAGGAAAATATATATTAGTATGACCTTTCTTATGGCAAATAGTACATAAATTACCAGAGGGAACAAATTTAGGTTCAATTACTTTTTCTTGAAATTCTATTCCTCTTTTACAATTCCTACTAACACCATAAATCATAGATGCATACTTGCTTCTTTCCATACCGTTACCAAGAAAATCTTGAAATACTTCTTCATGCTTATCAGAGTTACAATGTGGTGTTTTCAATTGATGTTGAACTATAATTACTTTTAAAAGTTAGATTTTCACCCTTTAGTTCAGCAATATCAGTTTTCAAATTTGCATTCTCCGTTTTAAGTTCAGTAATATCAGTTTTCAGAGTTGCATTATTTGTCTTAAGTTTAGTAATATCAATTTTCAGAGTTACATTTTCTGTTTTAAATTCAGCACTTTGATTCTTTAAAATATTAACTTTTTCAGTTAGACTTGTCATACTCTTTGAAGTCAAATATATTGTTCTCATAAAATACTTTTGTTAACATCAAGACTCTAAATGTAAAACCAACATGGTTCCATCAATCTCCCTCTTTTTTATGATTACAAAACTTATATTTTTTAAAAGTGTAAAAGAGTGTTGTTATGTCTGAAGGTGCAAACACGAGAAGGGAGGTTGAATTGTGTTTGACTAATTTGAATACTTTTTCTGTTTTTGCAGTTTTATAATAAAACCTGATGTATGAATAAAACAGAGTTAGCAGCGGATATAAAGTAAATATAAAACAAATAATTTTATACTTGTTCACTGTTAACTAGGCTACGTCCAGTCTCGTCACTTTGAAGGATTTTACTAATTCAAAAACCTTGAATTACAACAATACCACTGACCCTCCAAGTCAGTCTTCTCAAACAGTCTAACAATCCTAGACTTTTGAGGAAAAGAACCTTGAATCTAATTGCTAACTAATCTGCTACTCCTTCTGACTCCTTCAGAATGTAGACTCTACTTCAACAACTTAGATCTAACACAAGGGATATAAAACATAGAGTACTTGCTTCTGGAAAGCTGATACTCACAATTAAACCTCACTTAATACTCAAGTATTTTGCTTTTAGAAGTGTATGACTCTCCAGTATTTTCGATGCTAAGTCTTCTGCCTTGAGCCTCCTTTTACAGATGAATAATTAGAGTCTCTTCCATTCTTAAGTTCGAGCTGTATCTTGCCAGATACTCTTGCAAAAATAACTTGGCCAATCGAGTTTCACTTAAATAAAAAACATTTCATTTTAGCTCCAGATTTGCATTCAAAAATAACTGTGGCCAATCTGGTTCTGGATTAATTCTGGACCAAATCTTTCTTCCTGCCAATAGCTTCTGAATTCCCACAAGACTTCAATTTATTTTTGTATCAAATCCTCTTAATACTTTGATCAAATTTCTATTAATATTTAATCAAGTCTTATTCGAATTTAATCAAGTCGCCACTAATTATCATGATGATTAAATCTAGACCGTATGATCTTCTGATCTCGACCACATCTGGACCATACAATCTGATCTGTTGTGATCCTCTGATCTCGGCCAACACTGGACCACATGTTCTGATCTTCTAATCTCGGTCAATCACTAGACCATATGATCTGATCTTCTGATCTCGGCCAACACTGGGCCATATGATATGATCTTCTGATCTCGGCCAACACTGGGCCATGATGCTTAAATATGGACCATTGATCTGAACATTTTCCCTCTGATCTGGACCAATTCTGGACTGAGTCTAGATTAAACTGAAATTAAATATGGAATTCTGATATTTTAATCTGGACATTTACCTTTTGATCTGGACTTAGTTTTATACTCTGAACTATGCTATCTTCTGGTCTGGACGAAGTCTGAACCAAGTCATTTGTTTTGGACCAATAATCTTTTGGTCTAGACCAAGTCCCCCTCTGGCAGGCTTCCTTCCAGTCTGGTCTAGGTCTTCTTCTACGCTCTGCTTCCTTCTGATCTGGGCCAGGAAAGATATCCTCTGATGATGTTTTGACATCCTCTAATATCCTCTGGTGCCTTATGGATGCATCCTCTTGTATCATCTGGAGGTGTATTCTCTGGTAACTCATCTTCTGCCTCTGGTAACTTCATCTTCAGGTGGAATTTAATATAATAATTCTAAGTACAAAATAAGATTACGTGGAGTGCTTTTGTAAACATCAAAATCCTAAGTACTTAGAACCAACTTGGTTCGAACAATCTCCCCCTTTTTGATGATGACAAAACCTTAACTTATTTTGTTAGCTTATAACTTATTTAAAAAGACTTTGAAAAACATGAAACAAATTTGAAGTACTTGAAATACACCCCTCAAAACCAATCTCTCCCTCTAAGTCTAATAATGACTTTTTCTTCTCCTTTTCAACTCCTTCTTAAATCACTCTTTCTTTTCTCTTATTCTCCTCTCCTTTTCAACTCCTTCTTTATTCTCTCTTTCTTTTCTCTCTTCACATTTCCTCTCCTTTTCAACTCCTTCTCTTTTCACTCTTTCTTTTTCTCTCTTTATTTTTCTCTCTCTCTGTTTCCTCTCTTTTTCAACTCCTTCTTAAATCACTCTTTCTTTTCTTTTCTTCTCCTCTCTTTTTATCTCTCCTTTTCTACTTATTTCTCCATTTTCTCTCTCTCTCTCTCCCCCTGTTTGTCATCAGCCAAAAAGAGGTCCTACTAGTTTTGTATTTTTTTTTCTCTTTACAAAGTACAGAAAGTAAAAACAAGAAAATAAAAGACATCAAGTAAAATTACAAGAAAATTAAAAACTCCTAAGATGACTACTTGAGCTAGTCAGATATGGAGATAATGTTGAGATGCTTCTTGATGAACTCGAACCTATCTTCAAGTAATGCTTTGGTGAAGATATCAGCCCATTGATGATTAGTGTCCACAAAATGGATGCTTAAAGTCCGGTTTTTAACATGGTCCCTAATGAAATGGTGTTTTATTTCAATGTGTTTGGCTCTAGAGTGTAAGATAGGGTTCTTGGTTAGGTTTATGGCTGAAGTGTTATCACAGAACAAAGGGATATTCGTTTCAAAGATGTTGTAATCTTCAAGTTGATGTTTCATCTAGATTAACTATGAGCTGCATCCTGCTGCTGATATATACTTAGCTTCAGCTGTTGACATGGCAATGGTGGTTTGTCTTTTTCTTGACCAAGAGATCAAATTATCACCTAAGAATATGCAGTTGCCACTTGCCCTTTTCCTTTCCAACTTGTCTCCATCATAATTAGAATCACAAAATCCTCTTAGTTTGTAGGTGGGGGTTTTCTTGTATAACAAGGTAAGGTTGGTAGTTCCTTTAAGGTATCTCAAGATTCATTTGACAGCAGTTAAATGGGATTCTCTAGGGTCAGCTTGAAAACGGGCACAGACACAAACACTAAACAAAATGTCAGGTCTAGAAGCAGTTAGGTAAAGAAGGGATCCAATCATACCTTTTGGCTGGTATCATCTTTCTCAAGTGAGCAGGTTGGGTGCATGGGGGTGGCCATAGGCTTACAGTCACTCATCTCGAATTTTTTGAGAAGTTCTTTAGTGTATTTAGATTGGTGAATAAGTATACCTAATTTACCTTGGTGAATCTAAATTCCCAGGAAGAACTTAAGTTCTCCCATCATGCTCATTTGGAACTCTTTCTGCATTAGGTCAGAAAACTCCTTGCACAAAGTGCCATTAATGGATCCAAAGATGATATCATCAAAATAAACTTGAATAATCAAAATATCATTTTTAATGGATTTTCTAAATAGAGTATTATCAATCTGGCCTCTATCAAATTCATTCTTGAGCAGAAAGTTACTAAGTCTGTCATACCATGCCCTTGGTGCTTGTTTTAAACCATATAAGGATTTTTTAAGTTTAAAAACATGCTTTGGAAAATCAGTATTTTCAAATCCAGGGGGCTGTTTGACATAGACTTCCTCACTTATATAGCCATTTAAGAATGCACTTTTATCATCCATTTGATACATAATTATATCATGATTAGCAGCAAATGATAAAAGAATTCTAATTGCTTCAAACATGGCCACTGAAGCAAAAGTCTCAGTGTAATCAATACCTTCCTGTTGACTGTATCCTTGGACTACAAGTCTGGCTTTGTTCCTTACCACTTCACCTTTTTCATTGAGTTTATTCTTGAACACCCAATTGGTTCCACTAATGTTTTTGTTTGGTCTAGATACCAAATCCCAAACATCATTCCTTTGAAATTCATTCAGCTCTTCTTGCATTGCAAGTATCCAACCTTCCTCTACCAGAGCTTCATCAACATTGGTTGGTATGTGTAAGACCCTTAAAAATTATTATTAATTTATGGAATTAATATTAAGGGTATTTTGGGGATATTTGTAAAATATTTAATATATGTATGTTTTGAGTGAATATGTATATATATAAATATTTATTTTGGAAGATGAATTAAAATTATTGGATGAAGATTAAATTAATTTAATTTCGAATAATTAAATTAATCGGACCGTTAATTAAGGATTAGCGGCTAATTGCGACGGGATTGGTTAAGTGCTGAAAATCAGACAAGTGTCGGGTGAGGTGGCACCACAAAAGCCTATAAATAGGAGTGAGAAGGATGGTGAAATCAGAACACCATTCCTCCTTCCTCACTGCCCATACAGCATGTAATAGTGCTGCATGTAACAGTACCCTCCCTTCCCATTCTAAAATCTGTTTCCAGTTCACGATTTCAATATACAAAAGAGGGAGTTCCTCAAAAGTGCCATCAATTGGAAATACAAGCACCAAACCAGAAAACCCCCAGTACTAAAGTTGTTCCCCGCGTCATTATGGAGCTAGAGAACCCAGTTTCGTAGCAGCAAACTCAGGCAGCAGTTTCACCGAATTTTGGCGCGTAAACGGGAACAAAAACAAAAACGTGAGAAGTAGCAGACACGCAGTAAGGGTAAGGGCACCTTCCACTTTCTAGTTGCATTAGGGATGTAAGTGCATAACTATCATGACTTTACTAGTGTTTTCATTTCTGTTTTGAACAAAAAGAAACTGGTTTTCCTGTTGCTTGAAAGAAATGAAAAAATGCATTTTTTTGATGTTTTAAAAGCTCTGTGATGATTGATGTTTGGGCTGAATGCACTAAAGTTGTGTTGTTTATGTGGGAAAGTGGAAAATGTCTTGTACGTTATTTTAAACATGATTAAAATGCATGTTCATAAAACTGTTTTGAAATGCAAAAATGCATTATGTTGGTGTTTTGCTGCTCTGTGATGCCTGCATGTTATTCTGATATTTTGAGAAAGCTGAAATGCTTGCATGTTATTCTGATGTTTGAGAGAGCTGAAATGCTTGCATGTTATTCTGATGTTTGAGAAAGCTGAAATGCTTTGCATGTTGTTCTGATGTTTGAGAAAAGCTGAATGCTTTGCATGTTGTTCTGATGTTTGAAAAAGCTGAAATGCTTGCATGATGTTCTGATGGTTTGAGAAAGCTGAAATGCTTGCAAGCTGTTCTATTGATGAAACTCTGGTGTTGCTGATGATTTCAAAATAAAAAGGGTTTAAAACTGATGAAAGTGTTTTCTTCTGGAAAATCTGGTTTGATGTAAAAGTCTGAGTTTTGTGGTTTAAAAGAGTGATAAAAGTGTTTTGGAGTTGTGCTGATTTTTCAAAAGAAACAGTTTTAAAATGTGTTCAAGTCTCAGAAAAAAATTTCACTGATCTCGAAGGTGTATTCGAATACAACATGTGTGTATTTGAATACAACCTGTCAAGCTTCTGTTTTACTTAAGTTTTCAAACTTGTATTTGAATACGAGCCCCTGTATTCGAATACCGAGGAAGGATTTTTGCTTCTAATGATTCTTGTCTGAATCATTCTTTTTTGCTTCTGATGATTCTGGTGTGAATCATTATGTTTTGCTTCTGATGATTCTGGTGTGAATCATTCTGTTTTGCTTTTGATGATTCTTGTGTGAATCATTCTGTTTTGCTTTAGATGATTCTTGTGTGGATCATTGTGTTTTGCTTATGATGATTCTAGTGTGAATCATTCTGTTTTGCTTCTGATGATTCTGGTGTGAATCATTCTGTTTTGCTACTGATGATCATGGAGTGAATCATTCTGTTTTGCGTCTGCTGATTCTTGTGTGACTCATTCTATTTTGCTTCCGATGATTCTGGTGTGAATCATTCTGTTGTGTTTCTGATGTTCTGATGTTAATCATTCTGATTCTGTTTCTGATGTTCTGATGTTAATCATTCTGATTCTGTTTCTGTTTCTGAGAAGGGTTAAAATGATTTAAAATGAAGTCTTTCTAATGGTTTTGAAGAAGAGAGGGTGATGTTTTGGAAACCTTTAATGACTTGGGAGAAAATGCTGAAGTTTGCCATATTTTGACTTCTGTGTTCGACTTCAAGCATGCTGTATTCGAATACAGGATGTTGAAATTTCAGTTTCATGCTTCTGTATTCGAATACAGAGAGACTGTATTCGAATACAGATTCGGGTTTTCCGAAATTCCATGTTTTTCAACAGTGTTTATAAACCCTATGTGTTGGGGAATATTGGGAATGTTTGTGGTGAATTAAAATGGAACTTTTGGTGATAGTTTGAAGTGGTGGTGATGAAGTTTTTGAGACTTTGCTGATGTAGTGAAAGATGTTGATTTGTGCACTGAGACTGCCTCTGTATTCGAATACCACAGGGCTGTATTCGAATACAGTGTGTAATTCTGCACTGTTTTGGCTTCTGTATTCGAATATAGAGAAGCTGTATTCGAGTACAGATTCGTATTTCCCAAAAAACTCAGTTTTAAACACTGTTTTGTGAATTTTAAGAGTTGGGGAAAAGACTTATGATAATTAAGAATGGAATGTTGTGATAAAGTAAAGTGTTAATGATTACTGGAATTTTTAATCATTGCTGTGTTGAGATGCTTTGGGGGAATGCTGGATAGGCTGAGTTTTCTGATATTGCATACTGTTTTCAGTGAAGAGAAAATACTGCATATTCATACATTGCATAGTCAGGTGGTGACCGCGATGGGCCACAGAGTAATGCGGTGACCGTGATGGGCCGCGAAGTTAAGTAGTAACCATGGGTTATAGAATAGTTCTGCATGTATTAGACAGTCTGTTCTATCCGGTTTCAAAGTGGCCGCGTGTTCGTGGTGGTCCATTCTATACGGGCTACGGAATGGCCGCGTGTTCGTGGTGGTCCATTCAAAGATGTATAACGTGCTGGTCTGATGAGCGACTGCACTGGTGCTGATCTATTGAGCGATTGCACCATGGTCTTGAGGACCGTTAAAGTCTATCATACATATAAATTGTGCTGGTCTGTTGAGCAAGTGCACCTTGGTGATTCCAATAAATTGTATACATGAGCATATACATATTGCATCGGGGTGATTGACCGGTGGGTCACGATTGGGTTATGTGATGATGATTGGAAAGTGATGTATGTGAGTACTTTATGAAATCTGAGTTTCTGATGAATGATTGTGAATGCTGAAGTGTTGGCTGTATTTACAACTTATTTTCCATCTTAATTGGTTGCTGTTTTGAAAAATACATGTCATGAAATTTCAAAATGAGCATCTTTATTTATCATCATTGATTTTATGATATGCCATGTGTATATTTGTTGCTGTGAAATATATGCTATGTGATTATTTGTTAATTTCGGTCGGTGACCCTTGCTATTATATTGTGGAAATTGGGCTTTGCCCTCAGATGTTACCCGAAACCGTCCTACCGACGGATACACTAACGGCTTCATATAAATAAAAAACATATCTTCATATTTCCTTTCAAAATAACTGGCCAATTAAATCACTTAGTTCCTTCCCGCCACAGCTCCTGAATTCCACAACACCTCACTTTATTTTTGTAATAAATCTTTTTAATCCTTTGATCAAAATAAATTAAATTCTCCACCGTATAAATTTCCTGATTAAATCTGGACCATTGGATCTTCATGCGCTAGTCCACATCTGGACCATACTGATTGTTATGTTGTGATCCTCTGATTTCAGCGTTCCCTGGACCACACTTCCTGACCCTCTGATCTTCTGATTTCGGCCATCTTGGATGCGCACCTGATATGCTATAATCCTCTTAATTCGGCCTTTGCTGGACTATACATTCTGTCCCTCTGATTTCGGCCAACACTTGGCCTTGGTCTGATTTTCTGATCTGGACCATCACTGGACCAAATAATTAATTCTGAGCCACTGATCTGGAAATCTTCCATCTGATCTAGACTAATTCTGGACTTTGGTCTAGATTAAATTGAAATTAAATCTGGACAATAAATATTTCTGTCTGGGCATTTTACCTTTGATTTTAGATCAGGTTTGGATTATTGTGGAAATCATTTCTTCCTGTCTTGACTTAGTTTCATGCCCTGAATCATGCTCTCTTATTGTCTGGGTCAAATCTGGATAGATTCTCTTGTTCTGGACTCATAAACTTAGCTTCTAGTTGAGTCTGGAATAAGTCTGGGCAGTTTAATATTTCACTGCCAGGCCATCTTCTGGTCAGAATAACTTCTGGAATGAAATTGATATTTGATTCCTGTTTGTCTGGAACAACTCTTCTTCTGGCAGGCTTTCCAATGGTATGATCCATGTTTCATTCTGATTTTTATTCCTTCTGATATGCGCCATCAAAGATATCTTCTGGTCATGTTTTGACATTCCTGGAGTATCTTCTGGTCATTCCAGAATTCATTTTTATGGAATCCTTTGATTACTGCTTCTGATTCCTTTAGTTTCTGGGGCATTTAACTTAATAATTCAAAGTACAAAATAAGTTTACATAGAGTACATTTGTAAGCATCAAAATCCTAAGTACTTAGAACCAACTTGGTTCCAATAACACCTCCAGGGGATATCAGAGGATGTCAAAACATCATCAGAAGATATCTTTCCTGGCCCAGATCAGAAAGAAGCAGAGTCCAGAAAGAGACCTGGTCCAGACCAAAAGGAAGCCTGCCAGAGGGAGACTTGGTCCAGACCAGAAGGAATCACAAGTCAGACTTTGTCGACACTTTATTTTGACCAGAAGATAGCTTGGCAGTGATTATAAAATTCAGTCCAGACAAGAAGAAATGATTGTCCAGATTTAATCCAGACTTGAATCCATATCAGAGGATAAATTTCCAAATTAAAATATCATAAGTCTAGATTTAATTCAAATTCAATCCAGACCAGAAGATAGCATGTCCAGATCAGAGGATAAATGTCCAGATTAAAATATCATAAGTCTAGATTTAATTCAGATTCAATCCACACCAGAAGATAGCATGTCCAGATCAAAATGTAAAATTCATGTCCAGATTAAATGATAAGTTTCAAAGGATAAATGTAAAATGGTCCAGACTTAAGTATCATGGCCTAGTGTTGGCCGAGATCAGAAGATGATAAAATAGTCCAGATTTGTTCAAATGTTCCAGTGTTGGCCGATATTAGAAGATTAGACCATATGGCCCAGTGTTGGCCGAGATCAGAAGATCAGATCATATGGTCCAGTGATTGGCCGAGATCAGAAGATCAGAACGTGTGGTCCAGTGTTGGATGAGATCAGAGAATCACAACAGATCAGATTGTCTGGTCTAGATTTGGACGAGATCAAAAGATCAAACGGTCCAGATTTAATCATGATGAAAATCAGTGGAGACTTGATTAAATTCGAATAAGACTTGATCAAATTGTTAAGAGGATTTGATACAAAAATAAATTGAAGTCTTGTGGGTATTCAGAAGCTATTGGCGGGAAGAAAGATTTGGTCCAGAATTAATCAAGAATAGGATTGGCCAAAGTTATTTTCAAATGCAAATGTGAAGCTAAAAAGATATGTTTTTTATTTAAGTGAAACCCGATTGGCCAAGTAATTTTGGCAAGAGAATCTGGAAAGATACAGCTTAAACATAAGCATGGAAGAGACCCTAATTTTCATCTATAAAAGGAGGCTCAAGGCAGAAGACTCAACATCGAAAATACTTGAGAGTCATACACTTCCAACAGCAAAATACTTGAGTTTTCAGTGAGGTCAAATGTGAGTATCCGCTTTCCAGAAGCAAGTACTCTAAGTTTTTCTTTCCCTTGTGTTATGTCTAAGTTGTTGAAGTAGAGTCTACAATCTGAGGGAGTCAGAAGGAGTAGCAGATTACTTAGCAATTAGATTCAAGGTTCTTTTTTCTCCAAAGTCTAGGGTTGTTAGACTTTTTGAGAAGACTGACTTGGAGGGTCAGTGGTACTTTGTAATTCAAGGTTTTTGAATTAGTGAAATCCTTCAAAGTGAAGGGACTGGACGTAGCCTAATTAACGGTGAACCTGTATAAAATTCTGAGTTTTTATTTACTTTATATCCGCTGCTAACTCTGTTTTAATTCATACATAACAGGTTTTGTTTTAAAACTAAAAAGTATTCAAGATAGTCAAACACAATTCAACCCCCCTTTCTCGTGTTTTCACCTTCAATTGGCATCAGAGCTCGGTCTCAAGGCTGAGCACTTAACTAGTGTTTGAGGAAAGGTCCAAGGGGTCAACAACATGGCAGAATCCAAAGATGATTTTGGAGGCAACATCAACAGACCACCCTTGTTTGATGGAGACAGGTTTGAGTATTGGAAGGACAAAATGAGAAGTTTCTTCATATCTCAAGATCCTGAATTATGGAAGCTGGTAGTCAAAGGATACACTGCACCTATTGTTCCAGAAATTCCAACTCAAGAATTGGACATGGCAGATATGAAACCAGACCAGAGCAAATTATACAAACTGCATCACAAGTCCAGAACCATCATGATCAATGCCATCACATTCAAGGAATTTGACAGATGCACAGATAAAGAAACAGCAAAGAGCATATTTGACAATCTGGTTCTGGTCTATGAAGGAAGCCAGCTGGTTCAAGAAGCAAGGGCTAACATACTGGTCATACAGTATGAGATGTTCAAGATGGAAGACGATGAAGACATTGATGGAATGTTCTGTAGATTCTAGACTCTGATATCTGGACTGAAGGTCTTGAAGAAAAGCTACACAACAGCAGATCATGTTAAGAAGATTCTAAGAAGCTTACATCTGTTATGGATGCAATGAACCTGGACATATCAAGTCAGAATGTCCAAATCTGGAAAAAGGCAAACAGCACAAGAAGAGTTCCAGATTCCAAAAGAAGGGTTTGATGGCAGCCTGGGATGCATTAGAATCAGAAGAAAAATAGTTTGACGAAGAAGAAGCAGAAACAGCAATGATGGCACACATTAGGTCTGCCTCTGGACTTCATAAAGGCATAGTTTTAGGAAGGAAAGCAGGCAGAAGGAAGAATGATCAAAGCAGTAATTCAGGAAAGTCTAGAAGCACATCAGAGGAAGCAATTCGGGCTCTGATGGCTCACACCAACTCAAGTTCGTGATACAGCTCAGGCTCTAGAACAGATTCAGAAGATGAAGACAATGAGGTATTTTCTGATCTCACTAAATCTGAATTAATTGATGCTTTCAAAGATTTTTTAAATGCAAACAATAAGATATCTTTAAAACTGAAAACTCTTATGGAAGACAAGAAAAATCTAACCAAAGAAGTCCAAGTTTTAAAGAATCAAAATTCTGAGTATGCAATTGAAAACAAGGATGTTAAAACTGAAGTTTCAAGACTCAAATCTGAAAACCAAACTCTCAAAAGTAATATTTGTTCCACTTCCAAAACTGTCTGTGAATATGATATGCATGATCAATTTTTTCAAAACTTTATCTCTAACGGAATGGAAAGAATTAAATATGCATCTATGATTTATGGAAGCAGTAACACTGGAAAGAAAGATCAGAGAGCTATTAAAACTAACAAACCTGAACCCAATCAATTATGGGTACCAAAAGATCAAATTTTCTATGTTGCAGATATTCTGAGCAACCAGAAGGAGACACCAACAATGGTGCCTGGATAATGGATGTTGGCAATGCGAAAGCAGAAGAAGGTTTATGTTCCTGCTACAACCAGATAGAGGCAATCTGAGTCTGATGGAAGAAGGTCTGGTCAACTCAACTAGAATCAGAATCAGAATCAATATTGGAACCAGAACCAGAACTAGAACAGGTATCAGTATCAAAGCTTTAGGTATGATCATCAAAATTACTTCAATTATCAGAATCAGTATAACTACATGAATTATTAGAATTATCAAATTTATCAGATTCATCCAAATGCCCAGAATTATCAAATTCATCCAACTCATCCAAATCACCAGAATCATCAAGGTTATCAGAATCACCAGATTCATCCAAGTTACCAGAACCAAAACATGTTCCAGATCATCAGAGGAACATAGTTTATCAACCAAAGCAGAATCAACGAAACTGCTCAAACAGGCCAGAAACAAAACTGGCTCTGATGGCTCGAACTGAGTCTGAGTCTGAGTCTGACTCTAACTCTGACTCTGATTTTGACAGTGAAGCAGCAAAGTTTGATAAGCAAAAGAGAAGAATCAGAATCAGGAGAACACTCCAATCAAATAGATCAAAACTGCAAACCTGGATGGGAATTCAAAATTCTTCATCCAGACCCACTAATCAAAGAACATTCAAAAGTCATAATCTAAAAACCAGAAAAGAAGAAACAAAAGGGTTTTCAGAGGGAAAATGAAACTGTGACATACAGGTGATATGTTTTGTGTTAATTTTATGTTTACTGTGATAACCAGAAGCTTGATCTTAAAAATCAAAGCTAGATAAGTACTTGCAAGAACTAGGTGATCCAAATAATCTAAACAAGTTCAGCTGAAACAGTAAAACCAGCTCAGTGGTTTCACAAAACAAGCAAAAACCACCAGAAGCGGAATTAATGGTTTGGTTGTATTTAGTTCAATTAATAATTATTAAAATTTTTATTATGACAATCAGCTTGACCTGAAAAGTCAAAGCAAGATGAAACTGATGCAGATTGACCAGAACAAAAGGGAGCATAAGTAGAAACAGAAGAAACTGAAGTACCTGGAAAGGTAGAGGATACAAGCAAGTCACCAACACATTAAAAATCTTCAAAAGATAAATCTGATCAAGTCAGAAACAGCCAAGATAAGTCAGAAGAGAAATCTGGATATTTACCAGAATCAGAAGCTGTACAAATTTACCAAAACCAGAAGCTGATTTATCAGAATCAGAAGCTGTTACAGATTTTCCAGAACCAGAAGTTGATGCAGACCAACCAATGTTGATGAAGCTGTGGCAGAGGAAGTTTGGATACTTGGAATGCAAGAAGAGCTGAATGAATTTCAAAGGAATGGTGTTTGGGATCTGGTATCCAGACCAAACAAAAACATTATTGGAACCAAGTGGGTGTTCAGGAATAAACTCAATGAAAAAGGTGAAGTGGTAAGGAACAAAGCCAGAGTTGTAGCTCAAGGATACAGTCTACAAGAAGGTATTGATTACACTGAGACTTTTGCTCCAGTGACCAGGTTAGAAGCAATTAGAATGCTTTTATCATTTGCTGCTAATCATGTTATAATTCTGTATCAAATGGATGTTAAAAGTGCATTCTTAAATGACTATATAAGTGAGGAAGTCTATGTCAAACAACCCCTTTGGATTTGAAAATTCTGATTTTCCAAACCATGTTTTTAAACTTAAAAAATCTTTATATGGTTTAAAACAAGCACCAAGGGCATGGTATGACAGACTTAGTAACTTTCTGCTTAAGAATGAATTTGATAGAGGCCAGATTGATAATACTCTATTTAGGAAATCAATTAACAATGATATCTTGATTATTCAAGTTTATGTTGATGATATCATCTTTAGATCCACTAATGGCACTTTGTGCAAGGAGTTTTCTGACCTAATGCAGAAAGAGTTCCAAATCAGCATGATTGGAGAACTTAAGTTCTTCCTGGGAATTCAGATTCACCAAGGTAAATCAGGTATAATCATTCACCAATCTAAATACACTAAAGAACTTCTCAAAAAGTTCAAGATGAGTGACTTTAAGCCTATGGCCACCCCCAAGCACCCAACCTGCTCACTTGAGAAAGATGAAACCAGCCAAAAGGTAGACCAAAAAACATACAGAGGTATGATTGGATCCCTTCTTTACCTAACTGCTTCTAGACCTGACATTGTTTTTAGTGTTTGTGTCTGTGCCCGTTTTCAAGCTGACCTTAGGGAATCCCATTTAACTGATGTCAAAAGAATCTTGAGATACCTTAAAGGAACCACCAACCTTACCTTGTTATACAAGAAAACCCCCACCTACAAATTATGCTGGAGACATGTTGGAAAGGAAAAGTACAAGTGGCAATTGCACATTCTTAGGTGATAATTTGATCTCTTGGTCATGCAAAAGATAAAGCACCATTGCCATGTCAACAGCTGAAGTTGAGTATATATCAGCAGCAGGATGCAGGTCACAGTTAATCTGGATGAAACATCAACTTAAAGATTACAATATCTTTGACACCAATATCCCTTTGTTCTGTGATAACACTTCAGCTATAAACCTAACCAAGAACCCTATCTTACACTCTAGCGCCAAATACATTGAAATAAAACACCATTTAATTAAGGACCATGTTCAAAAGGGACTTCAAGCATCCAGTTTGTGGACACTGATCATCAATGGGCTGATATCTTCACCAAAACATTACCTGAAGATAGGTTAGAGTTCATCAAAAAGCATCTCAACACTATCTCCATATCTGACTAGCTCAAATAGTCATCTTAGGAGTTTTTAATTTTCCTGTAATTTTAATTTATGTCTTTTATTTTCTTGTTTTTACTTTCTGTACTTTGTAAAGAGAAAAACAAAAATACAAAAATAGTAGGACCTCTTTTTGGCTGATGACAAAAAGCGTGAGAGAGAGAAAAAAGAGAAATAGGTAGAAAATGAGAGATAAAAATAAAGGAGGAGTGAAAAAGAAAGAGATGAAAAAAGAAGGAGTTAAAAAGGAGAGGAAACAGGGAGAGAGAAAAATAAAGAGAGAAAAAGAAAGAGTGAAAAGAGAAGGAGTTGAAAAGGAGAGGCAATGTGAAGAGAGAAAAGAAGGAGTTGAAAAGTAGAGGAGAAGAGAAGAAAAGAAAGAGTGATTTAAGAAGGAGTTGAAAAGGAGAAGAAGAAGTCTTTATTAGACTTAGGGGGAGTGATTGGTCTGAGGGGGAGTATTTCAAGTACTTCGATTTTTTTGAAAGTCTTTTTAAATAAAGTAATAAGCTAACAAAATAAGTTAAGGTTTTGTCATCATCAAAAAGGCGGAGATTGTTGGAACCAAGTTGGTTCTAAGTACTTAGGATTTTGATGTTTACAAAAGCACTGCATGTAATCTTATTTTGTACTTAGAATTAATATATTAAATGCCACCAGAAGATGAAGTCACCAGAGGCAGAAGATGAAGTCACCAGAGGTAGAAGATGAGTTACCAGAGATTAAAATTAGACCAGAGGATACACCTCTTGAAGATACCAGATGATACATACAGAAGGCACCAGAGGATACACCTCTAGAGGATATCAGAGGAAGTCAAAACATCATCAGAGGATATCTTTCCTAGCCTAGAAGGAAGCCTGCTAGAGGGAGACCTGGTCCAGACCAGAAGGAATCCTGCCAAAGGGAGACTTGGTCCAGAATAGAAGGAATCACAAGTCAGACATGGTCCAGACTTTATTCTGACCAGAAGATAGCTTAGCAGTGATTATAAAATTCAGTCCTGACCAGAAGAAATGGTTGTCCAGATTTAATCTAGACTTGAATCCAGATCAGAGGAGAAATGTCCAGATTAAAATATCATAAGTCTAGACTTAATTGAGATTCAATCCAGACCAAAAGATAGCATGTCCAAATTAAAATATCATAAGTCCAGATTTAATTCAGATTCAAACCAGACCAGAAATAAAAGGTCCAGATCAGAGGATAAGTGTCTAGATCAAAAGGTAAAATTCATGTCCTGATTAAATGATAAATTTCAGAGGATAAATGTAAAATGGTCCAGACTTGAGTATCATGGCCCAGTGTTGGCCGAGATCAGAAGATCAGACCATATGGCCCCGTGTTGGCCGAGATCAGAAGATCAGATAATATGGTCCAGTGATTGGCCGAGATCAGAAGATCAGAACGTGTGGTCCAGTGTTGGACGAGATCAGAGGATCGTAGCAGATACGATTGTATGGTCCAAATGTGGACGAGATCAGAAGATCAAACGGTCTAGATTTAATCATGATAAAAATCAGTGGAGACTTGATTAAACTCGAATAAGACTTGATCAAAGTATTAAGAGGATTTGATACAAAAATAAATTGAAGTCTTGTGAGAATTCAGAACATATTGGCGGGAAGATAGATTTGGTCCAGAATTATTCAACAACAGGATTGGCCAAAGTTATTTTCAAATGCAAATCTGAAGCTAAAAAGATATGTTTTTTATTTAAGTGAAACCCAATTGGCCAAGTTATTTTTGCAAGAGAATCTGGCAAGATACGGCTCAAACTTAAGCATGGAAGAGACCCTAATTTTCATCTATAAAAGAAGGCTCAAGGCAGAAGACTCAACATCGAAAATACTTGAGAGTCATACACTTCCAAAAGCAAAATACTTGAGTTTTTAGTGAGGTTAATTGTGAGTATCCACTTTCCCGAAGCAAGTAATCTATGTTTTTCTTTCCCTTGTGTTAGGTCTAAGTTGTTGAAGTAGAGTCTACAATCTGAGGGAGTCAGAAGGAGTAGCAGATTACTTAGCAATTAGATTCAAGGTTCTTTTCCTCAAAAGTCTAAGGTTGTTAGACTTTATGAGAAGACTGACTTGGAGGGCCAGTGGTACTTTGTAATTCAAGGTTTTTCAATTATTGAAATCCTTCAAAGTGAAGGGACTGGACGTACCCTAGTTAACGGTGAACCAGTATAAAATTCTGAGTTTTTTTTTACTTTATATCCGCTACTAACTCGGTTTTAATTCATACATAACAGGTTTTGTTTTAAAACTTAAAAGTATTCAAGTTAGTCAAACACAATTCAACCCCCCCTTCTCGTGTTTGCACCTTCATATATATATATATATATATATATTTGCAAATGTTACAATTATTGTAGAACCAAGGTACTAGTATTTAGCAGAGTAGTTAAATGAGTTGAGATACAATAAATAAATATATGAGAATATAAAAAAGTAGTCAATGGTTCATTGGTAATATAAAGAGACAAATAAATATTGCAAATGTGTTCAAGAACAATTTTTTTTTGTTCAATGTCAGAAAAGCCAACAAGTCAACAAACATAAAAGTTAGAATCAAGGTTTGTGGACTTAGGTATATTTAATGAAATATAATCCTTCGACGAGACAACTCAAATCAACAATGGAAGATACGTAAACCAAATCATGCGTCAAAGAAAAAGGCTCGACAAACCCTTCAATGGTGTCGAGCAACATTTTTCATTAGTTAGAAGATTTGGATCATGTCGATAAAACTATCTATTAGGCTAATTTTTTATAAATAGCAGTAGATAACTTCATTTTAGGGGCTACTTATTTGTTTTCAGAAATCACAATTAACGAAATGATTATTCTCTATTAAAATTTATTTCATTTTTATCTTCTTTGTATACTTTTCCAACTTTAACTTTAAGTCATTATCTTTTTCGTTTGTTTAATTTTTTTCATTTTAATATCCTACAGTTTAGTTTCTTGCAATTTACTTTTCAACAACATTACAATTCTAGCATTTTGCCTTGTTTGTTAGAACCCAAATTAGTTTTATGCCATTCTAGTTTTGACGATAACAAACTACAAGAGAACATTACTTCTTCACATGTGTTAAGTGTGTAAATCCTCCACTCATTTCCTCTAGTCAACAAGACAGAGTATGGACTACACTAAAGACAAACATGTTTTGACTGTATAAGAAAACATGCTTCGTCTAATGCTATAGAATTTTGTCTGATGACAATAATCTGATGAGAACTTCATGAAAATTCTAATCATTTGATGACTTTCTTTTGTCTTGAAGGGAAAGTTAACTCCTAAAGCATTTGTCTTGAACAAGGAAGTGAGCCTCTGCCAAAATGAGATAAATTTGAATTTAAGTAGGTGACATACATGTTGGGACCAAGTTGGTTCTTTCAATTAATGTTTTGATGTTAACATAGTCTAGAAGGAGACTTGGTCCTGACTAGAACGAGACTTGGTCCAGACCAGAAGGAAACATGGTACAGAAGGAGACTTGGTCCACACCAGAAGGAGAATTGGTCAGACCAGAAGGAAACAGAGTTCAGAAGATAACTTAGTCCAAAACAGAAGACATGTTCCAGACTTGGTCCATAATAGAAGACTTGATCTATACTTAGTCCAGACCAGAAGATAGCATGGTCCACAACATATCACATGGTTCAGATTAGAAGATCACAGGTCCAAATCAGAATATCACATAGTCCAGATCAGAAGGTTACACTGTCCAGATCAGGAAACTGAATTGTACACATCAAATCACATGGTCTAGACTTGGTCCAGATCAACAAATCATATGGTCCAGATTTAAATCATGATGCAAATTAGTGAAGACTTAATTAAAATTCGAAGAAGGCTTAATTGATTTTTGATAGAAATCTGATCACTGAAGACTTCATTGATTTGATTCAAAAATCACTGAAGACTTGAAGAAAATTCGAATGAAATTTGAAGCAAGAAGATACGGTTCAAAATTAAAGTAAAACAAGATTGGCCAATAGAATTTTCAAAGGAAATATGAGCAAGAATTATTTCGAAATTAAGCTTGGACAAAGCCCATATTTCAGCTATAAAAGGAGGCTTGAGGCCACAGTAGTAAGAATCGAAAAGTAGAAGAACTCAAGCATAAAATCCAGATTCATCTTAGAGTTCAAATCGATCAAAAAACACAGAACTCAAGTGTTTACGAAAGTGAAACAGTGCAGCAATCAGCTTATCCATAAGCAACTTTGCAGAGTTCCAAACCCTTGTAATCTAACCCGATAGTGGTTTAGATTCCTTCTTCAATATGGGGTTGTTAGATTGGTAGGAGAAGAGTTGAGTTATAGGCTCAAGGTGTTGTTCCACAAAAGTCTGGGGTTTTCAGGCTGTTTGTGAAGACTTGGCTTGTAGGGTCAAGGTGTTGTTATTCCTCAAAAGTCTTGGGTTGTCAGGCTGTTTGAGAAGACTGGCTAAGAGGGTCAGGTTCTGTAATACAAAGTGTTTTGAATTAGTTGATTAAAGCCTTCGGAGTTAAGGGACTGGATGTAGCCAAGTTACTGGTGAACCAGGATAAATTGTTGTGTTCTTATGCTTTTATGATCCGCTGCTTAATTTGATTATTTATTCAACAAGTAACTTAAATCAACATTCATCAAAAAAAAAAAGGAATTTGAGTTTGGCAAACACAATTCAACTCCCCTTCTCATGTTTGCATCTTCAATTGGCATGAGAGCTCGGTCTCAAGACTTAGCACTTTACAGTGTTTGAGAAAAAGATCCAAGGGTTCAACAGGTCTGGATTCAATGAAAAAGCTGCTGGAGGAAACATCAACAAACCACCTCTGTTTGATGGGGAACGGTACGAGTACTGGAAGGACAAGCTGAGGAGTTTCTTTATTTAACAAGATCCCGAACTTTGGGACTTGGCGGAAGATGGCTATACTACTCCAGAGAATGCTGATGGTGTTGAAATTCCTAGAATAAAGATGGATGTTGACCAAAAGAAGATGTACAAGATGCATCATAAATCCTAAATGTTCATGATTAATGCAACCACATTTAAGGAACTCAACAAGTGCACCAAGATAGAGACAACAAAGAGCATATATGATAGTCTGACTGTGACTTTGAAGGAAGCAAGCAAGTTCAAGAAGCAAAGGCCAACATTCTAGTCAAGAAGTACGAGTTGTTCAAGATGGAAGAAGATGAAGACATTGAAGCAATGTTTTCCAGATTCCAGACTCTGGTTTCGGGATTAAGAGTATTCAAGAAGAGCTACGCCACTACTGACTTAAGGTGCAAACACGAGAAGGGGGGTTGTATTGTGTTTGTCAAACTTGATTTCTTTTGCTGTTTTGTTGAATGTTGATACGTATTATTGACGAATAAGTAATCAGACTTAGCAGCAGATAATAACAACTTAAGAACACAACAATTTATCCTGGGTCACCATTAACTTGGCTACATCCAGTCCCTTCACTCTGAAGGCTTTAATCCACTAATTCAAAACACTTAGAATTACAACACCTGACCCTCCAAGTTAGTCTTCCCAAACAGTCTAACACCTTGACTCTATAAGTCAAGTCTTCTCTTACCAATCTGACAACCCCAGATTGAAGAAGGAATCTACACCTCTAACAAGTTTGATTACAAGGGTTTGGAACTCTGCAAAGTTTCTTATGGAAAGCAGATTTCTGCATCGAATTTCTCTTTCAAAAAAAATTAGAAAATATTGCTTTTGCACTCAAGTGATTCTCTCTTTTGAACTCTCGGATTATGCTGATTATGAAGCTTGAGTTCTTGTATTTTCGATGCCTAATGCTGCTTCTGGAAGCCTCCTTTTATAGTTGTAATTAAGGCTTTGTCCATGCTTAAATTCGGGATAAATCTTGGTCAGATTTCCTTTGAAAATTATGTTGGCCAATCCTATTTCACTTAATTTCAAATCGTATCTTTTTAGCTTCAGATTGCATTTGAAAATTCTGTTGACCAATCTTGTTTCTCTTAATTTCAAACCGTGTCATTTTAGCTTCAGATTGCATTCGAATTTCCTTCAAGTCTTCAGTGATTTTTGAATCAAATCCCCTTAATACTATGATCAAATTTCTATCAAAATTCAATCAAGTCTTGTTCGAATCTTAATCATGTCTTCACTGACTTGCACCATGATTTAAATTACGGACCATATGATCTGTACCATTCTGTGATCTTCTGATCTCGACCAACAATGGACCATGTGATCTGATATGTACCATTCTATGATCTTCTGATCTAGACCATTGATCTTCTGATCTGGACCATTGATCTTCTGATCTGGACCATTGATCTTCTGATCTGGAGCATTGATCTTCCGATCTGGACCATGTTTGGACTAAGTCTTATGTTCTGGACAATGCTATCTTCTTGTCTGGACCAAGTCTCTTGTTCTGGGCCATGCTATCTTCTGGTGGCATTTTTATCTTCTGGTGGCGCCATCCTCTGATTTTGCATATCCTCTAATTTTTCATTAATCTAAGTCAAAAGACGATTTACATAAAATACTTTTGTTACATTCAAAACTTTATTTGAAAATACCAAATGGGTTCCAACACTGACCAGCTCAAGAGAATTCTTAGAAGTCTGCAAACCAAGTGGAGACCAAAGATCGCTGCCATTCAGGAAGCAAAATACCTGAACACTCTAAATCTTGATGAATTAATCAGCTCCCTCAAGTCACATGATATTGAGCAGGACGAAGATGAGCCCAAGAAGAAGAACAAAACCCTAGCTTTGAAATCCAAACAGAAGAAATCTCTAAAAGCATAATCAGAAAACAATGACTCTGATGACCAGAACCAGAAACCAACAGAAGAAATTGCCTTCATAACCAGGAAGGTTTTGAAGATATGGCATAACAGAAAGAAGAAGTTTCCCCAGAGGTAATCGAAGCAGTCCAATAGAGGAAAGGATGAACATGACAAGAAGAGCATCATATGCTATAGATGCAATGAACCTAGGCACATCAAATCAGAATGCACGAACCTGGAGAAAGGAAAACACCAGAAGAAAAACTCCAGATCCAAGAAGAAAAATCTGATGGCAACATGGGATGATTTTGATGAATCTTCTGATGATGAAGAAACAGAATTAGCCGTGATAGCTAACATCAATTTTTCCTGGATCCAACATAAAATCTGACTCTGGAAGTGAATCAGAAGAAGCAGAATTGGCTCAGAAAGTTTGCACTCATTCTACCTCTGGATCCAACTCTGGAAGTAAATCAGAAGAAGCATAACTGACTCAAACATTTCGCACTCATTCTGCCTCTGGATCCAACTCTGGAAGTAAATCAAAAGCAGCAAGATTGACTCTGATGGCACACATTCATTCTTCCTCTAGATCCAACTCTGGAAGTAAATCAGAAGAAGCAGATTTGGCTTTGATGGCTTACACCAGCACTGCCTCTGGATCCAACTCAGACTCTGATTATGGAAGTGAACCAAAAAAAGAACTTGCTCTGATGGCTCACACAAGCACTGCCTTTGGATCCGATACAAACTCCGATCCTTGAAGTGAATCATCAGAAGATGAAAAAGAGGTGTTTTCAGAACTTACCCGATTTGATTTAATCACTGCAATGAATGATATTTTAAATGTCAATAATAAACTGTCTTTAAAACTAAAAATACTTAGGAAAGAATACAATTCTAACCAAAGAATTAAATGTTTTAAGGAATCAAAATGCAAAAAGTAAAACAGAAAATATAGATCTTAAAACTGAAATTGATGGGCTTAAATATGAAAATCTAACTCTAAAAAGTAATCTTTGTTCAACATCAAATACTATATGTAATTCTGATATGCATGACCAAGTGTTACAAGATTTTATTGCTAAAGGTATGGAATGAAGCAAATATGCTTCTACGATCTTTGGGGTTGGTAACAATGGTAAAAGAGGCTTAGGATTGTCTTGTAAGTGCAACAAAAACCTATTCCCTCTAATGTTTGTGTGTTATTTGTGCTAAGAAAGGTCACTCAAAATTGTCTTGTCCCATGATACAATTTAGGAAACACAAGAAACCTTTCAAGACTAACAAACCTGGACCAGATTTGGGTACCAAAAGATAAAGTTGTCTATGTTGCAGATGTTCTGAGCAACCAAAGTGAAACACCAGTTATGGTGCCTGGTCAATGGATGCTGGAAATATATGAAGAGAAAAAGGTCTATGTTGAACAGGAAATATCAAAACTGACAGAGGAAGCACACATATCAACAAAACTGGAACTATGAGAAGAAACAGAATTATCATCAGTTCCAGAATTATCAGAGGAACCTAATATATCAGCAGAAAGAGAACAATCAGAATTAGGAGAGTGCTTCAAACACTCTAGTAAAATTCATCAAGACAACAAACCAGGAAGGGAATTCAAAGCCCTTCATCCAAACCATCTAATCACAGAACATACATATTTAGAATTTGAAAATCATAAACAAGAGGTTTTTCAGAGTAAAACTGAAACTGTTGACATAAAAGTTACATCCTGCTGTAAATACTATTATTGTTTGATATCTATGTTTACTGTGATAAAATAAAGCTTGATTTTAAAAATCAAAGCTTGATAAGTATTATGCAGCTTTTCAAACTGTCAGAGGAACCAAGTGATCCACGTTATGTGAACACTTCAATAGAAAAAGTATTTCAATGGTTTAAAAAACAAGCAGAAACCACCAGAAGCATAATTAATGGTTTGGGTGTATTGAGTTCATTTTTAAATTATTTGATTTGTATTATGTTATATTACAAATAGCTTGACTTGAAAAGTCAAAGCAAGATGAAGCTGATGTTGGTTTACTAGAACCAAAAGCTGATGCGGATCTACCAAAACCAGAACCTGATTTACTAGAAGCTGATGCAGGTTTACTAGAACCAGAAGCTAATGCATAGTTACCAGAACTAGAAGCTAATTTACTAGAACCAGAAGCTGATACAGATCTACCAGAAGCTGATTTACAAGAACCAGAAGCTGACATACTCAGGAAACTCATTCTTTTGGAATCCTGGGGGTGGTTTTACATATACTTCCTCATTAATATCTCCATTTAAAAAAAGAACATTTTACGTCCATTTGATACAAGATTGTATTGTTAAATGGAGCAAAAGATAATAAGATTCGAATAGTCTCTAACTTTGCCACAGGAGAAAATGTCTCAGTGTAGTCAATACCATCTTGTTGAATGTAGCCTTGTGCTACAAGTGTGGTTTTGTTTCTCATAACTTCTCCCTTTTCATTCAATTTATCTCTAAACACCCATTTAATTCCAATTGGTTTCTTATGTTTTGGTTTTGGCACCAGATCCCAAACAACAGTTTGTTTGAATTCATTTAATTCTTCTTGCATTGCTAAGTTCCACCCTTCATCAGAAAGGGCTTCATCCACATATGTTGGTTCTAATTTAGAGAGTAAGCCGAAACGAGATGTATCCTTAAAAATAGATTTTGTCTTTTGGGAATGATTTGAATTTCAAATAATCAGAGTTAGAGGATGTGATGATTTATATTTCTAATTATTCCTTGGTTTCAAAGGTTCTTGACTTGCATTGTAATTGCCATTCTTATCCTCTGATGCATTAGAGGATGTTGTTGCCTCTGATTTAATTATCCTTTGGTTTGTTGATGTGATTTGTTTTGACCATTTCTTCTATTTTGCTTGGTTATGCTCATATTGAGTTCCATTTAAAGAGCTTGAATCCTCTAGTTTTGGTGTATCTGCAAAGTCATATTCTTGTTGTAACTCTTTATAGTTAGGTTGTTTGTCATTAAATCTGACATGAGTTGATTCTTCCACAATTTTAGTTTCTTGATTAAATAGTCTACAGGCTTTTGACCTTACAGAATATCCCAAAAGAATGCATTTTGGTGATCTAGAATCAAACTTGCCCAATTTATCTAGTGTTTAAAATAAAACGAATACAACTACATTGACAAAAATAAGAAATGTTGGATTTTCTATTCTTCTATAATTCATAAGGTGTTTTATTACGCATAGGTCTAATTAATATTCTATTCTGAATGTAGCATGCAGTATTAGAGGGATCTATTATTTCATTCTTCAACACCATTTTGTTCTGGTGTTCTCGGACAAGAAAAGTTGTGTGATATTTCATTCTCACAATAATTAAATAATAATTTGTTTTCAAATTATCCTCCTTGATCATTTCTAATTGTTATAATTTTAAGACATTTATGATTCATTACTTGTTTTCAAATAGCAATAAACACTTTATGGTAATCATCCTTATTTCTTACGAACTTTCCCATGTCCATCTAGTTTAATCATAAATAATGAGAAAACTATATTTCTCTCCATTTAGAGAGGCTGTTTTTACTCGACAAAAGAGATGTATGTAAGAGCTAAAGGGGTTTGGATGTAGAAATAAAACTCTTAGAGGAAAATAAGTTTTTAGTTTGTTTTCCCTTTTGAAAAGCTTTTAAGGAGCAAACACGAGAAGGGGGAGTTGAATTGTGTTTGCCAAAGTTGAATACTTTTTGCTGATTTGATGAAAGTTGATATAAATTACTTGAAGAAGAAGCAATTAGATTCAGCAGCAGCGGATAAGAAAAGCATTGGTATTTGGATACATAGATTTATCCAGGTTCACCATTAACATGGCTACATCCAGCCCCTAATTCAGAAGGCTTTAATCCACTAATTCAAACACTTTGAATTACACAGCACTAGACCATTCAAGCCAGTCTTCCCAAACAGCCTGTCAGCCCCAGGCTTTTGAGCAACAACAACACCTTGACCCTACAAGCCAAGTCTTCTCCTACCAATCTGACAACCCCAGATTGAAGAAGGAATTTACAGTACCTTGACCCTACAAGCCAAGTCTTCTCTAAACAATCTGACAACCCCTGTTTGAAGAAGGAAATGACACCACCTTGACCCTACAAGCCAACTCTTCTCATAACAATCTGACAATCCCAAGTTGAAGAAGGAACTTACAATACTATCGGGTTGGATACATAGGTTTGGAGCTTGAGTACTTGCTTCTAGAAAGCTGATTATAACAATGATTCTCACACTCTAAGAAAATAACACTTAGAAAATATTTCTCTTTTTGAACTCTAAGATGAATTGGGATTTTAAGCTTGAGTTTTTCTACTCTCTTCTGTTTTTTGATGATTTCTTTTTCAGCCTTGAGTATCTATTTATAGTTATGATTTGGGCTTCTACTTGGTCCAAGTTTAATTTCGAATTATATTTTTTTTTCTGATTTCTTTTCTAAATTCTTCAACTTGATTCTATTCCTTTTTAAATTTGAACAGAATCTTCTTCTGATTGAAATTAAATCTTCTTCAAATTTTGATTAGATCTTCTTCAAATTTCAATCATGTCTTCTTCGTATTTGAATCAAATCTTCTACAAATCTTGACCATGTCTTCTATCATACTCTGATGTTTGACTCAGATGGTATCCTCTGACGATGTCCTCTAATTAGTGCCTCTGAAGGTATCCTCTAATTTTTGCCTCTGATGATATCCTCTAGTGGGATCCTCTAGTGATATACTCTGGTGGGATCCTCTGGTCATATCCTATGGGATCCTCTGGAGGTATCCTCTGGTGACATCCTATGGTGGTATCTTCTGGTGGCTTCCTCTGGTGACATCCTGTGGTGGCATCCTCTGGTGACATCCTCTGGTGGCATCCTCTGGAGGTATCATCTAGTGGCATCCTCTGGTGACATCCGTTGGCGGTATACTTCTTCGAACTCAAATATATTATTCTCATAAAATACTTTTGTTAACATCAAAACTTGAAGTGTAAAACGAACTTGGTTCCAAAAATCTCCCCTTTTTTGATAATGACAAAACTTGTATTTTTGATAACCACTTTTCTTTCTATTTCTTTGACTCCCCTAAGCCTAAGCATCAGTTTCTCCCCACTTTATTTTTTTATCAAATATCTTCTCCCCCTTTTGTCATCAGACAAAAAGACATGAAAGTGATCTTTCTCCCCTTTTTATTTTGCATACATGTTTACAACACTGTTTAGACGATTTTTTTTAATAATATGAATATAACATATTACAAAAAAATATCAAAACTAATTGAAAACTAACTACTTTGAAGTGATTACAATATCAATCAGATATGAAAGTAAGATATAGGTTTTTCTTGATGAAGTCAAACATATCTTCAGGTAGTGGTTTGGTGAATATGTCAGCCCATTGGTGTTCAGTGTCTACAAACTGCATGTTTGGTACCCCTTTTTGAATAAAGTCCCTAATGATGTCAGGTCCAGAAGCGGTAAGGTAAAGTAGATATCTGATCATTCCTCTATAGGTTTTTTCTTGGTCAACTTTTTGGCCTAAAACATATTTTTCAAGTGAATAAGTAGGGTGCATTGGTGTAGCCATAGGTTTGCAATCACCCATCTTAAACTTCTTGAGAAGCTCTTTTGTATATTTAGTTTGATCAATGTAAATACCTTTTTGACTTTTCTGAATTTATATCCTTTAGAAGAACTTAAGGTCTCCCATCATACTCATTTGAAATTCATGCTGAATTAATTGAGAAAATTCTTGGCAAATAGTGCCATTAATAGATCCAAAAAAAATGTCATTAACATAAACTTGAATAATAAGAATGTCATCTTCTATTGATTTTCTAAAAAGTGTATTGTCTACTTCTCCTCTTTCCAAGTTATTTTTAAGCAAGAAGTTACTAAGTCTATCATACCACGCCCTAGGTGCTTGTTTTAGACCATAAAGAGATTTTCTAAGTTTAAAAACATTATTTGGAAATTCAGAACTTTTAAAACCTGGGGGTTGTTTAAAATAGACTTCTTCACTTATATAACCATTTAGAAAAGCACATTTAACATCCATTTGAAATAATGTAATGTTATTATTTACAGCAAAAGAGAGTACGATACGAATAGCTTCTAACCTGGCCACTAGAGCAAATGTCTCAGTGTAATCAATGCCCTCTTGTTGACTGTTGTGTTGTGCAACAAGTTTTGCCTTGTTTCTGACCACTTCACCTTTTTTATTTAGCTTGTTTCTGAAAACCGACTTGCAAGAATCCATCCATCATTTGCCAATGCTTAATTAATAGAGGTATGCTCAATTGATAAGAGTAAGCATAAACAAACTGGTGTCATTAAGTGATGATCTGGTCCTTAAAGGATCTCTTGCACTTCCAATTATTAGAGTTTCAGGATGAGATGGCTTGTACTTCCATCCACATATTTTTTCTGACTGATCTTCTGATTCATCCTTTGAAAATTTGTCATTTTTTCTGATTTGCTTGTCTCCTCTACTTTTTCAAGTTCTTCTAGTTTGTCTGCAGCAACTTCCCTTGGTTTTGGTAAACCTGGTTCCTCTAAATTTTTGAGAGCCTGCAAAATACTTATCTAGCTTTGATTTTTAAGATCAAGCTTCTTGTTATCACAGTAAACATAATATCAAAACAATAATAATATTTAAAGAAAGATATAACCTATATGTCAATAGTTTCAGTTTCACTCTGAAAACCCTCTTATTTCTTCTTTTCTGGTTTTCAGATTTTGAATTTGCATATTCTATGATTAGAGGGTCTGGATGAAGGGATTAGAATTCCCATCTAGGTTTGTAGTCTTAATGAAATTGATTGGAGTGTTCAAAGAAGTCTCGTGATTCTGATTGTTAATCTGACACTTCTTTTTCTACTGATATATCAGGTTCCTCTGATAGTTTTGGAACTGATGGTAATTATGATTCTTCTGGTAGTTCCAGTTTTGTTGATATGTGTAATTTACTGCCTATTTTGATTTGGTTGATATGTGTGATTTCTTTGATATTTCTGATTCATCATATGGTTCTTTTTTTGATATGTATTGTGTTGACCGGTACTTCTTCCACAAGATCCAATTGGCTTCTGTTTGGTAGGTGTTGGAACATAGAGCTTTTTCATTTCATATTTGCAAGCATCCATTGACCAGGCACCATGACTGGTGTTTCAATTTGGTTGCTTAGAACATCTGCCACATCAACAATTTTACCTTTTGGTATCCAAATCTGGTTGGGTCCTGGTTTGTTACTTCTTAAAGGTTTCTTGTTTTTCCAAGTGGTTAACATAGGACAAGATATTTTAGTATGACCTTTCTTATAGCAAATAGTACATAAATTATCAGAGGGAACAAATATAGGTTCAATTACTTTTTCTTGAAATTCTATTCCTCTTTTACCATTTCTACTAACACCATAAATCATAGATGCATATTTGCTTCTTTCCATACCATTAGCAAGAAAGTCTTGAAATACTTGTTCATGCATATCAGAATTACATGTAGTATTTTCACTTGATGTTGAACAATGATTACTTTTTAGAGTTAGATTTTCAGCCTTATGTTCAACAATATTAGTTTTAAGAGCTGCATTTTCTGTTTTACATTTTGCACTTTGATTCTTTAAAACATTGACTTCTTCGGTTAGAATTTTATTTTCTTTCCTAAGTGTTTTCAGTTTTAAAGACGATTTGTTATTAATATTTAAAATATCATTTATTGAAATAATTAAATCAGGTCAGGTGAATTCAGAAAATATCTCTTTTTCTTCATCTGCTGATTCACTTCCAGAGTTAGAATATGTGTTGAATCCAGAGGCAGAGTTGGTGTGAGCCATCATAGCCAAATCTGCTTCTTCATCATCATAGGATTCATCAGAATCATCCCATGTAGCCATCAGATTCTTCTTCTTGGGTCTAAAATCTTTCTTCTAGTGTTTCCCTTTCTCCATGTTTGTACATTCTAACTTGATATGACCAAGTTCATTGCATACATAGCAGATGATACTTTTCTTGTCATATTCATCCTTTCCTTTGTTGGAATGCTTGGAATACATTTGGGGAAATTTCTTCTTTCTGTTGTGCCACATTTTATAACCTTTCTACTTATGAAAGCAATCTCCTTTTCCTCTTTGTTCAGATTTTGATCATCTGAATCACTATCTTCTATTTCTGATGTTGCTTTTAGAACCTTCTTCTGCTTGGATTTCAAGGCTAGGGTTTTTTTTATTTTTCTTGGGATTATCTTCTTCAAGCTCAATTTCATGTGATCTGAGGGAGCTGATTAATTCTTCCAGCTTTAGAGTATTCAGATCCATCGCTTCATGAATGGTAGTGAACTTTTGTCTCCACTTGGTTGGCAGGCTCCTAAGGATTTTCTTCACATGATCAATAGAAGTGTAACTCTTCTCAAGTACCTTTAATCCTCATATCTGAGTTTGGAATCTAGAAAACATTGTTTCAATGTCTTTATCTTCTTCAATCTTGAACAACTCATACTTTTTGACTACGAGGTTGGCCTTTGCTTCTTGAACTTGCTTGCTTCCTACATAGGTTAGAGTTAGACTATCATAAATACTCTTTGTTGTCTCTTTGTTGGTGTACTTGTCAAATTCCTTGAAGGTGATTGCATTTATCATGAATGATCTGGATTTATGATGCATCTTGTACATCTTCTTCTCATCAGCATTCATATCCTTCCTTGGAATTTCAATACCGTCAGTATCCTCTAGAGCAATATAACCATCTTCCAACAAGTCCCAAAGTTCAGGATCTTGTGAAATATAGAAACTTCTCAACCTGTATTTCAAATACTCAAAACGTTCTCCATCAAATAGAGGTGTTTTGTTGATGTTTCCTCCGACAGCTTCTTCACTGAATAAAGACATATTGAATCCTTGGATGTTTTCTCAAACACTGCAAAGTGCTCATCCTTGAGACCGAGCTCTGATGCCAATTGAAGGTGCATACACGAGAAACGGGGTTGAACTGTGTTTTCCAAAGTTGAATACTTTTTTCAAATTTAATGAAAGTTGATATAAATTACTTGAAGAAGAAGCAATCAGATTCAACAAAAACGGATAATAAAAGCATTAGTATTTGGACACATATATTTATCTTGGTTCACCATTAACTTGGCTCCATCCAGTCCCCTCATTCAGAAGGCTTTAATCAGCTAATTCAAACACTTTGAATTACACAGCACCATACCCTTCAAGCCAGTCTACCCAAACATCCCGACAGCCCCAAACTTTTGAGGAACAACAACACCCTGACCCTACAAGACAAGTCTTCTCCTACAATTCTGACAACCCCATATTGAAGAAGGAACTTACACCACCTTGACCCTACAAGCCAAGTTTTCTCCTAACAATATGACAACCACAGATTGAATAAGGAACTTACACCACCTTGACCCTACAAGCCAAGTCTTCTCCTAACAATCTGATAACCCCTGATTGAAGAAGGAAATTACACCACTATCGGGTTGGATACAATGGTTTGGAGCTTGAGTAGTTTCTTCTAGAAAGCGGATTATAACAATGACTCTTACACTCTAAGAACACTTAGAAAATATTTCTATTTCGCACAACTGTTTCCCGTTTTGAACTCTAAGATTAATTTGGATTTTAAACTTGAGTTCTTCTACATTCTTCTATTTTTCGATGATTTCTTCTTCAGCCTGGAGTATCTATTTATAGTTGAGATTTGGGCTTCTACTTGGCCCAAGTTTAATTTCGAATTGTATTTTGTTCAGATTTCTTTTGTAAATTCTTCAACTTGATTTTGTTTGTTTTTAAATTTGAATCAAATCTAATGATTGCCTTGGATGATATCCTCTGATTCCTGCCTCTGAAGGTATCATATGATTTTTGCCTCTGATGACATCCTCTGATTTTTGCCTCTAATGATATTCTCTGATTTTTGACTTTGGTGATATCCTATCATTTTTGCCTTTGGTGATATCCTCTGGTGGGATCTTCTAGTGATATCCTCTGGTGGGATCCTCTAGTGATATCCTCTGGTGGGACCCTCTGGTGATATCCTCTGGTGACATCCTCTAGTGGCATCCTCTGGTTCTATCCTCTGGTGGCATCCTCTGGAGGTATCCTCTTGTAACATCCTCTTGTGGCATCCTCTAGTGATATCCTCTGATGACATTCTTTGGTGGCATCCTCTGGAGGTTTCCTCTAACGACATCCTCTGGTGGTATACTTCTTCGAAGTCAAATATATTATTCTCATAAAATACTTTTGTTAACATCAAAACTGTATGTGTAAAACCATCTTGGTTCCAACATGTTTCACACATAACTTTTGTTTTGTATCTAAGATTAGGTTGTTCTTTAACAAATTGAATTTTATTCAATTTTGATATTAATTTTAAGTTTACATGACCCAACCTTTTATGCCAAATTAATTGTTCTTCATAACTAACATAAGGCACTTAACATCTTGTTTCTCTAACTTTTAAAGGTTTATTTTGTATAAGTTATTTTGCGTCTATCTTGTAAACAGTATAGATCCATCCTTTTGACTAATTGCTTTACATAAATTTTTATTAAACATAAAGTCATAGCCAATGTCACTTAATTGACTAATATTTAACAAATTATGTTCAAGACCTTGAACAAATAAAACATTATTAAGGGATGGTTAAGAACCGTTACCAATTGTACCATGTCCTATATTTTTTCCTTTCTAGTTGCCTCCGTAGCCCACTAATCATCCTTCCTTCATGATCAGATTTTGGAACAAAGACTTAATGCCTGTCATATGACACAGGCATCCATTGTCTTGGAACCATGGTTGGAGTTTCAACTATGCTGCTGAAAACATCTGCAAGCGGAAAGACTTTATGTTTAGGTACCTATATCGGATTGGGTCCTTGTTTGTTAGTCCATAAAGGTTTCCTAGTTTTCCACATTTTTAACATGGGACTTGAAATTTTGTATGTCTCTTTTTAGAACATATTATGCATATTGCCTCTAGGGAGGTAGTATTCTCTATGGTTTCTTCAAAGCCGAATCCCCTCTTACCATTCCTATTAACATCATAAATCATTGATGCCATCTTACTTCTATCAATGCTATTTATCATAAAGGTTTGAAATGATGATTAAAACATGACAGAATTACAAGTTTTATCCTCCAAAGGTTTAGTTAGTTATCACTTAGAATTAAAAAATTTCTTTTAATTTCTTCAAATTCTTTCTCAACAAGATTATGCTTTTTAGTTAATTCAACATGATTTTTTCTTAATAGTTCAAGTGTTAAAGATAATGATTGATTCCTATTAAAAAATCCTTTAAGGCAGTAATAAGCTCATTTCGAGATAGTTGATAAATACCTCTACTTCATCATCATTGTTTGAATTCGAGTTTGATTGAAGGATGACCATAGGTGCCATGTTTGCATATTCTTCTTCATCAGATTCTTCTGAGTCTTCTCAATTATGAGACCCTTCTTCTTTCTTCTAATTTTTATTTTCAAGTCTGGGACATTCGGACTTAAAATATCCATATTCATTACATTCAAAGCATAAGATTTTCTTTTTTATTAATTCCTTTTTCTTTGTTCTAAAATTTTTTAAAGTCTCTTCGAGGAAAATGTTCCCATTTTTGCCAAATACGCTGAATTCTTCTGGAGATGAAAGATAATTCTTTAGCCTTTGAATCCTCTTTTTGTTCATGTAAATCACCATCATTTTCATCCTCTCATTCATCATTTTCTTGTAAGGCGTTCTTTTCTTTTGATCTAAGAGCCAAAGAAGTTTTCTATTTCTTTGGCTCATCCTCTGCCAATTCTGTTTCATGTGATCATAGTGAGCTATTTAGGTTCTTTGCTCTTGTATGGCTGGGATTTTTGGTCTTTATTTACTTGGTAGACTTCTAAGAATTTTCTTTACATGGTCTATTGTAGTATGACTTTTCTCCAAAACTTTTAGGTCTGAAACCAATGTTTGAAATTTTGAAAACAATGTTTCAATGTTTTCCTCTTCTTCCATTTGGAATAATTCATATTATTAACTTATCTCTTCCCTTATCTCTATTAACTTTCAATCTGTTAATTATCAAGTTAAATCGATAAATTGAACTATTGATTTTAACTAACCAAGAACATTCTCTGTTTTCTGGTGAAAACCAAGAACGTTCTCCGTTTTTTGTTTTCACAACCAAGATCAATCTTGAGTTATTTTCTTAAGTTTTTAACAGGAATTTTAAAAGGGCGAATTTACAATTCAAACCCCGATTTCTTGTAAATCGACATTGCTACTTCATAGGTTGCTCAGAGTTTGAATGTACCTTTTGTTTCTTCCTTTGAAGAGGGGTTGTCGTGTCTTCATTGGCGATGGTTATTTCTTCCTCATCATCTCCAGTCCATAGAGTCTGAACGACTTTTTTTCTCTTCTTCTCAAAAACCTAGGCCAGATTGACACATTCTAAGATATTCTAGATCAGCTTTCTTGTTGTCTTTTGAAAAAATGGGAGCAACAAAATAATCAATCTCAGATAGAGCAGTGCGAGAACAATTGGCTTGACCTGTTGTTCTTTTAGCGTCACCACTAGGTCGATTCCAATGCCTTTGGGACTCTAGTCTCATCTTGATGCTTTGAGAGATGTTCAACATTAGACCCTTATGATCTTTGCTAGCATGGTTCACTAACCCACGTTTGGGCACCACACACCCCATAAGGACTTTGAAAAGAACTCTGTAGTTTGGTTTGAGGTGTACAAACATGAAATTCACTTTGGGGTCTTTGAAGAGTTCTTTTTCAATTCTGAAAGAGCCAACTGTTGAATCATACCCATTTTCTAGCATCATGCCTTCATTTGGGAATCTTGGGATGGCAACAAGGGATTACTCAATGATCTTGATAAGGAGACCCAACACATTACTTGATACCTTGATGTCGGTATCAGCAATCCTCCAAAACTCTTTTACCTAGACGTCCAAAGCAATCTCTTGTTCTAGGTTGAAGTATTTAAACTAGCCTACCTCAACAAGCTCCTCAATGAAGTTAAACTAGCGAAATCGACCTTCAGTTCGAGAAGAATCTCAAGTTGATTCAAGTTGCATTGAAGCGTTGGAACATATGAGACATTTGCAGTTGAGGGGATTTAGGGAGAACGAGAATTTTATCGGTTTGCAAAGAACGAAACTATGGGAGTTGTGATTGATTGTGAGTAATAAAAAATTTAAGTGCCAAAACAATTGAGTTTTCAAAGTTAGTACTAAACGCACGTGTGAGACACCTGTATGAGTATTACACCTTGCGAGAATTAAAATTGTTCATATCCAAGATTAACTGAATTTTGATTAACTAGAGGCACAAACAAATTCAATATGATCAGAGGTAGAGCACACAAATTTTTAACCATTCACTCTGCTTTACTAGAGGCAAGGCATACGGAGGATTCAACATCATTCTTTAATAAACAAAATATTTAGACGTTTATTTATAAGACTAAATGTGTCCTTAGTAAGGGGTTTTGTCAAAATATTGGCCTCCTAATGATTAAAGTCGACAAATTTAATATCTAAAATACCCTTATCGACATAACCCCTTATAAAGGGTTGTTTAATCTCTATATCTTTTGCTCTAGAATGTAAAATAGAGTTTTTGGTTAAACATATAGATAAAGTATTATCACAGATGATAAAGTTGTTACTTACATAAGTTTTGAAATCTTCTAGTTTATGTTTCATCCACAATAGTTGAGTCCTACAACAAGCTAATACGATATACTCTACTTCTGTTGTAGACAAAGCAACAATGGTTTGTCTTTTGCTCGACTAGGAGATTAGATTATCACCAAGAAATGTACAATTTCCACTGGTGCTCTTCCTTTCTTGCTTATCTCCAGCATAGTCAACATCACAAAAACCTACTAACCTGTACTCCGAGGATGACTTGTAACACAAACAAAGGTTATTAGTGTCTTTCGGATATCTCAAGATTCTCTTAACAACTGTTAACTGGGATTCTTTAGGATCAGACTGAAATCTGGGACACATATACTAAATAGGATATTAGGTGTAGAGGTAGTTAAGTAAATGAGGGAATCTATCATTCCTCTATATACCTTTTGATATACCTTTTTACCTGACTCATCTTTGTGAAGAGAACATGTTGGATGCATAGGTTTGGACATTGGCTTACATTCATCCATTTTACATTTCTTAAGTAGTTCTCTTGTGAATTTGGTCTGGTGGATAAGTACACCCTCTGATTTTTGATGAATTTGAATTCCAAGAAAGGAATTTAATTCTCTCATCATGCTCATTTAAAATTCATTCTGCATTAGCTTAGAGAATTATTTGTTGAGAATGAGAAGGTCATTATTAGATAATTTGCTAAATATAGTAGTGTCAACCTGGTCTCTTTCAAAATCATTTTTTAATAAGAAATTGCTTAGTCTATCTTATCAAGGTCTTGGAGCTTGTTTTAGACCGTACAAGGATTTCTTTAGTTTGAAGACATGGTCTTGAAATTCGTTATGGTGAACACCTAGAAGTTGTTTGACATACATTTCTTCATTTATGTATCCATTTAAGAAAACACTTTTCACATCTATTAGATATAGAGTAGTTTTATAAAATACAAAAAAAGAAAGTAAAAGTTTGATAGCCTCTAACCTTGCCACAGGGGGGAATGTTTTAATGTAATCAATGCCTGCCTGCTTACTGTATCCTTGGGATACAAGTCTATCTTTTTTTCTAACCACTTCACCTTTCTCATTGATTTTGTTTCTAAAAACCCATTGGGTTCCAATTGGCTTCTTATCTTTAGGATTAGGGATGAGATCACATAGGTCATTCCTTTTGAATTGATTTAACTCTTCTTGCATAGCCAATATCCATCCATCATTTGATAGTGCTTCGTCTATAGTTGTAGGTTCAATTTCAGATAGCAGTCCAAACATAGACATTTCCTTGAGAGCGGATATGGTTTTTAGAGGATCGTTTGTGTTTCTTATTATTAGAGAATCTAGATGAGAGGACCTGTATTTCCATCCAGCTTTGGATTCTTAATGCCTTGGATTCCAATTCACTTTGGACTAACTTTGTTGATTCCTTTTTTTTATTTGGTTCCTCTGGTATATCTGGTTCCTCTAAAATTTGTAGATGTGCAAAGTCTACGTCTAGCTTTCACTTTTTGTTGTCAAATTTTTTGTCATCAAAATTGACATCGATTGATTCCTCAACAATCAGTTTTTCTTTGTTGTATACCCTAGAGGCTTTAGATCTTTCAAAGTATCCCAAAATGATGCACTTTTGAGATCATGAATCAAACTTGTCAAGATTGTTTCTGGTGTTCAAATATAGCATATACAATCAAACTGATGAAAATATGAAATGTTGGGCTTTATTTATTTCCACAATTTATAAGGAGACTTATTAAGAAAAGGTCTAATATAGATTCTATTCTTAATTTAACATGAATTGTTCACTGATTTTTTTCTCAGATTCTGTTTTGAGCATTTTTCTCAGATTCTATTTTGAACATTTTTCTTTGACAGATTCATCTGACGATATCCTCTGGTGACGTCATCCTTTGATTTCTGCTTCTGGTGACGTCATCTTCTGATCTATTCTTCTGATGACATTTTTCATTCTTCTTCTAAGTCAAATATGTTATTTTCATAAAATACATTTGTTAACATCAAAACTTTAATTGCAACAACCAACTTGGTTCCAACAATCTCCCCCTTTTTGATGATGACAAACAATGTATTTTTGATAATACTTTTTCTTTCTTTTGACTTTGACTCCCCCTGAGAGTAAGCTTCATTTTATATTTTCTCCCCCTAAGGCCCAGATATCAAATACATCATACATCATCTTCTCCTCCTTTCAAATACATCATCTTCTCCTCCTTTCAAATACATCATCTTCTCCCTCGGATATTTTATCAAATATTACATCTTCTCCCCCTTTGTCATCAGACAAAAAGGATTGAATGAAGAAAAGAGATCCTCTGTTTTTTTTTCACTCTTTTTTTTTTATAGAAGTACATGAAAAATAAAATAACATAAAAATTAAACTAAGCTATTAGGTTAGGGATGAAGATAAGATTAAGGTTTTTCTTGATGAATTCAAACCTATCTTCAGGTAGTGATTTAGTGAATATGTCAGCCCATTGATGATCAGTGTCTACAAATTGAATGTTAAGTACCCCTTTTTGAACATAACCTCTGATGAAGTGGTGTTTGATCTCTATGTGTTTGGCTCGAGAATGTAGGATAGGGTTTTTGGTTAGGCAAATTGCAGAGGTGTTATCACAATAGATGGGTATGTTGGATTCTAATATTTTGTAGTCTTCAAGTTGATGCTTCATCCAGAGTCGTTGAGAGCTGCAGCCAGCTGCTGAAATGTATTCAGCCTCTGCTGTTGACATGGCAATGGTGTGTTGTCTCTTACTGCACCACGAAATTAAATTGTCTCCTAAAAAGGTACAATAGCCACTGGTGCTTTTTCTTTCAAGTTTATCTCCAGCATAGTCAGAATCACAGTATCCACTCAGTTTGTATGTAAGAGTTTTCTTGTAAAACAAGGTGAGGTTGGTAGTGCCTTTTAGCTATCTAAGGATTCTCTTAACAGCAGTTAGATGAGATTCTCTAGGATCAGATTGAAATCGAGCACATACACACATACTAAATATGAGATTCCTCTGTAGATTTTCTGGTCAACTTTTGTTCCTGATTCATCTTTATCAAGTGAACAAGTAAGATGCATTGGTGTAGCCATAGGTTTGCAATCACTCATCTTAAACTTCTTGAGAAGTTCCTTTGTATATTTAGTTTGGTGAGTGTAAATACCTTCTGGACTTTGTTGAATATGTATTCCTAGAAAGAACATAAGTTCTCCCATCATACTCATTTGAAATTCATGCTGCATTAATTCAGAAAATTCTTGACAAAGAATGCCATTAGTAGATCCAAAAATAATATCATCAACATAAATTTGAATGATCAAAATATCATTTTCTATTGATCTGCTAAACAAAGTATTGTCTATTTGTCCTCTTTCAAAGTTATTTTTAAGTAAGAAATTATTGAGTCTATCATACCATGCTCTAGGTGCTTGTTTTAACCCATACAAGGATTTTCTCAGTTTAAAGACATGGTTTGAAAATTCAGAATTTTCAAAACCTGGAGGTTGTTTAACATATACCTCTTCACTCAAATAACCATTGAGAAAAGCACTTTTAACATCCATTTGAAATAATTTGATATTATTATTTGCAGCAAAGGACAATAAGAAACGAATAGCTTCTAACCTGGCCACTGGAGCAAATGTCTCAGTGTAATCAATACCCTCTTGTTGACTATAACCTTGTGCCACAAACCTTGCCTTGTTTCTAACTACTTCACCCTTTTCATTTAGCTTATTTCTGAAGACCCACTTGGTTCCCACAATGTTCTTCTCTGGACTTGGAACTAGATCCCAAACATCATTTCTCTTAAATTCATTTAACTCTTCCTGCATTGCAATAATCCATCCATCATCTGCCAATGTTTCACAAACAGATGTAGGCTCAATCGATGAGATTAAACCAAACATCATTTTCAGATTTTCCGATTTTCAGATTAAACCAAACAGATTTTCAGATGAGATTAAACCAAATCTTTTAATGATGATCTGGTTCTTAAAGAATCACTTCCACTTCCAATGATCAGATTTTCAGGATGAGATGATTGAGATTTCCATCCAGGTTTCTCTTTTGATTTCTCGTGACTGGTTATGATTTGATCAGATTCATCCTTTGAAAATGTGTCACATGCTTCTGACTTGCTTGTATCCTTCACTTCTCCAAATTCTGTTGGTTTATCTACTTCTGCTGGTTTGTCTGTTTCTGCTTCCTCTGATTTTGTTAAATCTTTCCATAATTCATATGGTGTTTTAAACAACGTAGACCTAATAAAAACTCTATTTTGAATGTAACATGCCGTGTTGATTGCTTCAGCTCAAAAATGTTTTGCAACATTTAAATCATTTAACATAGTTCTGGCCATGTCTTGGAGTGATCTATATTTTTTTTTTAACTTATCTTCAGATTTATCCTCTGAAGGCTTGTCAGGTTCTTCTTTCATCTTCCATCTATTCAAGCTCTTTTGGTTTGTCTACATCAGCTTCTGGTTCTAGTAAACCTAGATCGGTTTCCTCTGGTTCTGGTAAACTAGCTTTAGTTTCCTCTGGTTCTCGTAAACCAGCATCAGTTTCCTCTAGTTCTGGTTAACCTGCATCAGCTTCAACTTGCTTTGACTTTTCAGATCAAGCTATTTGTCATATAACATAATACAAATCAAATAATTTAAAAATGAACTCAATACAACCAAACCATTAATTCTGCTTCTGGTGGTTTCTGCTTGTTTTTGAAACTACTGAAATATTGTTTCTATTGAAGTGTTCACATCACGTGAATCACTTGGTTCCTCTGACAGTTTGACAACGTGCAGAATACTTATCTAGCTTTGATTTTTAAGATCAAGCTTCTTGTTATCACATTAAACATAAATATCAAACAATAATAGTATTTACAGCAAAATGTAACCTCTATGTCAACAGTTTCAATTTTACTCTGAAAATCCTCTTGTTTCTGATTTTCAAATTCTGAATCTGTATGTTCTGTGATTAGATGGTTTGGATGAAGGAATTTGAATTCCCTTCCTGGTTTGTAGTCTTGATGAATTTTACTGGAGTGTTTGAAGAACTCTCTAGATACTGACACTTCTCTTTCTACTGATATATCAGGTTCCTCTGATAGTTCTGGAACTGATGATAATTCTGATTCCTTTGGTAGTTCCAGTTTTGTTGATATGTGTGATTTCTCTGTCTGTTTTGGTATTTCCTGTTCCTCCTATGGTTTTGGTTCTGATAGGCATTATATTTACCAGTTCTTCTTCCACCAAAGTTACTTTGCTTCTGCTTGGTATATGTTGGAACATAAACCTTTTTCCCTTCATATATTGCAAGCATCCATTGACCAGGCACCATGACTGGTGTTTCAATTTGGTTGCTTAGAACATCTGCAACATAGACAATTTTATCTTTTGGTACCCAAATCTGGTTGGGTCCAGGTTTGTTAGTCTTGAAAAGTTTCTTGTTTTCCCTTGTATTTAGCATACGACAAGACACTTTAGAATGACCTTTCTTGTAACAAACAGTACACATTATATCAGAGGGAACAGGTTTAAACATAGGTTTAGGTTTAATTATTGTTTCTTCAAATCCTATACCTCTATTTTCGTTCCTACTGACTCCATAAATCATAGAAGCATATTTGCTTCTTTCCATACCACTATCAAGAAATTCTTGAAGAACTTGTTCGTGCATATCAGAATTACTTGTGGTATTTTCAATTGCTGTTGAATTATTATTATTTTTCAGATTTAAACTTTCATCTTTAAGTTCAGCAAAACAGTTTTTTAATCATACATTCTCTGTTTTCAATTCTGCAATATCAGTTTCAAGAATGACACTTTCTATTTTAAATTCTGCAATCTGATTTTTTAAATTCTGTTAGATTTGTATTTTCTTTCTTAAGAGTTTTCAATTTTAAAGATAATTTGTAATTACAGTTTAAAAAATCATTCAGAACAGTAATCAAATTAGATCGAGTGAATTCAGAATATACCTCAGTTTCATCATCTTCTGATTCTCTTCCAGAATCAGATTCTGTGTTGGATCCAGAGTTGGTGTGAGCCATCATAGCCAAATCTGCTTGTTCATCTTCAGAAGATTCATCAGAATCATCCCATGTAGCCATCATGCTTTTCTTCTTAGTTCTGAAATCTTTCCTCTAGTACTTCCCTTTCTCCATATTTGGACATTCTGACTTGATATGTCCAGATTCATTGCATCCGTAGCAAATGATACCTTTCTTGTCATGTGTATCATCACTTCCTTTGTTGGACTGATTGGAATATCTCTGGGGAAATTTATTCCTTCTGTTTTGCCACATCTTTCTGAAATTTCTGGATAAGAAAGCAATCACTTCTTCGTCTGAATTAAGACTTTGATCGTCTAAATCACTATCTTCTGATGTTGCTTTTAGAGCATTCTTCTGCATGGATTTCAGTGCTAGAGTTTTGTTCTTCTCCTTGGGTTCATCTTCTTCCAACTCAATTTCATGTGATCTGAGAGAGCTGATTAATTCTTCCAGCTTTAGAGTATTCAGATCTTTAGCTTCCTGAATAGCAGTAATCTTTGGTCTCCACTTGATTGTCAGACTTCTAAGTATTTTCTTTACATGATCAGCAGTAGTGTAGCTCTTTTCTAGTACCCTTAATCCTGATACTAGAGTGTGGAATCTGGAAAACATAGTTTCAATGTCTTCATCTTATTCCATCTTGAATAACTCATACTTCTTGACTACAATGTTAGCCTTTGCTTCTTGGACTTGCTTACTGCCTTCGTAAGTCAGAATTAGACTATCATAGATGCTCTTCGTTGTTTCCATGTTAGTGCATTTGTCGAACTCCTTGAACGTGATTGCATTGATCATGAACGTTCTGGATTTGTGATGCAACTTGAAAATCTTCTTCTGATCAGCATCCATATCTCTTCTAGAAATTTTAATACCATCAACATCTTCTGGAGTAGTATAACCATCTTCCACCAATTCCCAAAGTTCAAGATCTTGTGAAATAAAAAAACTTCTCAGCCTGTCCTTTCAGTATACAAATCGTTCTCCAACAAACAGAGGTGGTCTGTTGATGTTTCCTCCAGCAGCTCTTCATTGAATCCGGACATATTTATCCCTTGGATCTTTCCTCAAACACTGTAAAGTGCTCAGCCTTGAGACCGAGCTTTGATACCAATTAAAGGTGCAAACACGAGAAAGGGGGTTGAATTGTGTTTGTCAAACTTAATTACTTTTTCTGTTTTGTTAAATATTGATTTGAATTATTCGATAAATAACTAATCAGATTCAGCAGCGGATAATAATAACATAATAACACAGCAATTTATACTGGTTCACCGTTAACTAGGCTACGTCCGGTCCCATCCTCCAAAAGGCCTTTTTACTAATTCAAACTCCTTTGAATTACAACACTACTGACCCTTCAAGTCAGTCTTCCCAAACAGCCTGACAACCCCAGATTTTTCAAGAACAACAACACCATAACAAAACCAGCTAAGTCTTCTCAAACAGCCTGACAACCCCATACTTTTGAGGAATAACAACACCTTGACTAAACCAGCCAAGTCTTCTCCTACCAATTTGACAACCCCAGATTGAATAAGGAATCTACACCACTATAATAAAGGTTTGGAACTTTGCAACATTGCTTCTGAAAAGCTGTTTGCTGCACTTATTCTTGCACTCTTTTATTGCTTTTGGAAAGCTGATTGTTGCACTGTATTTCTCTCTCAAAAACACTTAGAAAATATTGCTCTTGCTCATTTGTGTTTCTCTCTTTTGAACTCTCAGATAACTTTGAATTGAAGTTTGAGTTCTTGTGTTTTTCGGTACTTTATTCTTCAGCATTAAGTCTCTATTTATAGTTGAACTTTAGAACTTCACTGATGCTTTACTTCTGCAGTATATTTCGATTAATCTGTTTTGAGAATATTCTGGAGTAGTTTGCTCAAATTCTGTTTTGAGCCTTTTGCTCACTGATCTGTTTTGAACATTTTGCTCTGCTTCTGTTTTGAGCATTTTTCTCATATTTTGTTCGGAGTCTTTTTCTCCAATTCTGTTGTGAGCATTTTTCTCAGATTCTGTTTTGAGCATTTTTCTCAGATTCTTATTTGAACATTTTTCTTTGACAGATTCATCTGACGATATCCTCTGTGACGTCATCCTCTAATTTCTGCTTCTGGTGACGTCATCTTCTGGTGACGTCATCCTCTGATTTCTGCTTCTGGTATCGTCATCTTCTGATCTATTCTTCTGATGACATTTTTCATACTTCTTCTAAGTCAAATATGTTATTTTCATAAAATACATTTGTTAACATCAAAACTTTAATTACAAGAACTAACTTGGTTCCAACACATACTTTTTACCACTGATTGAAGTAGTCTTTACATGGCCAAATAGATCAAGATGTAAAAGTTCAAGTGGTCTAGTGGTCGAAATAACGTTTTTAGAAGAAAAAAAAAGATTTTGTTTGTTTCCTTTTCTAACATGGCTCACAGAGAAATTCTATATATACTTAAGATTAGGCAAGCCTCTGACTTATTCAAGTCTTTTCATTTTTGAGAGTAACCTCAAATTGGCATGTCCTAATCTTTTGTGCCATATCAATTGTTCGCCACTTACAAACATAAGACACTTGACTTCTTGTTTGTATAAATAAGTTTATTTTTTAAATGTTATTTTTCCTTTGCCTAGTAAATAGTATGGATCCATCAGTTTGACTTATTGCCTTACAAGACTTTTGATTGAAGAAGACATCATAACCACTACCGCTTAATTGTCTTATGCTCAATAGGCTATGCATTAGTCATTTTACAATGAAAACATTCTTAATAGAGGGAAGATAACCATTACCTAATGTGTCGTGCCTAATGATGTTACCCTGTTGATCACCTCCAAATCCTACGAATCCCATGTTCTTGAGGGTCAAGTCTTGGAACGTAGACTTTTCACCCGTCATGTGTCGTGAGCATCCATTTTCCAGGTACTATGACTAGTGTTTCAACTTTGTTGCTAAGGATATCTACAAGATAAATTATTTTATTCTTAGGCACCCAAATTTGGTTGGGTCTTAGTTTGTTAGTTCTGAAGATATCTTGTCTTTCCATGTTTTCTGCATAGGACAAGTTATTCTGTTGTGACCTTTCTTATGGAAGTATGCGGGCACAATATCAGGCTGAGTAAATTTAGGATTTCCTTTTGTTTCTTCAAAGCATATGCCATGTTATTTTTTACTTTTGTCTATTCCATTTGCAAGAAATTCTTGAAAGGCTTTTTCATACTTATCAAAATTGCAAACTTTATCCTCTTAAGATTTTGAAACATTTTCTTTCAGAGTTAGATTTTCCCATTTTTGGTTTTCAAAATCCTTTTCAAGGGAACTGCATTTGTTTGTTAACATGTCATGAGCTTTTATGAGAGACTTATGTTTTGAAGAAACCTTATGATTCTTGTTTAGAAACTCATTTAACATATCTATGAGTTCATGACGAGATAGGTAAGAGAATACCTTAATTTCTTCATCAATAGATTCATACTCAGAGTCAGTTTCTGCCATTAGAGCCATGTTTGTATGCATTTCATCTTCATAAGATGAATCATCAGAGTCATTCCAAGTAGCAATAAGACATTTCTTCTTAGTCTTGAAGTATTTCCTCTGGGATTTTTCTTTCTCAAGTTTACGACATTATGATTTGAAACGATTTGGTTCCTTGCATTCATAGCATGCGAGCTTTTTGTTTTCTATCTTTTCACCTCCTTGTTTTCTAATTTGGGACCATCTGAAATCTCTTTTGCGAAAGGATTTCTTTCTGTTGTTCCGCATGTGCTACATGTTTCTTGAGATAAAGGACAACTCTTCGTTGTTCGAGTCTTCACTTTGATTTTCCATTCGCTGTCCTCTGAATGTTCAAGTCGTATAGAGCCTTAAAATTCGTCTTATTTCCTTAGGATTTGAGGGTCAAGGTCTTTGACTTCTTTTGGGCTCATCTTCAATCATTTCAATCTTATTGGATCTGAGTGAACTCATCAGCTTTTCTAGAGGAAGTTTGTTTAGATCCTTAGTTTCTTGAATAATTAAAACCCATGGTCTCCACTTTTTAGGAAGACTTCTGAGGATCTTATTGACATGATTGGTAGTAGTGTAACTCTTCTGAAGTACTTTTAGTCCAGAAACCAGAGTTTGGAATCAAGAAAACATATATTCAATGGCGTCATCTTCTATTTGAAAGAGTTCATACTTTCTAACGAGTAGATTTTCTTTGGCTTCATGTACTTGTTTGTTTCCTTTGTAGTTAAGAACCAGAGCATCAAAGATACTCTTACCTATTTCTATGTTGCTAGATTATTCAAACTCCTTGAAGGTTATAGCATTCATCTTATGTCCTAAAGTTCAGGATCATAAGACATGTAGAAGCTTATGAGTCTGTCTTTCCAGTACTCGAATCTCTTTCCATCAAATAGGGGAGGCCTGTTTATGTTTCCACCTATAACTTCTTCAGCACAATTAGCCATAAAAACATATCTTTACATCAAATAGGGCAGTTGAATTGTGTTTCCAATTTAAAATCTTTTTCTCATGGATACACTATAGTAAAGAAAGATGAGCAGATAAATAAAAATAGAGCAGAAAGACACAACCAATTTATCTTGGTTCACGAACAACATGGTAGCTACATCCATTCCCTTCAACCTAAAGGATGTAATCCACTACTTCACCATAGAATCAAACTTACAGTTGAACATGTTGGAACCAAGTTGGTTCTAAGTACTTAGGATTTTGATGTTTACAAAAGCACTCCATGTAATCTTATTTTGTACCTTGAATTATTACATTAAATGACACCAGAAGATGAAGTTTCCAGAGGAAGAAGATGAAGACACCAGATAATGCATCCAGAAGATACCAAATGATGCATCCTGGAATTACCAGAGGATATCTTTGTTGGCCCAGATAAAAAGGAAGCAAGGTGAGAAGGAGACCTGGACCAGACCAGAAGGAAGCCTGCCAGAGGGAAACTTGATCAAGACCAGAAGGAATCATTAGTCAGACTTTAACCAGAAGTTATTATGACCAGAACATGGCCTGGCAGTGAAATGATAAAACAACCCAGACTTGATCCAGACTTAACCAGAGGATAAATGAATGGGTCCAGAACAAGAGATTCAATCCAGATTTGACCCAGACCAGAAGATAGCATGGTTCAGGGTATGAAACTAAGTCCAGACCAGAAGAAATGATGTCCAGATTTTATCCAGACCTGATCCAAATCAAAAGGTAAAATGTCCATACTGAAATATTATTTGTCCAGATTTAATTTCAGTTCAATCCAGACCCAGTTCAGAATTGGTCTAGATCATAGGGAAAAGATTCAGATCAATGGTCAAGAATTAAGTATATGGCCCAGTGTTGGCCGAGATCAGAAGATCAGACCATGGCCCTGTGTTGGCCGAAATCAGAAGGTCAGAACATGTGGTCCAACATTGACCGAGATCAGACGATCACATTAGATCAATTTGCAAGACCAGGTTGGCCGAGATCAGAAGATCAGAAAGTATGGTCCAGGGTTGGCCGAAATTAGAGGATCACAGCAGATCACTTAGTATGGTCCAGATGTGGACGAGAGCAGAAGATCAAAGGGTTCAGATTTAATGATGATGATAATCGGTGGAGATTTGATTAAATTTGATCAAAGTATTAAAAAGGATTTGATACAAAAATAAATTGAAGTCTTGTGGAATTCATAAGCTATTGGCGGGAGGAAAGATTTGTTCCAGAATTAATTAAAGTCAGAATTGGTCAAAGTTATTTTTGAAAGGCAATCTTGAGCAGAAAAATATATGTTTTTTATTTAAAGTGAAACCCGATTGGACAAGTTATTTTTGCAAGAGAATCTAGCAAGATATAGCTCGAATTTAAGCTTGGAAGAGACCCTAATTCACATCTATAAAAGGAGGCTCAAGGCAGAAGACTTAGCATCGAAAATTACAAAAAAGCCATACAATTCCAAAAGCAAACACTCGAGTTTTCAGTGACGTTAATTGTGAGTTCCAACTTTCCAGAAGCAAGCACTCGTTTTATTTTCTTTCCCTTGTGTTAGATCTCAGTTGCTAAAGTAGAGTCTACAATCTGAAGGAGTCAGAAGGGGTAGCAGATTACTTGGCAATTAGATTCAAGGCGTTGTAATTCCTTCTACAATCTGGGGTTGTCATATTGGTAGGAGAAGACTTGACTTCAGAAGTCAAGGTGTTGTATTCCTCAAAAGTCTAGGATTGTTAGACTGTTTCAGAACAATGACTTGGAGGGTCAGTGGAACTGTTGTAATTCAAGGTTTTCAATTAGTGGAATCCTTCAAGGTGAAGGGACTGGACTTAGCCTCGTTAACGGTGAACCAGTATAAAATTATGTGTTTTTATTTTTACTTTATATCTGCTGCTAACTTTGTTTTATTCATACATCAAGTTTTGTTTTAAAACTGCAAAAACAGAAAAAGTATTCAAGTTAGTCAAACACAATTCAACCCCCCTTCTCGTGTTTGCACCTTCAGAACACCTACTAGTCAACTTGTTAAGGAATGCAGCCACTATCAGGCTAAGTTACAGAATAAAAGGTTTCGGTTTTTCTGAATTAGATCTTGCAGATAGTGTTTACAAATTTGTTCCTTAAGAAACATTTCTCTACACTAAAGTTAAAAAGAATGATAATGAGCAAGAGTGTAGATGTGCTTATAGCTTATGCGTTTCTAGTTTTTCCAGCGAGTAGAGATCGATTTGGGTTTCTGACCGTTGTCTTGATTACAAGAAATCAACATAATTCATGAAGTTTCATATCATATATTTGAGATTGATTTTCCAGAGCAACTTTCCAAAATCAAATCTCGTAATTGATTCAGTCGAGCAACATTTTTCATTAGTTAGAAGATTTGGATCATGTCGATAAAACTATCTATTAGGCTACTTTTCTATAAATAGTAGTAGATAACTTCATTATAGGGGCTACTTACATGTTTTCAAAAATCACATTTAACGAAATGATTACTTATTCTCTGTCAAAATTTCTTTCATTTTTATTTTATTTCTATACTTTTCCAACTTTAAGTTTAAGTCATTTTCTTTTTCATTTGTTTAATTTTTTTGACTTTAATATCCTTCAGTTTAGTTTCTTGCAATTTACTTTTCAATAACATTACAATTTTAGCATTTTGCCTTGTTTGTTAGAAACCAACTTAGTTTTATGCAACTCTAGTTTCAACGATAGCAAACTACAAGAGAACATTACTTCTTCACATGTTTTAAGTGTGCAGATCCTGCACTGACTTCCTCTAGTAACCAAGACTGAGTATGGACTACACTAAAGACAAACATGTTTTGACTCTTTAAGAAAACACGCTTCATATGACGCTATAGAATTTCGTTTGATGACAATAATCTGATGAGAACTTCATGAAAATTCTAAGCATCCAAAAGGAAAACAAGACAATAAAATAATCATTTGATAACTCTCTTTTGTCTTGAAGGGAAAGTTAACTCCTAAAGCATTTGTCTTTAACAAGGAAGTGAGCCTCTACCAAAATTAGATAAATTTGAATTTAAGTAGGTGTCCTACATAATAGTGTTAGATAGTACAAGCTATGATTAGAAGACTGCACGTTGTAGCAACAATGGTCCCAAACATCAAATCCTAACAACACTCTCTTGAAATCTAAAAATGAAGTATCACCTCTACTCAAAAAGTAGAAAGATAGATTGAAAAATGCTCATCCTTAAAATCCTTTCCACCGAAAGTTATGAAAAAAAAGGGAACGAACAAGAGCTTCGCTAGTATTGGTATTTCCTTCCAAGAGCTTGACTAGTAGTGGCATTTCCTTCGAAGAGCTTGACTATACTAAAAGCTTGGGAGAATATTACTCAAGAGCTTGCTTGTACTAAGCAAGAAGCTTGAATCCTTGTTTGTTCTCAAGGGCTTAACTCTACTAAGCCGGAAATTGAGAATGTTCCTTTATGAAATTTCTTGTATTAAGAGGTTGGAAGGGTAGATTGAGAAACACAAGAAAAAGGTTTGAATTGTGTTTCATGTTTAAAATCTTTTTCGCATTGATACACTAAAGTAAAGAAAGGAAAACAGGTACATAAAAATAGTGTAGAAGGACATAGCCAATTTCCCCTGGTTCACAACTAACACGGTAGCTACATCCAGTCTCTTCAACCTAAACATTTTAATCCACTAATTCACAACGAATCAAACTTACACTTGAACACCAACTAGTCACACTGGCTGTGTTCAATCTTCTAAACCTTCTAGCTTAGCACAATCAAATTTTTGAGGAAGGAATGTACTACTTGGCTAGGTTACAAAAGAAAAGGTTTGGGTTTTTTTTTTAATTATCTCTCTTAGCGAATGTTTACTAATTTTTTCCTTCCGGAAAATTTTCTTAGCACTAATATGAAAAAGAATGATAATGAGCAAGAGTGCAAATATGCTTATAACTTATGTGTTTCTAGTTTTTCTAGTGAGGAACGCACATCCTTTTATAGAGATCAATTAAGGTTTCTAACTGTTATTCTCATTGCAATAAATCAACATAATTCAGAAGTTTTGTATCGTGTCTTTTCATCAGAGTATACAACATAAATTAGATTACCTGAGGAAGACAATCACTTGATTGTTAAGCTTATCAGAGGTAGACAAACACTTGGTTTGTCAATCTAATCATAAGTAGACGAACAAAGCATAACTACGTTCAACAGAGGCAACTAAACCAGAATATATCATGTATTTCCAACGTCGCTCGTATCATTGGAGGCGCGTGTTATAGTGCTTGCTTCTGACTTAGAAAAATGGACTGAAACGAATTATTGTTGTTCCTTTGTCTTCGTCCAATTATCAAATGATACAACATCAAAATCTATATAATTCACATGATCTAAGACCTAGACACTTAGTCAAAATGTTAGTGCATGAAGTTGTTCGCACAAACTAATTTTTTTAGCAACAAAACAAGTAATGGTCATAGTTCTTCAAAATACTTGGTTTTAATAGGCAGGACTTATCAAGACCTTGATTGTACTAAGCAAGAAGCTTGAGTTAGTTTGAATCTCAAGAGCTTGATTGTGCTAAGAGCATCGGAAGATTTTTAGTGGAAAATCCTTTAGGTTGAAGAGATTGGATGTAGCTACTGGTTGGGTAGTGAACAAATATAAATATGTGTGTTGATTCTCTTCTCTTATCTTTACTTTACTTCAACATAAACATTTTTAAAATGATTTTTTTTTAAAACGAGAGGTTGAAAAACTCGAAGTTTTTAAAACTAACTATAATATTTTTAAAGTCTTCATAAAAATGATAAAAATCACTATTCAAACCATATTTCTTGTGCTTTCTCACTTTAACTTGGTTTACCTTCAATTGGCATTAGAGCTTCGTATCTTGACTAAGAACTTAATCGTGTAAGATAAAAGATCATGTGTGAAAAATATGTCTAAATCTGAGGATGAAGGTTTTGGTGTTTACAAAAGAAACAATATGAAGTTACATAAGAAGTCATAGTTCTTTATGATGAAGAATATGATAAATGTAACGAGAAAGATACTGCCAAAGATATATTTGTTGATTTATGTTTAAATGATGAAGGAAATGTGCACTCGAAATAATCAAAAGAAAGCATACCAACAACACAATATGAGTTGTTCAAAATGGAAATAGAAGAAAAATGCATTAACGAAATGTTTTCTCATTTTCATGTACAGGTTTAAGATCTAAAAGTTATAGAAAAAATATATATTACTGTTGATCATGTAAAGAAAATATTGAGAAGCTTGCTCGGTCAGTGGAGGCCCAAAGTTACAACCATTCAAAAAGAAAAATATCTCAACAAAAGGAATCATGATATAAACTCATGTCCTATGTTGAAAAAGAAGAGTGAAGAATCCTTCAGAACTAACAAAAGATAATTTATGATGAAGATTTGTTTAGCAACAAGCTTAAGACACCGATTATGCTACCTTAGTAGTGAATACTCATGATGGGAGAAAAACATATGTTCCAAGACCTGATCCTCAAATATGGCGGATATGTAGGTTTTGGAAGGAATCAGAAAGGTAAAACTATTAAAAATGTTAACTCGTTTTGAGGCATGACAAAAAGGAAAAAAAATCAAAACTTCTTTTGAACCTATAAATATCGTTTCTACCTCAAGACCTCTATAGCTTTTATACATAAATCAATTTGGACATATAAAATATGCCTCTGTTAATGGTAAAAATATGCATTTTTGTGATGGTTGATGATTACTCTAGATGGACATGGATAAAATTCCTTACTCACAATGATGAGTCATATTAAGTACTTACTATCTTATGTAAACAAGTGCAAAATGAGAAAGATCGATGTATGACAACCATTCATAGTGACCATGGTGGTGAATTCGAAAACATATTTTTTTGAGTTTTTGTGTGATGAAAATAGTAATTTTCATGGTTTCTCCTCTCCTAGGACATCTCAATAGAATTGTGTTGTAGAAACGAAAGGAAAAATAATAAAAATTGTGCAATAATAAAATTAGATAACACATAAATATTTTCTACCCAAAAACTACGTGTGTTTTGATTTCCCTATTGTACTTGGCGATACGTAGGAGCAAGGTCTTCCCCTTGTCAAACCAAATTAATAAAAATATATTTTTCCTTCTTTTGTTAATGTAAATAATTTATTTTCCTTTTTTTTAATCTTTTAGGGGATAAAATAAATAAATAATTGTATACAATTAATTATAGGGTAATCGTTTTAATGGACGATGTAGGGTAATATTACTTCCCTATTCGTAATCGACTCCCGAATTCATATGTTTTTTGTTCAAGAACTATATTTTAGGATTTATCTAATTTTCCGTTGTAAAAAATAAAATCAGTGGCAACTCATTTTTTGGGGACAAATCGGACACGACACTAAGCACTTATGGGCAGAAGACCTATTCTAAATTAGACTCCCAATGGATTGTAGTAAGGAAGAAAACTCAACATTTCCTACTTTCACCAATTTAGGTTTACTTTATAGGTTACTTTGTACGCCGAAAAGCATAGAGAGTATACAACAAATAAATGCCACTACAAGGAAACTAGTATTTTGTGGCAGCCAAAAGTCATCACAAAGTTGCAAAAGAAGCCACAAATCATCAATTTCTAGTGGCTAAAATGCCCTCAATTTTGTAATTTCAAAACAATTTTTTTCCTACCTACATATTTCATCTCAAACTATTTTCTTTAATCAAATAGATTTCAAAATCTCTTCAAGAGTTCTGATAATATTTATATCATCAGTATAAATATCAATTATAACTAATTCATTTCCAAATATTATCATAAAAATTGACAAATGATGTCATTCTGATATCCTTTATTTGGAAATATTCACTAAGCGTGTGTTTGGATGCGACAACCCTTAAGATGATCATTACAACTATTAATCGAAGGCTACTGGGTACTAATAACCGAAAAGCTACAACAAGTTGTCTGTGTCTGATTGGCATCCAAGTCAAAACATTGTTACACTTTCGTCGTCGTCCTAATTCCAACGTAATTCGTTCCTTAAAATCACGAGCATTTAACTCGGTTCCACAATAATAGCATACATCATCGGCACAAAAATAACATATATTCACATACGAGTTTTTTAGGCTTTTTTGGCCAAAAAATCTATTTTTGAGTTTTTTGAGGGCTTAGACAACCACAAATTTGGTTATGAAGCAATTTGTGAGAGATTTGGCTACCACACATTTATGGTTGCTTAGGCCGTCAGGAATTCCCCTCTTATTTCATATATATAAATATCACATTTCATTCTTGTCGCCTTTCATCATTTCTCACTTCCATCTTCTCTATAAAAAATTCACTTATCAATTTTTCTCCATTCATTTTTTACTTTTATCTTCTTTCTAATCTTTTTCTTTATCTTTTATCTACTTTTTCTCTACTATTATTCTATTTCCCTTCTCGTTATATTATTTTCTCTCCATATTATCTACTATTTATATTTTTTTAAAATAATTTTTTCTATTTGAATTTCTTTTTTTTAAACAATTTACATTTTTAAAAATAAATCTCAATTATTTTTTGTGTTATTTTAAATTCTTTTTTCTTAAAAACAATCGGGTCATTTGTGGCGATTTAAACTCCCACAAAATGAATTTTTTTTTATTTTTTTATATCTGATGACCCTCACAAAGTCTTTAACAAATTTAAATTATGTTTGTGAAGGCCCCAAATTGATCATGAAATACTATTTTAGTTCAATTTGAAGACAAAAATGTACCTTGCTAATTGTACATATTTAAATATATTATTTGTTGTCAACTATTAATAGTATAAAGTTCTTCACCTACTCGAAGATATTGGAACAAAGTCAAACATATACTTTGTTACCTTATATATGTAGGTTATTTGTCTAATCCTGATAATAAATGTTTCTTACTATATATTTTTGTTGATATATGTGAACATAGTATTGCATGTCATGCTAATTTGGATGAGAGTAAATTAAAGGAGATAGAAGGTATCTTTATACAAAGTGAAACATTTGAGCAACTAGTATAAAAGATTATTTGGTCTTTGTAGTCTAAAATATAAATGCATATGTGAAGAGGGAAAATAAATGTCATTTGCACTTTTTGTTCACCATGATTATGTCCTACTGAGCTTTCATGGTAATGTTTTTAGGGAGGTAAGTTCTCACATAAAGGATACTATACACTTTTTACTACTATACGATTTTTCCCACTAGATTTTTTCCTATTTAAGGTTTTAATAAAGCATATCTCAAAGGACATCTAAGGGGGAGATATACTAGCAGTATATTAATGTGATTATTCATTTTTCGATAATTTACAAGCTTTGTGTGCTATAAATAGAACCCATATTGCGTCGTAAAAAATACAACTATTGAAGAGCATAATCCAAAACATTATCCTATACTTCCTTATCTCATTTCTTATATATTTTACAATAGCTTGCACTACTAAAAATTAAGATTTTACCTGCGGATTTAAACTAAAATTCCACAGAAAACACCATTACCTGGGGATTTATCGACGGTAGTATTTCCCACGTAAAACATTCGTGGATAATAGTTTCTTGAGGATTTCTAAAACCGCAGGTAAAGTACCTGCGAATTAATCCGCAGGTAAATCCGCAACTAATATTCTGCAATACTATTTCTACGAATTTATTTCAAATGTATTTCTGCAGGTAATGTCACATTGATATCCTAAGATAAATCCGCATCAAAACTGTTTTCGAAGAAAAATACGCAGGAAATATAGTGCTTTTTTTTTGTTTTTTTATTTTTTTTTTATTGTTATGAAAATTTATATTATTATCAATACATTTTTGAATTATTTAATATAAGTTTTTAATTAGAATATTATTGCAAATACTCTAAAACAATTTATTATTCACAAACCGTAACTAAATATTAATTAAAGTATCATTCAACAATTGTAATACTTTTAAACAAAATTTACATATCATTATTAAGTATTAATTAAAGTATAATCCAATACACAAGTCTGTTTTTAAAAAAATCAAGACACTTTAGGATGTAGGCCTTCTAACATTAAAATGAGCAATAAGCAGCAAAATGTAATCCAGTAAACTACTAGGCATGTTTGATACACTACAGGCTGATAATAGCACTATGTAGCATCAAAAAATGTGCACACGATATCTAGTGATGATCACATCACAACCTGCAAGTAGATAGTAACATGTTATAAAATACCATCATGATATCAACAAAACCAATTGCTAACAATTATCAGAGGAAAATACTTCAATTGTTTGTAAGATTAACTAACTACAACTACAACTCAACAAAGTACAAACCTTCTCCGTACTAGTAGTCAATTTAATACAAAGTACCAAGTATATACTATTTAGTATCTATCATCAGAAAACAGCCATGGAAATACAAATATATTGTCAAATAAAAAAAATGACTTTGATAACATACCTGTAGGACTTCCAAGAGTTTGATATCCTCCTCGTCCTCTGTCTCCTCCTCCATTGGTGGTGGAGGGAATATTTGCATATTTGCCTAGCTCACATGTTTTGAAAGCCACATATTTATAAGAAATTTCAAACAAAAAATATGATGAGTATGTTGTCAACAATTATAAATCCACATATTCACCCCTTAAAAACATGGAGAAATCTAATACCAACAACTGCAAATTAGTTTAGCAATTCCATAATTTAGCGCAGTTTTAAAATTTAAAAACATTTGTTCAACAACATTTCAATTAACCGATGAAAAAAAGTTCATCTCAATTAATGTTCTATAGGATTTCATTTTGATCCATTTGCAAAGATTCACTACACTACATTACATTATCAGTGAACTATTTATCACCTATTCATTAAACGGTATACCACACAGGAAAGTTATGATGATGATGCAGTTTATAATTCTTTGATGGCAGAACATGAAACATTGAATTTTTAACAAGACTAATGATATGATACATACAATGACTTCCTAAGATATTAAACAAACCAAAGTAAATTGTTTTTATACCTCTTTCTCTTCATTTTTCCTAAAAAGGCTCCCTCGTTGAATCTAGTAAAATTATATGGTGTCAGCTTCCTTTATTTCCTTTTTTTGGCTCGAAGATCAAATTTGAAACTCCTAAATTCTCTTTTCTATTGTTTCTTCTCTCTTCCAAAATTCAGAAAGAAGAAACCTGAAACAAAATATAAAACATATTTGAAACTCGGAATTTGTTTAAAACTCAGCATTTTCTTGTTTCAGAAATTGCAAGATAAATAAAACTTTTGATTCACTTCAGCACCTCTAGACCCCATCTTCAGACACTTTCATTCTTATTCACATGCTTAGTTGTTTCACATTTTGCTTCTTAGAAACTTCTTTCATGAATTGATACATTTGGAATAAAGTAAAAATGTAAACGAATACGTTATGCAAGTGCTTATAATGTAATACCAGTATCATTTTCTGGGGATGTTTTTAACCATTCTTTCACTTCCTTTACATCTGGGGTGGAAGGAATGATGCGGAAAAACGTATCCATTTTCCTTATGCGTTTTTCTTGGCTATCTACAGGCTCTGAACGAGTGCGAGCTATCGTCGTCCCCTGGCTTCTCTGTAAAAGGATCAAGTTGGTTAAAGTAAAAGATAAACAGTTATATGATGCAAGATTTAGCAACAGCTGAATGCAAGAATTAGCACTAGAAAGTGGAAAAGCAAGCCTTGAGCTAAGGAAAAACAAAATTATATTCACATGTATGGTAGGAACTAGGAAGTAGTAGCTTTCACCAAATTATATTCACATGTATGGTAGGAACTAGGAAGTAGTAGCTTTCAATATAAATGAGTTTTTTTTTCCAACTTCTAAATACTTCATGAAATATTAATTTCAGTGGAACAAATTCAGAAAATATTTGCAATCCTTCATGTAATATATCTTCAAATGGTGTAAAAACTATTCGCTTGTCCCCATTCCATATACCATTGAGAAACCTTTACTCAAAAGATGAAATAGTTCATCACTGTGAAGAACTATTCCTATGTAATTAATGGGGTATAATAGGCTGTATAATTATGATACAGACCTGTAACAGAATGTTACTGTTTAAGATGTGCCAGAGCCTAGAAGTTTTCACTATATGAATTCCTTTCAGGACTTCAGGTCAACATGCTTAGCCAAATCTGATATCAACTGCTCGGAGGAGATCTTGAGCAATATCAAGAGTGATATCAACTGATCCAGTAATATAAATCTGGACAGAGATTAAACAATGAGATTTAAGTTGTCCTCAAATTATTACAAACTTTTACAGCACAACTTTCATGAAGCATATGATTAGACCTCATCATCAGCTCAAAGACCCGCCATCTAATATTTGGAATCTCAATGTCCCTTGCATCCTTCTCCTGTCGTATAATAAAAAAATTGTACATCACAGACATGGATTATAACATAGAATTAAATTTGAAATACAAACTTGTATTGCTATATTTAAGTTCACCATTCAATCCAATAGCCAAATATCCAAAAAAAGTTTTAACGCAGCAAAGAAAACATTCAAACCAAAATAGTAGGTGATAAATATGTTTCCCGTGAAAACAAGAGAGATCAATAAAGGAGTTTTCTTTTTTGGGCTATAATTAACAAAAAGAAGAGCCAGGGGTGGGGAGACAGTAGAATATGTTTATCAATACCCACACTATAACCGCCGTCAAACATTGCACGAAATGCATTTGAAGATGCGAGTAGACAGATTCTGTGAGCATAAAATCGTTTACCTGCAGTGAAGTATATACATACCTGGTTATCAACAAATGTCAACTAAAACTATGACAATACATTTCAGGTATGTTATTTTTCAAGAAACATTTATCATAAAGAAACAATATTGATGAAAAGTATCAACCTTTAACCAAAAATGTAACGTCGAACAATGTAGCATTGTTTACATACTGCTCTCCCAAATAGACATGTAAGAAAGAAAATATAGGATGATAGATATTCCAACACCGAAAAACAAATGATCCAGAATAATTTAGACAAGACGGGAAGTAAGGAGAAAGGACGGAAGAAGACATCAGACGGTAATTAATTAAACATATATTCATAACTAGACATCATAACTTGTAGATATCAGTTTTATCAATTGCGGATGGTAGAAGGCCAAAATCCTCCATAGAATGCTATGGTGCTACCATCCTTCACAAATTGGCCATAGCGGTTGTAAAAAATTCACCACCGCAACCCGCTATTTGACAACACTGCTAGAAATTCAAATCAACTTCAAATGCCAAGAGATATAACATGCCAAACACAAAAAATATATACATGTTGAACTAATATGCAATATAATAATAATAATAATAATAAAGTTTAACTATGTGTATCTTACTTCTCCTCCAACAGCTTGGAATCAAAAAGTGTCTGTACACGAAACCCTAGCTTCCAGAACTGTAAGTCTCATCTCTTCAATGGCTTCAAGTATTGAAACAAGCTTACCTTGGCTGCTTTTTGATGAAAAAACATTTATAGGAAATCCTTTTTCTAGGGTTTCCACTGTAACCTACACAAAGTCCATCCAAAAAATCTTATAACTCCTTTAATCAAATTTCCCATTGGTAAGATCTTACAACATAACTTGATGATCAACATATACCAAAATCATACAATATAGAGAAACTATTTAAAACAACTGATAGCAATGATTTCAGAATACAAATATATTACTAATAGTCTCAATCGAATAATGAATCAACCAAATCACTAAACCCTAAACAATGTAATTTTGTGATATCATACCTTGTTGAGTTGATGATTGTTTACTATAGTTGAAGGCTGAGGTATTTGTGGCTTAGTTTGCGCCTTTGTGGACGGTTAAGTCCTTGGTGATAGCTATTTTCGGTACTTGGGACGGCAGGAAATTAGGTCTTGAGTTTGCAGTTCAGCTGCTGACTTGAGACGGCTACAAGCTTGTTGAGACGGATTTAGGGTTTAGGGTTCTTCAAACTTGAGTTTAGGGTTTCTTGAGATGGAATAATAATAATAAGATTGTGTTAAAAAAATAATTAAATTCTCTATATACATATTTTTTAATAGTTTTTTATATTATATAAAAATACTAACTTAAATTATTAGTTGTTAATAGAGGTACCCAATTTGTATGAGTGAGTGGTTATGAGTTTAATGGTTTGTGTTTCAGTGAACTCATTTTATGTTATTTCTCTTTTCTTTAACACAATGAGATATAATTTGTTGATAGAATTTGTTTTTTCTTCTAAAAAATTGAATAACTTTAATGCATCATTTTCTTTTATTTTATTATAAATAAATATAATAAATTTATTTTTCGAGACTTTTATAGTAAATTTAAAAATTAATATGTTTTTATACTATTAAACTAAATCATTAATAGTTAAATAACATGTCATTTAATTTAGTTTGACTATATTTTATATTTAATATCCTCAAATTTTTAAATATTATCTGTTGATTCTATTTTAAAATAACATTTTTTGTAATAATTTAAATTAAAAATAAAATTTTTAATTATGAAAATATTTTATTTAATTACCGAGTTCAAAATTGAATAAATAAATTTATCAAAACTCTTAAGTTAGTTAATTTAATAGATACTATTATATAAAATTTAAAAATTACAATAATCTTACTAGCGTCGAAGAGTGAACATCAACATTCAAACCGTATTCGCTCATGAATTTTAATTTCGAGGAAAACGCACATCCACACTCAATCAAAGTAGATTTTTTCCTCCAAATCAAAATGGTTTGGGTAGATATTGTGGTGCAAATTATATTATCATCCCTAACTATAAAACTTGTATTACTTTTTTAATTGGTTTAAAAAAAAAATCTACTTTATTTATATAAAAATAAAAATTATTTTATTTAAATAAAAATAAAGTATTTACCTTCGGAATTTGCTGCAGATATTTCCTACGGAATTGAATTTTGCTGCAGACACGTAACCGCATATAAATCCATAGCAAACGAAAACTCTACCTTATTTTACGTGCGGAATCTGATAAAGCAGAAATATTCCTAAATTGAATATGGACCAGGAAAATCCTTGGTGTTACCCGCGGATATATTTCCGCAGGAAAAACGCTAATAATTTTAGAACTCTTCCTCAATCCCCTCTTTAGATTCATAGATATATAGCCCCGAAATAGCTCATTAGACTGTGAGAAGACAAATAGGTATATTGAGTATCGGATCATATTTATAATGTAACCTTTCTTAAAAGATTTAATTTCTTATCGTTGTAATAATATTAATAAAATTTAGTATTTTGCCTTTATCTTTTAAAAATAATTATATTTTATTAATTCTTGATAATTTTATTCATTTATGATTAGAAATTAGGGTCAGTAAATAGATTAGGAAATGTTAATTGTGAATTTAAACTGTTAGTGGAATAGTGGATTAGATAAAGATAAGCCTTAGTAACATGAGTATACTATTGGAGTAGATTTAGATTTATCACTTAGGAATGTCAAGCCAAAACCTTAAGGATCATACTTGTAATGAAGGTAGACTTTTGATTACTTAGAATTGGAGATGGTATAGTTGGAATATCAACTTGAACCCCTACAACAATAAAAAAACTATTGGAACCAAATTAATTTTATACTTAGAGTTCTGATGTTAACAAAAGTATTTTTTGAGAACAATATATTTCACTTCAAAGGGTATGAAAGAAGGTTCATATTTTTGAAAAAAATCTAAAATAAGATTTGATTCAGATTTATGATTGAAGAAAATCTTTGACCAAGTTGAAAAGAAGATATGGTCAAATGTTTCTGAAGGAAATCTAAAATAAGATTTCATTCTGATTTATGATTGAAGAAAATCTTTGACCAACTTACAAAGAAGATATGGTCAAGATTTGATCAAGATTCATTACAAGAAGATATGAATTATTTACAAGAAAATTTGATCAAGATTTATCTACAACAAAATATGAATAATATCAATCTGAAAAATTACAAACTCAATCTGCAGAAAATAAGAATAGAATCAATCTAAAGAGTTTTCAAACTCAATCTGAAAAGAAAAAAATCAATATGAAGAATTTACCAACTCAATTCGAACAAAATAAGAACAAAATTATTCTAGAAGAGCTACTCATATTGGATTTAGAAAAAAAGAATTAATGTCATCTTGCTGAATGTAGCCTTGTGCAACAAGTCCTGCCTTTTTCATTTAGCTTGTTTTTGAAAACCCATTTGGTTCTAATAATGTTCTTCTTTGGTCTAGGTACTAGATCCCAAACATCATTCCTCTAAAATTCATTTAACTCTTCTTGCATTGCAAGAATCCATCCATCATCTTCCAATGCTTCATCTACAGAGGTAGGCTCAACTGATAAAAGTATGCCAAACAAAGTGGTATCATTTAGTGATGAGATGACTTGTACTTCCATTCAGATCTTCCTTCTAACTTATCTTGATTGTTTTTTACCTGGTTAGGTAAGAAGCTATTTGTATCCTACTTTCTTTTCCTCTATATAATAACATTACATTATTTCAAATGGATGTTACAAGTGTTTTTCTAAATGGTTACACCAATGCACCCTACCTATTCACTTGTAAAAGATGACTCGGGCCAAAAAGTTGACTAGAAAACCTATAGAGAAATGGTAAGATCCCTACTTTACCTTGCCGCTTCCAGACCTGACATCAAGTTTACTCTATGAGTTCAAACTAAGTGGGTATTGTGATTATGATAATGCTAGAGATAAATTTGAGAGAAAAAGCACAAGTCGAAACTATACATTTCTAGGTGACAACTTAATCTCTTGGTCAAGTAAAAGACAAAACACAATTGTCATGTAAACAACAAAAGTTGTGTACATTTCAGCAGCTGGTTGTAGCTATCAACTACTTTGGATGAAACTGTTGGAACCAAGTTGGTTCTAAGTACTTAGGATTTTGATGTTTACAAAAGCACTCCATGTAATCTTATTTTGTACTTAGAATTATTATATTAAATGCCACCAGAAGATGAAGTTACCAGAGGCAGAAGATGAAGTCACCAGAGGCAGAAGATGAATTACCAGAGGATAAAATCAGACCAAAGGATACACCTCTAGAAGATACCAGATAATGCATCCAAAAGGTACCAGAGGATGCATCCTGAAGGCACCAGAACGAGACCTGGACCAGACTAGAAGGAAGCCTGCCAGAGGGAGACTTGTTCCAAACCAAAAGGTATCATAAGTCAGACTTGGTCCATAATTAATTATGACTAGAAGATATCCTGGTTGTGGAATGATAATCAGTCCAGACATGATCAGATTTAATCAGAGCATAAAAGAATTGGTCCAGAATAAGAGATTTAATCCAGATTTGGCCCAGACTAGAAGATAGCATGGTTCAGAGTATGAAACTAAGTCCAGACTAGAAGAAATGATTGTCCAGATTTAATCCAGACCTGATCCAGATCAGAAGGTAATTGTCCAGACTAAAATATCATTAGTTCATATTTAAAAGAAGAAGGATTATTAAGCAACTTATTTTTTCATTTATATTAAGGAAAAAGTATTTTGATATTAAATCAAAACAAAGTTTAAAAGTACAATATTATGAGAACCTTCTGAGCATATGCATTAAAATGTTTTTATGAAAATAATTAATGACTTAAACATGTTGAAAATAAAGTTTTTACAAAACTGGAAATCTGTATTCGAATACGAGGTATCGTAGTCGAATACAGACTCCAAGTCCGAAGCTAAAACTAAATATTTGTATTCAAATACAAAGTGTCGTAGTCGAATACAGATTGCAAGTCAGTACCTATTTTCAAACAAGTGTATTCGACTACAGCCTTCTGTATTCGAATACAACTCAAGTCAGTACCTATGTTTAAACATCTGTATTCGACTACAACCTTGTGTAATCGAATACAACTCAAGTGAGTGGCAAAATCCCGAATCTGTATTCGACTACACGATCTTGTAGTCGACTACATAGTTCAAATTTCAAATATAAATCAGAACGTTTTAGAGGTGTATTCGAATACACTAAGACTGTATTCGAATACAACTTCGAAACAATGCAACTTTTCAGTTTTGAAACATTGCAGATGTTCATAAAAAACGTTTGGGAACCTTTGTCATTGATCTGAAGTGTTACCTATGAAGTATAAATACTTCAAACGTTTCAGATTTCAAACAACAACTTTGAACTAACTTTTTTAGAATCAATTTTCTGAAACATCAAACATTTCAAAACTTAACTTTCATATTTTCAAGTACATGCTTTTCATTTTCATATCATTAAGAAAGGTTCTCAGTTGTACTTGGAAGTGTGATTGATTAAGTATCAAATACTCAGTATTATAACCTTGTTCTTAGTCAAGAACATCATTACAAAATCATTGTATCACTTGAAGGATTTAGTGTAGATTCTTCAAGTTGTGTTAACAGAAATAGTGGTGTACTATCTTCTGTTAAGTGTTTATGAATCTGTAACTTAGTCTTAGGGTTAGACTTGTAACATATTCATACAAAGTGGAAAATCTCTTGTGGTGTGCAAGAGGACTGGACGTACCCTTGGTTGTAAGGGGAACCAGGATAAATCTTCTGTGTGTTTTTATCTTCTGCCATTTACTGCTTTCATTTACAAACACAACAAATATTGAAACAAAGTTAAAACAGTCCTTTAACAATCTTCTGATCTCTAAAACAGAAAAATTGTCCAACACCTAATTCACCCCCCCTCTTAGGTGCAACTCTGTTCTTACAATTGGTATCAGAGCTGGTTTTTTGTAATTTGCTCCTAGATCCATGACTTCCGCACAACCTGTTTTTAGAGATGGTGGTAGCAATAACAAACCACCCTACTTTGTTGGTGAACATTATGACTTCTGGAAAATACGTATGCAAGCGTACCTTGAGGCTCAAGGAGACGACATATGGGAAGCAGTAGAAAACGGTCTATATGTTCCAACAACAGTTAGGGTTTTTTACTGTAACTTAGAAAAGGATGAGAATAAATTGGTGTCTAAGGTTAAGGGAAAAGCTATCAAAATTGTTTGGAGTGAATCACTTCAAAATTATGTTCATAAGGGTGATCTTGGACAAAGTTCATCCACTGCCAATCCAGAAGATGCACCAATACCAGAAGCACCTGTTGCATTACCAGAATCAGAACCAGAAGCAGCAGCAACAGCAGCAGAACCATCACATACTGAAGACATCATCACCAATAGAATGATCATGGACGAACTTAACTTCATTCAATCCTTTGTCACAGATCAGTTTCAACATTTGAATGAGTCTTTCAGTAATCGAACCCAGACAATAACTGCTGCCTTTGAAAAAAAATTCCAAGATCTGGAAAATACATCAATACCCAACATTCATTTTTTCATCAGGAACTGAGTGACTTGTCTGACAAGATTGACCATCTTCATATACCACCCAACTCAGATGATTAAATTTGGCTACTTGCAGTTTTTTTGTTTGTTATTTGTATCTACTGTTTGACTTTCCTTGTATTTTTGTTTGTTAAAACTCTTAAGTTCTGAACATGTTAAATTAAGCTGTTTTCTTCAGAATTCTCCTGTGTTGCCTCTGTTTATTTATTATGTGCATATCCTATTTGCTATGTGATATCCTCTTCCTTTTTGATAATGTCAAAAGGGAGAGAAAAATGTGTATATATATTGTTGTTGTGTTGTTGTTGCAATTTATGTTGAACAGTTCCTCCAACACTTAAGAAGCAGAAACACATTTATCAAGGGGGAGTAAGCACACATCTAGGGGGAGAAATCAAGATGTTTCAAATCCAAGCAATAAGATTTTTGTCATCATCAAAAAGGGGGAGAATGAAATTTAAAAGGATCTACATTTTTGATGAAGACAAAAAGATCCTTGATCAAAAAGAAGAAGGATTATTAAGCAACTTATTTTTTCATTTATACATGTATCTTTTGATGAAACTAACCCCTCGAAAGAGGATAGAATTATATATGATAATGATGAAACAAGTACAGAAAATCAAGTTGATCAAACAACTCAAACAGACGAAATCAACACAGAACAACTAGATCAACACACTGATCTTCCTCAAGAATGGAAAACCCATCGTGATCACCCGATTGATAACATAATAGGTGATATCAACAAAGGAGTCACTACAAGGCTGAATCTCAAAGATGCTTGTTTAAATATGGCATTTGTTTCTCAAATAGAACCCTCCAAAATTGGTGAAGCCCTCAAAGATGATCAATGGATACTTGCCATGAATGAAGAATTAAATCAGTTTGAAAGAAACAAAGTTTCGGAACTTGTTCCAAATCCAGGAAATAAACACATCATTGGTACCAAATGGGTGTTTAAAAACAAATTAGATGAAAATGGAATAGTTATCCGAAACAAGGAAAGATTAGTCGCACAAGGATACAATCAAGAAGAAGGGATTGATTTTGATGAAACATTTGCTCCAGTAGCAAGATTAGAAGCAATCCGATTACTACTTGCTTATGCTTGCTCCATGGGTTTTGAACTTTTTCAAATGGATGTCAAGAGTGTGTTCCTAAACGGCTATATTAATGAGGAAGTCTACGTTAAACAGCCACCTGGGTTTGAAGACTTCAAAAATCCTTCACATGTCTTCAAATTAAAGAAGGCACTTTATGGGTTGAAACAAGCTCCAAGAGCATGGTATGATAGATTGAGTAAATTCTTATGTGAACATGGATTTGAAAAAGGTAAAGTTGATAAAACCTTGTTCATTAAAAGAACAAAGGATCACACTTTACTTGTTCAAGTCTATGTGGATGATATCATATTTGGATCAACCAACAATGAAATATGTGAAGAATTCTCATTAATGATGCAAGGAGAATTTGAAATGTCCATGATGGGAAAATTAAATTATTTCCTAGGACTTCAAATCAAGCAACTTCAGAATGGCATCTTTATTCATCAGTCAAAATACTGTAAAGAACATCATTACAAAATCATTGTATCACTTGAAGGATTTAGTGTAGATTCTTCAAGTTGTGTTAACAGAAATAGTGGTGTACTATCTTCTGTTAAGTGTTTGTGAATCTGTAACTTAGTCTTAGGGTTAGACTTGTAACATAATCATACAAAGTGGAAAATCTCTTGTGGTGTGCAAGAGGACTGGACGTACCCTTGGTTGTAAGGGGAACCAGGATAAATCTTCTGTGTGTTTTTATCTTCTGCCATTTACTGCTTTCATTTACAAACACAGCAAATATTGAAACAAAGTTAAAACAGTCCTTTAACAATCTTCTGATCTCTAAAATAGAAAAATTGTCCAACACCTAATTCACCCCCCCTCTTAGGTGCAACTCTGTTCTTATAGAAGATTTCCAGATCAGTGGTTCAGAATTAATTATTTGGTCCAGTGATGGTCCAGATCAGAAAATCAGACCATGGCCCAGTGTTGGCTGAAATCAGAGGGACAGAATGTATAGTCCAGCAAAGGCTGAATTTAGAGGATTATAGCATATCAGGTGCGCATCCAAAATGGCCGAAATCAGAAGATCAGAGGGTCAGGAAGTGTGGTCCAGGGAAGGCCGAAATCAGAGGATCACAGCATAACAATCACTATGGTCTAGATGTGGACTAGCGCATGAAGATCCAATGGTCCAGATTTAATCAGGAAATTTATACGGTGGAGAATTTAATTTATTTTGATCAAAGGATTAAAAAGATTTATTACAAAAATAAAGTGAGGTGTTGTGGAATTCAGGAGCTGTGGCGGGAAGGAACCAACAGATTTAATTGGCTAGTTATTTTGAAAGGAAATCTGAAGATATGTTTTTTATTGATATGAAGCCCAATTGGTCAAGTTATTTTTACAGAGAATCCAGCAAGATTCAACTCGAATTTAAGCATTGGAAGAGGCCTAAATCTGCATCTATAAAATGAGGCTCAAGGCAGAATACTCAAGCATCGAAAATCACAAAAGAGTCATACACTTCCAAAGCAAACACTCTCAAATTTTCATAGAAGTCAATTGTGAGTTCCAGCCTTGAAGAAGCAAGTACTCGTGTTATTTTCCTTCCACTGTGTCAAATCTAAGTTGTTGAAGTAGAGTCTACAAGCTGAGGGAGTCAGTAGGGGTAGCAGGTTACTTGGCAATTAGATTCATAGTGTTGTGTGTTAAATCTAAGTTGTTGAAGTAGAGTCTACAATCTGAGGGAGTCAGAAGGGCTAGCAGGTTACTTGGCAATTAGATTTATAGTGTTGTGATTTCTTCTACAATCTGGGATTGTCAGATTGGCCGAAGATAGGAGCTGCATTCCTCAAAGAAGTCTAGGATTGTTAGACTGTTTGAGAAGACTGACTTGGAGGGTCAGTAGCAAGGTTGTAATTCAAGGTTTGAATTAGTGAAATCCTTCAAGGTGAAGGGACTGGACGTAGCCTCGTTAATGGTGAACCAGTATAAAAACTGTGAGTTTTATTTTTAATTTTATCCGCTGCTAACTCTGTTTTTAATTATACATCAAGTTTTGTTTTAAAAGTATAAAAACAGGAAAAGTATTCAAGTTAAGTCAAACACAATTCAACCCCCCTTCTCGTGTTTGCACCTTCACAAACCACACCCAGTCCAGAATTGGTCCAGATCAGAGGGAAGATATTCATATCAATGGTCTAGATTTAAGCATCATGGCCCAGTGTTGGCTGAGATTAGAAGATCATAACATGTGGTCTAGTGTTAGCCGAAATCAGAGGATCACAGCAGATCAGATTATATGATGCAGTGATTGGCCAAGATCAGAAGATCATAACGTGTGGTCCAGTGTTGGCCGAGATCAGAGGATCAAAGCAGATCAGTTTGTATGGTCCAGATGTGGACGTGAGCAGAAGGTCAAATGATCTAGATTTAATCATGATGATAGTCAGTGGAGACTTGATTAAATTTGATCAAAGTATTAAAAGGATTTGATACAAAAATAAATTGAAGTCTTGTGGGAATTCAGAAGCTATTGGCGGGAAGAAAGATTTGGCCTAGAATTAATCAAGAACAGGATTGACCAAAGTTATTTTTGAATGCAAATCTGAAGCTAAAAATATATGTTTTTTATTTAAGTGATACCCGATTGGCCAAGTTATTTTTGCAAGAGAATCTGGCAAGATACAACTTGAACTTAAGCATGGAAGAAACCCTAATTATTCATCTATAAAAGGAGGCTCAAGGCAAAAGACTCAGCATCGAAAATACTTGAGAGTCATACACTTCCAAAAGAAAAATACTTGTGTTTTCAGTGAGGTCAATTGTGAGTATCTAAAGGTGCAAACACGAGAAAGGGGGGTTGAATTGTGTTTGACTAACTTGAATACTTTTCATGTTTTTACACTTTTAAAACAAAACTTGATGTATGAATAAAAATAGAGTTAGCAGCGGATATAAAGTAAAAACAAAACACAGAATTTTTATATTGGTTCACCGTTAACGAGGCTACGTCCAGTCCCTTCACCTTGAAGGATTTCACTAATTCAAACCTTGAATTACAATAGTTCCACTGACCCTCTAACTAAGTCTTCTCAAACAATCTAACAATCCTAGACTCTTGAGGAATACAGCACCTTGACTTCCTAAGTCAAGTCTTCTCCTGCCAATTTGACAACCCCAGATTGTAGAAGGAATTACAATGCCTTAAATCTAATTGCCAAGTAATCTACTACCCCTTTTGACTCCCTCAGATTGTAGACTCTACTTTAACAACTTAGATCTAACACAAGGGAAAGAAAATAACACGAGTGCTTGCTTCTTGAAAGCTGGAACTCACAATTAACCTCACTGAAAACTTGAGTTTTTGCTTTGGAAGTGTATGACTCTTTTGTGATTTTCGATGCTAAGTATTCTGCCTTAAGCCTTTTTTTATAGATGCAGATTAGGGCCTCTTCCAAGCTTAATTTCGAGCTGAATCTTGCTGGATTCTCTTGCAAAAGTATCTTGACCAATTGGGCCTCATTTAAATAAAAAACATATCTTTTTTAAGCTTCAAATTTTCTTTCAAAATAACAAGCCAATCATGTCTCTAGTTTCTTCCCGCCAACAGCTCCTGAATTCCACAATACTTCACTTTATTTTTGTAATAAATCTTTTTAATACTTTGATCAAAATAAATTAAAATCTCCACCGTTAATCCTCATGATTAAATCTGGACCATTTGATCTTCTGCGCTAGTCCACATCTGGACCATACTAAGTGATCTGTTGTGATCCTCTGATTTCGGCCAGCCCTGGACCACACTTTCTAACCATCAGATCTTCTGATCTCGGCCATCCTAGTCTAGCAAACAGATCTGCTGTGATCCTCTGATCTCGGCCACTGCTGGACCACACATTCTGACCTTCTGGTCTTGGCCAATGTTGGACCACACATTCTGACTTTCTGATTTCGGCCAACACAGGGCCATGGTCTGATCTTCTGATCTCGGCCAACACTGGGCCAAATACTTAAATCTGAACCATTCATCTGAAAATCTTCCCTCTGATTTGGACCAATTCTGGACTTGGTTTGGATTAAACTGAAATTAAATCTGGACATATAATATTTCAGTCTGGACATTTTACCTTCTGTTTTGGATCAGATCTAGATCAATTCTGGAGATCATTTCTTCTGGTCTGGACTTAGTTTCATACCCTGAACCATGCTATCTTCTAGTCTAGGTCAAATCTGGATTAATTCCTTTGTTCTGGACCCATTTATTTACCCTCTGATTAAGTGTGGATCAAGTCTGGGCTGTTTATCATTTCACTGCCAGGCCATCTTCTGGTCAGAATAACTTCTAGAATAAATCTGGCATTTGACATCTTCTAGTCTGGAACAACTCTTTCTCTGGCAGGCTTTCTTCTGGTCTGGTCCAAGTTCCATTCTGACTTTGCTTCCTTCTGATCTGGGCCAGCAAATATATCTTCTGGTGATGTTTTGACATCCTGGTGTATCCTATGGTAATTCCAGGATGCATTCTGGATGCATTTTCTGCCTCTGCAAACTTCAATTTCTGGTGGTATTTAATGTAATAATTCAAGGTACAAAATAAGATTACATGGAGTGCTTTTGTAAACATCAAATTCCTAAGTACTTAGAACCAACTTGGTTCCAACAGTATCCGCTTTCCAGAAGCAAGTACTCTAAGATTTTCTTTCCCTTGTGTTAGATCTAAGTTGTTGAAGTAGAGTCTACAATCTGAAGGAGTCAGAAGGAGTAGCAGATTACTTAACAGTTAGATTCGAGGTTCTTTTCCTCAAAAGTCTAGGATTTTTAGACTGTTTGAGAAGACTGACTTGGAGGGTCAGTGGTGTTGTTGTAATTCAAGGTTTTTGAATTAGTGAAATCCTTCAAAATGAAGGGACTAGACGTAGCCTAGTTAACGGTGAACCAGTATAAAGTTTTGAGTTTTATATTAGCCTATTCATACATCAGGTTTTGTTATAAAACTGCAAAAACAGAAAAAGTAATCAAGTTAGTCAAACACAATTCAACCCCCCTTCTCGTGTTTGCATCTTCAGAAACATCAACTACAAAATCCTAGAAACCAACATTCCCATTTTGTGTGACAACACTTTTGCCATTTGCCTAACCAAAAACCCTATACTTCAATCTAGAGCTAAACACATAGAAATCAAACACCATTTCATTGGGGACATTATTCAAAATGGTGTGCTTAATATCCAGTTAGTAGATACCAAACATCAATGGGATGACATATTCACCAAACCACTAGCTGAAGATAGATTTGACTTCATCAAGAAAAACCTAAACCTCATTGTTTTACCTAATTGATGTTCTCCTAACCTTAGAGTAGTTTAATTGCATTGCAAGATTCCATCCATCATTTGCCAATGCTTCATCAATAGAGGTATGCTCCATTAATGAGAGTAAGCCAAACAAAATGATATCTTTTAGTTATGATCTAGTCCTCAAAGGATCACTTGCACTTCCAATGATTAGACTTTCAGGATGAGATGACTTATACTTCCATTTAGATCTTCCTTGTAACTTATGTTGACTGTTTTTGACATGATAAGAATCATCCTCTAAAGATTTTTTATGTTCTTCTTATTTGCTTGTATCCTTTATATTTTTAGGTTCTTCTGGTTTGTCTATATCTACTTCCTCTGGTTCCGGTGATACTTATCTAGATTTTATTTTTAAGATCAAGCTTCCTATTATCACAATATTATCACAATCTATATGGCAACAGTTTCAGTTTCACTCTAAAAACCCTCTTATTTTTTCTTTTTGGGTTTTCAGATTCTGAATTTGCATATTCTCTTACTAGAGAGTATGGGGAATTGAATTCTCGTCCAGGTCTGTAGTCTTGATGAATTTGATTGGAATGTTCAAAGAAGTTTCTCAATTTTGTTTGTTAATCTGACACTGCTGTTTCTACTGATGTATCAGGTTCCTCTGGTAGTTTTGGAACTAATGGTAATTCTGATTCTTCTAGTAGTTCCAGTTTTGTTGATATGTGTGATTTCTCTGCCTGTTTCGATTTTGGTGATAGTGTGATTTTTCTGCAAGTTTTGATTATGTTGATACTCTAGATTTTTCTAATATTTCTTGTTTATCATGGGGTTCTGGTTCTAATAGGTATTGTGTTGACTAGTACTTCTTCCACCAGAGTCAATTGGCTTCTGTTTGGTAGGTGTTGGAACATAAACCTTTTTCCCTTCATATATTGCAAGCATCCTTTGACGAGGCACCATGACTGGTGTTTAAATTTAGTTGCTTAGAACATCTACAACATAAACAATTTTATCTTTTGGTAACCAAATCTGGTTGGGTCCTGGTTTGTTAGTTCTTAAAGGTTTCTTGTCTTTCCATGTGGTTAGCATAGGAAAATATATATTACTATGACCTTTCTTATGGCAAATAGTACATAAATTATCAGAGGGAACAAATTTAGGTTCAATTACTTTTTCTTGAAATTCTATTCCTCTTTTACAATTCCTACTAACACCATAAATCATAGATGCATACTTGCTTCTTTCCATACCGTTACCAAGAAAATCTTGAAATACTTCTTCATGCTTATTAGAGTTACAATGTGGTGTTTTCAATTGATGTTGAACTATAATTACTTTTAAAAGTTATATTTTCACCCTTTAGTTCAGCAATATTAGTTTTCAAATTTGCATTCTCCGTTTTAAGTTCAGTAATATTAGTTTTCAGAGTTGCAGTATTTGTCTTAAGTTCAGTAATATCAATTTTCAGAGTTACATTTTCTGTTTTAAATTCAGCACTTTGATTCTTTAAAATATTAACTTTTTCAGTTAGATTTGTATTTTCTTTCCTAAGTGTTTTAATACTCTTTGAAGTCAAATATATTATTCTCATAAAATACTTTGGTTAACATCAAGACTCTAAATGTAAAACCAACTTGGTTCCATCAATCTCCCCCTTTTTTATGATTACAAAACTTGTATTTTTTATAACAACTTTTCTTTCTATGTAACATCCCGACCATTACTGTTATCGGCGATGCTACTCACGATCTTCTCACCCCCCCTATCCACACAGTGGAAATAGCGAGTTTTTGCCTTCCGTGGGAGTCGAGCCCGGTACGTGGGGGATAAATACTGCCTCATCTCATTCCCACTGCCAATTGTACCATGCTGAAGGACAAAAAAAGGATGTCCTGAAGGACATAATAGCATTTCTTGAAGGACACAAGACTATTTCTTGAAAGACATTCAACCATACTTTGAATGACCAAGGCAATGCTGCAAAGGCTTATATAAATTGCACATTATTCCGAGTTCAAAGATATAGAAAAACACACAACAATTCCAACCAAAAATAGAACCGGTTACAACAACTTACAACATTCTTTCGAAGTGAATTAATCTCAAATCAGCAAGCACAAACTCTGAGTTAGAAAATTGTCAAAATTATCTAAGTGTTGAGAAAGAAAAATCTGAGAGCTTATATTACAAATACACTCTAGTTAGAGAGAAAATTCTAAAACCCACAAACACTATTTCTTTATAACTAAGCCTGGTAGTTGTTGATTGTGTTCCTCAACGACTTGACAACACTAAGCTGAAAGTTGAGAAGACTTGTTAGAACCTATAAACTAAGTCCGGTAGTGGATGCCCTTTCCTCAACAACATGACGGTACAAAGTTTGAGGTAAGAAGATTGAACACATTCATTATGACTAACCAAGTATTCAAGTGTAAGTTCTAAATATAGTAGATTAAATCCTTCGAAAAAGGGGATTGGACGTAGCTACTAAGTTAGTAATGAACCAGGATCAAACAGGTGAGTCATTTACTTTATCATTTCGGTTTTATCACTTCAATTATTAAGCCATTCTAATTATTTTTGGAACTGTAAACACAATTCAATCCCCCCCATTATCTTGTGTTTCTTGACCAACAAATTCTTGATTCCCTCTTTGCAGGTAATAAAAATTCAATTGATTTTCTCAATTGTTTGGTTAAATCCTCTGGTTCCTGTGTGACTGTTGTTGAACCCCTTTCATTATATGTTCGAATCGGATTCTACAATTTTATTATAAATATTTATCTGTTTCATAGTAATTTTGTATGTGTGGATGATTTGAATTTGAGTGTTGTGCTTTGAAATGTATTAATGTCTGTTGCATGTGAGTTTTCCTTAATTTTAAGTGATAGTTAAAGAGGGTTTTGAGAGGTGGAATGGAAAAACAATTGTGCTGAAATTTGTAAATTATAAGTCTGTATCCTGTCAAATTCGGTTAGAGAATATAAAATGGCTAAGTGATGTTGCCAATATGGGAACGGGTTCCTTTCTATTTCAGATTTGCTGAGCAAAACTGATTTTTGCTGAACAAATTTTACCCAATCTAGGATTAAGGATTAGATTTTATGTGTTTTCTTTATTGTTTTGATTTTGGTTTTAGTTACCTTATGTCTAGAACATCAATTAGGTACTTAAAGCATTATAAATTACTCCTAACTCTTTCATGAATAATCTTAATATTTAATGTTGTACTTTGTATGAACTTGGTGTAATATATGTAAATTGAATGAAAGATTTTGTTCTTGTATTTGCACACATGCATATATATAAGTTGTAAGAATAAGTTGATCAATAAGAATCATATATGAGAAATCCAGTATAGGAGAAATATAATTATATGGTAAGTTGGATGAGTTCCTTCAATAAATTGGGAATTAGTAAGGAATATCAAGTAAAATTCTTTTGGCAGTCATAATGTCTGACCTACCTTATTATGGACTAGTATGTCTCAGTTGACTCACGCTTGAACAATCTAGTATATGAATTTTCTAAAATATTGTAGACTATTATCAGATAAATTAATAATTTATATGGTTAAGTATATGATTCATCTTAATAAATGAAATATTTCTAGGTATTTACCATTAATGAATTGAAGAGTATATCTAAATTTCTCCTTGATTGCTTAATGTATTTCTAGAAAAAAAATATTATTTCAAATTATTTATGTCTTATTATTTAATCCTTTGCACTACAATAAGAAGACCTATTAGAAGAAATGGTTTTAAGATTGTTCAAAAAGTGTAAAAGAGTGTTGTTATGTCTGAAGGTGCAAACATGAGAAGGGAGGTTGAATTGTGTTTGACTAATTTGAATACTTTTTCTGTTTTTGCAGTTTTATAATAAAACCTGATGTATGAATAAAACAGAGTTAGCAGCGGATATAAAGTAAATATAAAACAAATAATTTTATACTTGTTCACTGTTAACTAGGCTACGTTCAGTCTCGTCACTTTGAAGGATTTTACTAATTCAAAAACCTTGAATTACAACAATACCACTGACCCTCCAAGTCAGTCTTCTCAAACAGTCTAACAATCCTAGACTTTTGAGGAAAAGAACCTTGAATCTAATTGCTAACTAATCTGCTACTCCTTCTGACTCCTTCAGAATGTAGACTCTACTTCAACAACTTAGATCTAACATAAGGGAAAGAAAACATAGAGTACTTGCTTCTGGAAAGCTGATACTCACAATTAAACCTCACTTAATACTCAAGTATTTTGCTTTTGGAAGTGTATGACTCTCCAGTATTTTCGATGCTAAGTCTTCTGCCTTGAGCCTCCTTTTATAGATGAATAATTAGAGTCTCTTCCATGCTTATGTTCGAGCTGTATCTTGCCAGATACTCTTGCAAAAATAACTTGGCCAATCGGGTTTCACTTAAATAAAGAACATCTCATTTTAGCTCCAGATTTGCATTCAAAAATAACTGTGGCCAATCCTGTTCTTGATTAATTCTGGACCAAATCTTTCTTCCCGCCAATAGCTTCTGAATTCCCACAAGACTTCAATTTATTTTTGTATCAAATCCTCTTAATACTTTGATCAAATTTCTATTAATATTTAATCAAGTCTTATTCGAATTTAATCAAGTCTCCACTAATTATCATCATGATTAAATCTAGACCGTATGATCTTCTGATCTCGACCACATCTGGACCATACAATCTGATCTACTGTGATCCTCTGATCTCGGCCAACACTGGACCACATGTTCTGATCTTCTAATCTCGGTCAATCACTAGACCATATGATCTGATCTTCTGATCTCGGCCAACACTGGGCCATATGATATGATCTTCTGATCTCGGCCAACATTGGGCCATGATGCTTAAATCTGGACCATTGATCTGAACATTTTCCCTCTGATCTGGACCAATTCTGGACTGAGTCTAGATTAAACTGAAATTAAATATGGACTTCAGATATTTTAATCTGGACATTTACCTTTTGATCTGGACTTAGTTTTATACTCTGAACTATGCTATCTTCTAGTCTGGACGAAGTCTGAACCAAGCCATTTGTTTTGGACCAATAATCTTTTGGTCTAGACCAAGTCCCCCTCTGGCAGGCTTCCTTCTAGTCTGGTCTAGGTCTTCTTCTAGGCTCTGCTTCCTTCTGATCTAGGCCAGGAAAGATATCCTCTGATGATGTTTTGACATCCTCTAATATCCTCTGGTGCCTTATGGATGCATCCTCTGGTATCTTCTGGAGGTGTATTCTCTGGTAACTCATCTTCTGCCTCTGGTAACTTCATCTTCAGGTGGAATTTAATATAATAATTCTAAGTACAAAATAAGATTACGTGGAGTGCTTTCGTAAACATCAAAATCCTAAGTACTTAGAACCAACTTGGTTCGAACAATCTCCCCCTTTTTGATGATGACAAAACCTTAACTTATTTTGTTAGCTTATAACTTATTTAAAAAGACTTTGAAAAACATGAAACAAATTTGAAGTACTTGAAATACACCCCTCAAAACCAATCTCTCCCTCTAAGTCTAATAATGACTTTTTCTTCTCCTTTTCAACTCCTTCTTAAATCACTCTTTCTTGTCTCTTCTTCTCCTCTCCTTTTCAACTCCTTCTTTATTCTCTCTTTCTTTTCTCTCTTCACATTTCCTCTCCTTTTCAACTCCTTCTTAAATTACTCTTTCTTTTCTTTTCTTCTCCTCTCTTTTTATCTCTCCTTTTCTACTTATTTCTCCATTTTCTCTCTCTTTCTCTCCCCCTTTTTGTCATCAGCCAAAAAGAGGTCCTGCTAGTTTTGTATTTTTTTTTCTCTTTACAAAGTACAGAAAGTAAAAACAAGAAAATAAAAGACATAAAGTAAAATTACAAGAAAATTAAAAACTCCTAAGATGACTACTTGAGCTAGTCAGATATGGAGATAATGTTGAGATGCTTCTTGATGAACTCGAACCTATCTTCAGGTAATGCATTGGTGAAGATATCATCCCATTGATGATTAGTGTCCACAAAATGGATGCTTAAAGTCCCGTTTTGAACATGGTCCCTAATGAAATGGTGTTTCATTTCAATGTGTTTGGCTCTAGAGTGTAAGATAGGGTTCTTGGTTAGGTTTATGGCTGAAGTGTTATCACAGAACAAAGGGATATTGGTTTCAAAGATGTTGTAATCTTCAAGTTGATGTTTCATCTAGATTAACTGTGAGCTGCATCCTGCTGCTGATATATACTTAGCTTCAGCTGTTGACATGGCAATGGTGGTTTGTCTTTTTCTTGACCAAGAGATCAAATTATCACCTAAGAATATGCAGTTGCCGCTTGTACTTTTCCTTTCCAACTTGTCTCCATCATAATTAGAATCACAAAAACCACTTAGTTTGTAGGTGGGGGTTTTCTTGTATAACAAGGTAAGGTTGGTAGTACCTTTAAGGTATCTCAAGATTCATTTGACAGCAGTTAAATGGGATTCTCTAGGGTCAACTTGAAAACGGGCACAGACAGAAACACTAAACAAAATGTCAGGTCTAGAAGCAGTTAGGTAAAGAAGGGATCCAATCATACCTTTTGGCTGGTTTCATCTTTCTCAAGTGAGCAGGTTGGGTGCATGGGGGTGGCCATAGGCTTACAGTCACTCATCTCGAATTTTTTGAGAAGTTCATTAGTGTATTTAGATTGGTGAATAAGTATACCTAATTTACCTTGGTGAATCTAAATTCCCAAGAAGAACTTAAGTTCTCCCATCATGCTCATTTGGAACTCTTTCTGCATTAGGTCAGAAAACTCCTTGCACAAAGTGCCATTAATGGATCCAAAGATGATATCATCAAAATAAACTTGAATAATCAAAATATCATTTTTAATGGATTTTCTAAATAGAGTATTATCAATCTGGCCTCTATCAAATTCATTCTTAAGCAGAAAGTTACTAAGTCTGTCATACCATGCCCTTGGTGCTTGTTTTAAACCATATAAGGATTTTTAAAGTTTAAAAACATGGTTTGGAAAATTAGTATTTTCAAATCTAGGGGGCTGTTTGACATAGACTTCCTCACTTATATAGCCATTTAAGAATGCACTTTTATCATCCATTTGATACTTAATTATATCATGATTAGCAGCAAATGATAAAAGAATTCTAATTGCTTCAAACATGGCCACTGGAGCAAAAGTCTCAGTGTAATCAATACCTTCCTGTTGACTGTATCCTTGGACTACAAGTCTGGCTTTGTTCCTTACCACTTCACCTTTTTCATTGAGTTTATTCTTGAACACCCAATTGGTTCCAATAATGTTTTTGTTTGGTCTGGATACCAAATCCCAAACATCATTCCTTTGAAATTCATTCAGCTCTTCTTGCATTGCAAGTATCGAACCTTCCTTTGCCAGAGCTTCATCAACATTGGTTGGTATGTGTAAGACCCTTAAAAATTATTATTAATTTATGGAATTAATATTAAGGGTATTTTCGGGATATTTGTAAAATATTTAATATATGTATGTTTTGAGTGAATATGTATATATATAAATATTTATTTTGGAAGATGAATTAAAATTATTGGATGAAGATTAAATTAATTTAATTTTGAGTAATTAAATTAATCGGACCATTAATTAAGGATTAGCGGCTAATTGCGACGGGATTGGTTAAGTACTGAAAATCAGACAAGTGTCGGGTGAGGTGGCACCACAAAAGCCTATAAATAGGAGTGAGAAGGATGGTGAAATCAGAACACCATCCCTCCTTCCTCACTGCCCATACTGCATGTAATAGTGCTGCATGTAACAGTACCCTCCCTTCCCATTCTGAAATCTGTTTCCAGTTCACGATTTCAATATACAAAAGAGGGAGTTCCTCAAAAGTGCCATCAATTGGAAATACAAGCACCAAACCAGAAAACCCCCAGTACTAAAGTTGTTCCCCGCGTCATTACGGAGCTAGAGAACCCAGTTTCGTAGCAGTAAACTCAGGCAGCAGTTTCACCGAATTTTGGCGCATAAACGGGAACAAAAACAGAAACGTGAGAAGTAGCAGACACGCAGCAAGGGTAAGGGCACCTTCCACTTTCTAGTTGCATTAGGGCTGTAAGTGCATAACTATCATGACTTTACTGGTGTTTTCATTTCTGTTTTGAACAAAAAGAAACTGGTTTTCCTGTTGCTTGAAAGAAATGAAAAAATGCATTTTTTTGATGTTTTAAAAGCTCTGTGATGATTGATGTTTGGGCTGAATGCACTAAAGTTGTGTTGTTTATGTGGGAAAGTGGAAAATGTCTTGTACGTATTTTAAACATGATTAAAATGCATGTTCATAAAACTGTTTTGAAATGCAAAAATGCATTATGTTGGTGTTTTGCTGCTCTGTGATGCCTGCATGTTATTCTGATATTTTGAGAAAGCTGAAATGCTTGCATGTTATTCTGATGTTTGAGAGAGCTGAAATGCTTGCATGTTATTCTGATGTTTGAGAAAGCTGAAATGCTTTGCATGTTGTTCTGATGTTTGAGAAAAGCTGAATGCTTTGCAAGTTGTTCTGATGTTTGAAAAAGCTGAAATGCTTGCATGATGTTCTGATGGTTTGAGAAAGCTGAAATGCTTGCAAGCTGTTCTGTTGATGAAACTCTCGTGTTGCTGATGATTTCAAAATAAAAAGGGTTTAAAACTGATGAAAGTGTTTTCTTCTGGAAAATCTGGTTTGATGTAAAAGTCTGAGTTTTGTGGTTTAAAAGAGTGATAAAAGTGTTTTGGAGTTGTACTGATTTTTCAAAAGAAACAGTTTTAAAATGTGTTCAAGTCTCAGAAAAAAATTTCACTGATCTCGAAGGTGTATTCGAATACAACATGTGTGTATTCGAATACAACCTGTCAAGCTTCTGTTTTACTTAAGTTTTCAAACTTGTATTTGAATACGAGCCCTTGTATTCGAATACCGAGAAGGATTTTTGCTTCTAATGATTCTTGTGTGAATCATTCTTTTTTGCTTCTGATGATTCTGGTGTGAATCATTATGTTTTGCTTATGATGATTCTGGTGTGAATCATTCTGTTTTGCTTCTGATGATTCTTGTGTGAATCATTCTGTTTTGCTTCAGATGATTCTTGTGTGGATCATTGTGTTTTGCTTATGATGATTCTAGTGTGAATCATTCTGTTTTGCTTCTGATGATTCTGGTGTGAATCATTCTGTTTTGCTACTGATGATCATTGAGTGAATCATTCTGTTTTGCGTCTGCTGATTCTTGTGTGATTCATTCTGTTTTGCTTTCGATGATTCCGGTGTGAATCATTCTGTTGTGTTTCTGATGTTAATCATTTTGATTCTGTTTCTGATGTTCTGATGTTAATCATTCTGATTCTGTTTCTGTTTCTGAGAAGGGTTAAAATGATTTAAAATGAAGTCTTTGTAATGGTTTTGAAGAAGAGAGGGTGATGTTTTGGAAACCTTTAATGACCTGGGAGAAAATGCTGAAGTTTGCCATGTTTTGACTTCTGTGTTCGACTTCAAGCATGCTGTATTCGAATACAGGATGTTGAAATTTCAGTTTCATGCTTCTGTATTCGAATACAGAGAGACTGTATTCGAATACAGATTCGGGTTTTCCGAAATTCCAAGTTTTTCAACAGTGTTTATAAACCCTATGTGTTGGGGAATATTGGGAATGTTTGTGGTGAATTAAAATGGAACTTTTGGTGATAGTTTGAAGTGGTGGTGATGAAGTTTTTGAGACTTTACTGATGTAGTGAAAGATGTTGATTTGTGCACTGAGACTGCCTCTGTATTCGAATACCAGAGGGCTGTATTCGAATACAGTGTGTAATTCTGCATTGTTTTTGGCTTATGTATTCGAATATAGAGAAGCTGTATTCGAGTACAGATTCGTATTTCCCAGAAAACTCAGTTATTTACACTGTTTTGTGAATTTTAAGAGTTGGGGAAAAGACTTATGATAATTAAGAATGGAATGTTGTGATAAAGTAAAGTGTTAATGATTACTGGAATTTTTAATCATTGCTGTGTTGAGATGCTTTGGGGGAATGCTGGATAGGCTGAGTTTTCTAACATTGCATACTGTTTTTTGTGAAGAGAAAACACTGCATATTCATACATTGCATAGTCAGGTGGTGACCGCGATGGGCCACAGAGTAATGCGGTCACCGTGATGGGCCGCGAAGTTAAGTAGTAACCATGGGTTATAGAATAGTTCCGCGTGTATTAGACTGTTTGTTCTATCCGGTTTCAAAGTGGCCGCGTGTTCGTGGTGGTCCATTCAAAGATGTATAACGTGCTGGTCTGATGAGCGACTGCACTGGTGCTGATCTATTGAGCGATTGCACCATGGTCTTGAGGACCGTTAAAGTCTATCATACATATAAATTGTGCTGGTCTGTTGAGCAACTGCACCTTGGTGATTCCAAGAAATTGTATACATGAGCATATACATATTGCATCGGGGTGATTGACCGGTGGATCACGATTGGGTTATGTGATGATGATTGGAAAGTGATGTGTGTGAGTACTTTATGAAATCTGAATTTCTGATGAATGATTGTGAATGCTGACGTGTTGGCTGCATTTACAACTTATTTTCGATCTTAATTGGTTGCTGTTTTGAAAAATACATGTCCTGAAAATTCAAAATGAGCATCTTTATTTATCATCATTGATTTTATGATATGCCATGTGTATATTTGTTGCTGTGAAATATATGCTATGTGGTTATTTGTTAATTTCGGTCGGTGACCCTTGCTATTATATTGTGGAAATTGGGCTTTGCCCTCGGATGTTACCCGAAACCGTCCTACCGACGGATACACTAACGACGGAAACGTCGTTAGTTTCCCCTGATCTTTACGTACGGAGTATCCGTGGACAACGTAGAAGGACGAATGGTTGGCTGAAGACAAGACTTATAGAGGATACGGCGGAGACCGTGCTACTGTAGCTTAGTGCATGATCAGACTAGACTTTTGTATAGGGTCTTGAGTTTTGGGAAATGCTATTTATTTTGGGAATTAATGTATGACTTTTCCGCTGTATTTTCCGCACTCTGATACTTTTTAGTGGCCACAGGCCGGGTATTCTCTTTTGAAATGAACTGATGAAAATTTTATTTTAATTCCCTTGACATTAATTTTGGAAAACTCATTTTAATTATTTATTGAAAAAAAAATAAAAAATACACTCGCGCTGTCTTTTAAACTCGGGGTGTTACCGTATGCATCAACTTCTGGTTCTGGAAGATATGTATCAGCTTCCGATTCCGATTCCGATAAATCAGTTTCAGGTTATGGTAAATCTGTAACAGCTTCTGATTTCGGTAAATATCCAGATTTCTCTTCTAACTTATCTTGGTTGTTTCTAACTTGATCAGATTTATCTTTTGAAGATTTGTCATGTGTTGCTGACTTGCTTGTATCCTCTACCTTTCCAAGTACTTCTGTTTTTTCTGTTTCTACTTCTGCTCCCTTTTGTTCTGGTCAATCTGCATCAGTTTCATCTTGCTTTGACTTTTCAGGTCAAGCTGTTTGCCATAATACAAATTTTAATAATTAATAATTGAACTAAATACAACCAAACCATTAATTCTGCTTTTGGTGGTTTCTGCTAGTTTTTTGAAACCACTGAGCTGGTTTTATTGTTTAAGGTGAACTTGTTCAGATTATTTGGGTCACCTAGTTCCTGTATGTCACAGTTTCATTTTCCCTATGAAAACCTTTTTGTTTTTTCTTTTCTGGTTTTCAGATTCAGACTTTTGAATGTTCTTTGATGAGTGGGTCTGGATGAAGAATTTTGAATTCCCATCCAGGTTTGCAGTTTTGATCAATCTGATTGGAGTGTTCTCTTGATTCTGATTCTTCTATTTCTACTTATCAGACTTTGCTGCTTCACTGTCAGAATTAGAGTCCGAGTTAGAGTCAGACTCAGACTCAGACTCAGACTCAGTTCGAGCCATCAGAGCCAGTTCTGTTTCTGGCCTGTTTGAGTAGTTTCCTGGATTCTGTTTTGGTTGATAGATCATGTTCCTCTGATGATTCTAGAACATGTTTTGTTTCTGGTAACTTGGATGAATCTGGTGATTATGATAATGTTGATGATTCTGGTGATTTGCATGAGTTGGATGAATCTAATAATTCTGGGGATTTGGATGAATCTGATGATTCTAATGATTCTGATGAATCTGATAATTCTGATAATTCTTGTAGTTATACTGATTCTGATAATTCAAGTAATTTTGATGATCATACATGAACCTTTGATACTGATACCTGTTCTGGTTCTCGTTCTGATTCTGGTTCCAGTACTGATTCTGATTCTGGTTCTGGTTATGGTTCTTGTTCCAGTTCTGGTTCTGGTTCCAGTTCTTGTTCTGATTCTGGTTCCAGTTTTGATTCTGGTTCCAGTTCTGATTCTGATTCTGGTTGAGTTGAAAAGACCTTCTTCCATCAAACTCAGATTGACTCTGTCTAGTTGTAGCAGGAACATAAACCTTCTTCTGCTTGTGCATTGCCAACATTCATTGTCTACGCACCATTGTTGGTGTCTCCTTCTGGTTGCTCAGAAAATCTACAACATAGACAACTTGATCTTTTGGTACCCAGAACTGATTGGGTCCAGGTTTGTTAGTTTTAACAGCTCTCTGATCTTGTTCAGATTTTACCATTGGACAAGATAATTCATAGTGACCTTTCTTAGCACAAACAATGCATAAAACATCAGAATTGACTTCTTTGGTCAGATTTTTCTTATCTTCCCTAAGAGTTTTCAGTTTTAAAGACATCTTATTGTTTGCATTTAAAAAATCTTTTAAAGGATCAATTAATTTAGATTTAGTGAGATTAGAAAAATACCTCATTGTCTTCATCTTCTGAATCTGTTCTAGAGCCTGAGCTGTATCAAGAACTTGAGTTGGTATGAGCCATTAGAGCTAGAATTGCTTCCTGTGATGTGCTTCTAGACTTGCCTGAATGACTGCTTTGATCATTTTTCCTTCTGCCTGCTTTCCTTCCTGAAACTGTGCCTTTATGAAGTCCAGAGGCAGACCTGATGTGTGCCATCATTGCTGTTTCTGCCTCTTCTTCATCAGGCGATTCTTCTTCTGATTTTGATGCATCCCAAGATGCCATCAGACCCTTCTTTTTGAATCTGGAACTCTTCTTGTGTTGTTTTCCTTTTTCCAGATTTGGACATTCTGACTTGATATGTCCACGTTCATTGCATCCATAACAGATGATGCTCCTCTTGTGAGATTATTCCTTTCCTTTGCTGTTATGTTTCTTCTTGGAGCCTCTCCTCTTCCTGTTTTCCCAGATCTTAACCATCTGTTTGGTTAAGTAAGCCATATCATCACAATCACTATCACTATCCTCTGATTCTGGTGCTGCCTTTGCAGCTTTCTTCTGTTATGACTTCAGGGCCAGATTTTTCTTCTTCTTTGGTTCATCTGCTTCTAGTTCTATTTCATGAGACGTGAGTGTGCTGATTTGATCCTCAAGTCTTAAGTTATTCAGATCTCTGGCTTGCTGAACTGCAGTAACCATTGGTCCGCACTTGGTTTGTAAGCTTCTTAGAATCTTCTTGACATGATCTGCTGTTGTGTAGCTTTTCTTCAAGACCTTCAGTCCAGATATTAGAGTCTGGAATCTACAAAACATTCCATCAATGTCTTCATCATCTTCCATCTTGAACATCTCATACTATTTGACAAGTATGTTAGCCCTTGCTTCTTGAACCTGCTGGTTTCCTTCATAGGTCAGAACCAGACTGTCATAGATGCTTTTTGCAGTTTCTTTGTTGCTGCATCTATAAAATTCTTTAAATGTGATAGCACTGATCATGATGGTTCTGGACTTGTGATGCAGCTTGTATAACCTCTTCTGGTTAGCATTCATATATTCTACATCTAGTTCTTGACCAGTTTCGTCTCCTGGTGTAGTAGGTGCAATATAGCCTTTGACTACCAAGGTCTAGAGATCAGGATTTTGGGAGATGAAGAAGCTTCTCATTCTGTCCTTCCAGTATTCAAAGTGATCTCCATCAAACAGTGGTGGCCTATTGATGTTGCCTCCAAATTCTTCTGACATGTTCAACCCCCTTGGATCTTTCCTCAAACACTATTAAGTGATTAGCCTTGGACCGAGCTCTGATACCAATTGAAGGTGCAAACACGAGAAGGGGGGTTGAATTGTTTTCGACTAACTTGAATACTTTTTCTGTTTTTATAGTTTTATAACAAAACCTGATGTACGAATAAAACAAAGTTAGCAGTGGATATAAAGTTAATATAAAACACATAATTTTATACTGGTTCACCGTTAACTAGGCTACGTCTAGTCCCTTCACTTTGAAGGATTTCACTAATTCAAAAACCTTGAATTACAACAATACCACTGACCCTCCAAGTTAGTCTTCTCAAACAGTCTAACAATCCTAGACTTTTGAGGAAAAGAACCTTGAATCTAATTGCTAAGTAATCTGCTACTCCTTCTAACTCCTTCAGATTGTAGACTCTACTTCAACAACTTTGATCTAACACAACCGAAAGAAAACTTAGAGTACTTGCTTCGGTAAAGCTGATACTCACGAGAAGGGGGGTTGAATTATGTTTGTTAAACTTGAATTCTTTTACTGTTTTGTTACACTACAACATTTTTCATTTTAGGCCACACTTCACATAGCAACGGGTAAAAAAGTGTGGCTGGAAACAGAAATAGGCAACAGTTTTTCGGGTGTTGCCTATAATTTACTTATAGAGTACAATTTTTTAACTTTGAATGAAAAACCGTTCCGTATTTGGTATTGTTACCGATTAAGCCACAATTTTAAAAGTATTGTTGTTTTACCACGAAGAAAAACCGTTGCATATTTAGGTTTAATAACTATGCATTTTAAGTGTGGTCTAAAGTAATGAAAAACTGTTGCCTATTTAGTTTAAATAATAATTAATTAATTAATTGTATTTTTTTTTTATTTTTTGAAAAATTTCCTAATAGCTTAATTATTTTTTATTATGGTTGCAAAACCACATAAACAAAGCAAGCTAGCTGCTCCGTGCCCGGTGCTCTAACCATTCACTACAACATTTCTAACCTATATCGCGAAATCAGTACGTGCCCGTGCCCGGTGCCCTAACCAGATTTCGACCTTCAACCTTCAATCGGAACCAAGAAACAGAAAATCACTTTGCCCCCAATTCCATTATTCCAATTCCCGACCCTAACCCTAAACCCGAAGGAACCTTCTCATGAAATTCTTGACGCAAAACTCCACCACTGTCTCAGAACCTGGTTCGATTCCATAACCATCTTCTTCTCTATTTAGTTTTCTATGGAGGGTTCTTCAGAGGATCTTGGAGCCTCTGATTCGTGGGAGGTCGCTGATTTGGACGAGTCCATGAACAGCTTGAACCTTTTGATATCTTCCAACAAAGATTCAAAGTGTCACGACCATGCCGACGGTGGTACTTCAAAGTCTCGTGAATGCCTTTCAGGTAGGTTTACTCACATTTATACATATATAACATATTTTTCTGATTAATCGCTACTTCAATTGTCAAATTTATATATAAAAATAGGTTCCTAATATTGTAGATATTTAGATACGTGTTTTGAGTACGTTTACTCTATTAGTGCTCTATATTCTAATTAAGGAGTTAATTTATGTGTTGATTACTTGTAAATTTGGAGTTGTTGTATAAATATACTGTTCTGTGTTCTGGTTAGAGAAACAACTTCTGCATTCTCCCTTCATTTTCATATGTAGTTGTCGCATAAATATGAATATGAGTTGCTTCTCAATGTGATTTGCAAGAACTGATATGTGGCTTAAGTTTTTTGTTTCTTGCATTTAGATTAAATTAATTTTGTGGCTTGCTCTTATGTTGTTGCGGGGCGAGGAAGAGTAAAAAAGTTGACAAAGATGATAGGCCTTTACTCATATTAAGCTCAAGTGATTTGTCTGGTGGTATGTCTATGTTATTGTTTGGTTTCAATCTTGAAACACTTGTTAATAATTCAATGGCTAAGTGAATTTCCAGCAACTTTATTCTTAGAGACTGATGATAGAAAATCCGAATAAGAAAACAAAAAAACTCACGACTTAAGTCATTGCTTGCGTAAGTATTTTTAAATTAATTATAATTATAACTTGTTTGTTTTCCATGATGCCAGTAAAATGAGAAAGTAGTAAATTATAATTTGTCCTATTCTGGTGGCGGTTGCAGGAGTCAAAGTTGTATATAGTTCATTTTTTCAACGCAGTTTTAAAGGGTAGAGTGGTAGTTAAGCCTAAACAAGAGCGTTCACATGGAGAGTATGAACAGTGGTGGTTCTTGTTCAATTAGAAGACGTTCATTGAGCTTATCAAGTCATAGAAGCCATCACACAGATAATGATAATGGTAATGATTGTGAGAGTGTTTCTAAAGCTGGTCATATTGGAGATTGAGCTCATCCAGGCAAAAGATTCAGTGAGATTTTTTTAATTTTCTAATGCGATTTTTAATTTTTTTTTTAAATTTCATTCCAGATTGGTTCATTTCTTATGGGATGGTTTGGTGTTGTATTCAAAAAAGACATATCTCAAGTGTCAGCATCTAGCCATAGCAACAACAACAAGTTACTTGGGGAGCCTTACAACCTTTAGTGGCTAGAATCAAAAAATGCTTCAACTCGCTGTTACCGGTCACTGGCTCTTCTCCGCACTTGGCTTTCTAACAGGTAATTAAGTTCATTTCATGAATGTGTAAATTATAATATAATTCTAAGGTTGAGCTTTTTCCAGCTTGTAGATAAATTGATTTTTTTTCCATCAGCATGGCTTAATTGATAAGACATGTTGCTTTACCATTGGAAATTTATAGGTTTATTTCTTGTTGCATTTTCTATCATATTTGGGATTGAAACTACAAAGGGTTTTAGGTGGCTTCTCAACAGGCTGAATATTATTACATGTTCAGAAAATGGTATCTCTAAGATCAATTGCCAAGTCGTTAGCTACCGGCGCCAAATGACAGTTATGGTGATGTTCTTGGTGATATTGGGTGTATTATGGGGTGTTAGTGGTGCATTAGTACAGGCTAAATTCAAGAATGGTGGCAATGCTGCTCAGTTGTGGTTTGCTTGTATGGTTGGACCTGTAGGTGTGTGGATTAGATGGTTCTTAGCGAGCCTTAATGGACGTGGATTAGGAAAGGAAGGTTTATTTAAATGGATGCCATTTGGGACTCTAATTGCCAATGTATCAGTTGCTTTGTTATGGCTGCACTTTCTACTATAAAGAATGCGGTAAGTTTCTTTGTCATCATTCATGTTCTAGTTCCCATGTCTGACTTGCATCACCTAATCTCTAAATTGGTAGTCTATGAAACAGTGCTATAGTGCCACTAGAGCACCTATTTGACAACAATTTGTGTTAAATAGCTTAACGCAGTACAATTGCAATTTGTTTAAATTCCACTATATTATAGTGATATAGCCTGCTATGTAACAACACTGTTAAATATAAGTTACATTTATGAATAAGTACCAAAAAGATTGTAGTTGTGTTGATTGGAGCTTCATAATATGATTTTGTGCTGCTGATTGCAATTGGTCTGCGGCAGTATAGAAGAAAGCATTGATGGGGTGACTAAATATGCCTTTAGAAGTTTTAGGATTATTTCTAAACGTGTTCCTACATGCAGGTCCTTAAGCTTACTTCCTGCTTCTAGATAGTTGGTAATCTAATTTGGGGATAGCTTGTATCATGGGTGAGGTGGCAGTGTTGCACTCTGAGCCTCTGCACTTTGAATGCAAGGACATGAAACATGTGACTGAAGAAGATGTTTTTCCACCAAAATCAAATCCAGAATGCTTACCTGAAGAAAATTCAAGTCAATCTATAAAAACAAATCATTTGCAAGAATAAGGATATATGGAATATAGGTGATTTCTTATAAATTCAAGTCAATCCAGAATGCATTGTCACAAATATAAGATTTTTATGACTCATTATTAATGATTTTTAAATGTAAAGCTTTGTATGAAGTTTTGTGTTTTATGGTTGAATGACAAAACCGTTGCCTATGCTTTTGACAAAAAACTGTTGCCTATGTTTTTGACAAAAAACTGTTGCCTATGCTTTTGACAAAAAACCATTGCCTATGCTTTTGACACCTTTATAAATTTGTTGCACCACACTTTTTTATTGTTGCCATAACTTATAAAACTGTGGCCTAAACAATTAGGCAATATCTAAAACAATTGTGGCCGAAATGTTTTACCAACATTTCCATAACCGTGGTCTAAAGTTATATGCAACACATACAAATGTGTTGCCTGAAACAAATATAATATGCACAAAACCGTGGCCTAAATGTATATGCAACATTTATGAAATTGTTGGCAAAACCAACTCATAAAACCGTTGCCTGAAACATTCAAAAAAACCGTTGCCTCTTTCAGTGTATTCGGCAACAGTTTTTTAGAATTCGTGGGCAAAAGTAAAAAACCGTTGCGTTTGCTAATAGGCCACGGCCACCTACACCACACTTTGTAAACCGTTGCGAAATCGTTGCCTAACCTTTAGGTCACAGTTTTTTTGGTTGACACCACACTTTTTTATTGTTGCCACAACTCAAAAATGTTGTAGTGTTAAATGTTGACACAAATTAGTTGATGAATAAGTGATTAGTTTTAGCAGCGGATAGATACAACATAAGAATACAACAATTTATCCTGGTTCACCATTAAGTTGGCTACATCCAATCCCTTCATCCTGAAGGCTTTAATCGGCAAATTCAAAACCTTTTAATTGCAACACCTTGAAGGTGCAACACAAGAAAGGCGGTTGAATTGTGTTTGACAAACTTTAATTCTTTTTGCTAATTAGTTGAATAATGAGCAATCAGAGTAAATAAGCAGTTGATAGTAAAAGTTAACACCTCGAATTTATACTAGTTCACCTTTAACTACGCTATGTCCAGTCCCTTCCTTCAGAAAGCCTTTTCACTAATTCAAACTTCTTTGAATTACAACACCACTAACCCTTCAAGCCAGTCTTCCCAAACAGCCTGACAACCCCAGACTTTTGAGGAACAACAACACCTTGACTTTACCAGCCAAGTCTTCTCAAACAGTCTGTGAACCCCAGACTTTTGAGGAACTTCACAACTTTAAACCTATAAGCTAAGTCTTCTTTCTAACAACCTGACAACCCCTGATTTTAGAAGGAACTTCAACATTATAGGATTTTATACAAGGGATCGAAATTAAAACTAAGTAACTATTTCTAGAAAGTTCATACACACAATAAGCTTAACATGAACTTGAGTGTTTGCTTCTGAAAAATTGACGATGACAATCAGCCTCACACTCTAAAAAAAGAACACTTAGAAATTTTTTATCTTTTAAGCAAGTGTTTCTCTTTTTTGAACTCTTTGAATACTTAGGAATTTTTGCTTGAGTTCTTCTATTTTTCGATACATTATTCTTCAACATTAAGCGTCTATTTATAGTTGAAATTAAAGCTTTACTTTGATCGATTGCTATACTTCTGGATTGTATTTCGATTGATTCTATTTGGAGAATATTTTGGAGTATTTTGCTCAGATTCTGTTTGACGCAGTCGGAAATCGCAAAAGGGATAACAAGCGCTAATCCTAAAAAAGAACAAGTTCTGGAATCCACTAGAGAAGAGAAAAACTCTCAAAGTTAATTATTTTATTAAAAGATACCGTTTGTTACAACATAGAAAGTCTATAAATAGATAATAGAAACCATAGTACGAAAATTAGGTAAAACAGAAAAGCCCGAAATTAAAGGAAAAGCTAAAACGACTTTAAAATAGAAAAGCCCGAAATTACGGGAAAAACTAAAATGGCTGTTTTGAGGCCCAAGACGAGCTCAAAACGGTTATGGAGCCCATACATCAAGGAAAAGCCATGAGTTGTGTTCATGGCGCGATTCCCTTGTCGGAAAGGTATAATAATAGACAATCTAGCAACGGACGATTGTTTCCGCATTTTTTGCTGCTTTTGTCCGGAAAGCCGTTTCTTCCTCGATTCTGGCCGTGAACCCTCCTACACCAGTCTCCTCCACTTCTAAAGAACTCGACCCCGAGTTCATACCAGAATAAAGGTCAGCATCTTCATGGAACTCATAAATATCAGCCACATTAATGGTATTGGAAATATTCATGGATCCTAGCATGTTGATCGTATAGGCGTTGTCATTGATCTTCTTCCGCACCTTGAAAGTCTCGTACTTGCAAGGCTGAAGCTTCTTGTAAGTGTCAACTGGGAACCTCTCGTTACGCAGGAACACCATCACATCATCTCCCACAGCAAAGACCTTGACTCTTCTGCGCTTGTCAGCAGCGACTTTGACTTTGACAGTTTCCTTAACGGCTTGCACATCCTTGGCCACCACTGACCAAAACCACTCAGTTTCCTTGAAGGTTTCAATCAGGTCATGCTCATCCTGCGTCATAAATAGAAAACTGGACTTCTCATTCCCTGTTTGTCTATTAAAACCAGAAACCGGGGCCATGGCTATCTTGTGCGTTCCCCAGGTGAACATCATCACATTATCTCTGCCTTTATACGTGATATCATTGTCATACTGCCAAGGTCGCCCCAGTAGGACATGACACACATCCATATTCAGAACACCACACACTACCTCTTCCTTGTAATGCCTTCCGATGGAAATAGGCACCTTGCAAGTCTTCGTCACCTTGATCTACGAACCCTTACTCGCCCAGCCCAAAGCATAAGGCTTGGCATGTGGTTCTATCGGCAACTCTAGGTACTCCACCAGCTTTTGGGATACCAAGTTCTCTGTACTCCCATTATCCACGATCAGATTACACGCCTTATTCTTAATAGAACAGTGTGTTCTAAAATGATTCTTCCTTTGCCCCTCCTTCTCTGAAGACAACAGAACTCTCTGCAGCACAAAATTTACCGCTTCTTCAGCTTCTTCTTTAGCGAACTCAACACCGTCATACTCGTTGCCTGCTTCCTCTTCCTCAGACTCCTCATTCAAGACTGCAGTCGTTCTCTTGGAAGGGCAAACATTCGGCTTGTGACCCTGCCCACCGCAACGGAAACACTTATCTCCCGTCGATTTCGCGTATGGGTTGGCTCACTTCTGGTTCGCCCTCTTGTTGGGCGTAGCACTACTGGTTCCACTGGTTCCTTTTGCCGAGGAATCAGAATCCTTAGCAGCAACACTTTTATCCTCATCACCAGCAACTTTAGAATTACCCTACGGAGTGAATCTGCGAAAAGATGAGAAATTTCTGGGGGATTTCTCCATCAAATCCGCTTTCAAGGTTATTGTAGAGGCCTCCGTCACGGTCCATACAGTCTGCAGACCCATCTTCTCGTGTATCGACCCCTTCCAGCCATGAATATAACGAGTCACCTTTTCACCCTCAATTTCCCCTAGTTCGTTGCGTTCTGAGAAACGCAGGAACTTTGCTGTATACTCGGTCACACTCCTTCTACCCTGAACGCAATCGATATACATCTTAGACAGAATCTCCTCATAATCTTCAGGCAAGAAACGCTCCAGCATCAACTGTTTCATTCGCCTCCACGTTCTGATTGGCGCTTTCCTCTGGTGCTGCCTCTAAACAACAAGCTTATCCCACCACACAGCAGCGGTACTCTTCAATCGAATTGCCACCATCTTCACCTGCTTGTTTTCTGGCACACCCATCACGTCGAAGAACCGATCAATGTCAAACGTTCAAACACGAGAAGGGGGGTTGAATTGTGTTTGACTAACTTGATTACTTTTCATGTTTTTATACTTTTAGAACAAAACTTGATGAAATAAAAACAGAATTAGCAGCGGATATAAAATAAAAATAAAACTAAGAATTTTTATATTGGTTCACTGTTAACGAGGCTACGTCCAGTCCCTTCACCTTGAAGGATTTCACTAATTCAAACCTTTAATTACAACCGTTCTACTGACCCTCCAAGTCAGTCTTCTCAAACAGTCTAACAATCCTAGACTCTTGAGGAATACAACTCCTGTCTTCAGCCAATCTAACAATCCCAGATTGTAGAAGAAATTTCAACACTTTGAATCTAATTGCCAAGTAACCTCCTACCCCTTCTGACTCCCTCAGATTGTAGACTCTACTTCAACAACTTAGATTTGACACATTGGAAAGAAAATAACACGAGTACTTGCTTCTTGAAAGCTGGAACTCACAATTGACCTCTCTGAAAATTTGAGTGTTTGCTTTGGAACTGTATGACTCTTTTGTGATTTTCAATACTAAGTATTCTGCCTTGAGCCTCCTTTTATAGATGCAGATTAGAGCCTCTTCTAAGCTTAATTTCGAGCTGAATCTTGCTGGATTCTCTTGCAAAAATAACTTGACCAATTGGGCTTTATTTAAAGAAAAAACATATCTTTTATTAAGCTTCACATTTTCTTTCAAAATAACTGGCCAATCAAGTCTTTAGTTCCTTCCCGCCAACAACTCCTGAGTTCCACAATACTTAACTTTATTTTTGTAACAAATCTTTTTAATAGTTTGATCAAAATAAATTAAGATCTCCACCGTTAATCCTCATGATTAAATGTGGACCATTTGATCTTCTGCCCTAGTCCACATCTGGACCATACTAATTGATATGCTGTGATCCTCTGATTTCAGCCATCGCTAGACCACACTTCCTAAAATTCTGATCTTCTGATCTCGGCCATCCTGGTCCAGCAAACTGATCTGCTGTGATCCTCTGATCTCGGCCATTGCTGGTCCACACATCTTGACCCTCTGATTTCGGCCAACACTTGGCCATGGTCTGATCTTTTGATCTGGACCATCACTGGACCAAAGAATTTATTCTGAACCATTGATATGGAAATCTTCCCTCTGATATGGACCAATTATGGACTTGGTCTAGATTAAATTGAAATTAAATCTGGACAAGTAATATTTCAGTCTAGACATTTTATCTTTGATTTTGGATCAGGTGTGGGTCAATTTTGAAAATCATTTCTTCTGGTCTGGACTTAGTTTCATGCTATCTTATGGTCTGGGTCAAATTTGGATTGATTTTCTTGTTCTGGACTCATTAACTTATCTTCTGGTTGAGTTGGAACAAGTCTGGGCTGTTTAATGTTTCACTGCCAGGCCATCTTCTGGTCAGAATAACTTCTGGAATAAATCTGATATTTGATTCCTTTTGGTCTGGAACAACTCTCCCTCTGGAAGGCTTTCCAATGGTATGGTCCAGGTTTCCTTCTGATTTTTATTCCTTCTGATTTGGGCCAACAAAGATATCTTCTGGTGATGTTTTGACATCTTGGAGTATCTTCTGGTAATTCCAGAATTCATTTTCTGGAATCCTTTGATCTTCTGCTTCTGATTACTTCAGTTTCTGGTGGCATTTAAGGTACAAAATAAGATTAAATTGAGTGCTTTTGTAAACATCAAAATCCTAAGACTTAGAACCAACTTGGTTCGAACAATCTCCCCCTTTTTGATGATGACAAAACCTTAACTTATTTTGCTAGCTTGTAACTCGAATACTTGAATTACTCCCCCTCAGACCAATCTCTCCCCCTAAGTCTGATACTGACTTTTTCTTCTCCTTTTCAACTCCTTCTCTTTTCACTCTTTCTTTTCTTCTCTTCTCCTCCCCTTTTCAACTCCTTCTCTTTTCCCTCTTTTTTTTTCTCTCTCCCTGTTTCCTCTCCTTTTCAACTCCTTCTCTTTTTCACTCTTTCTTTTTCTCTCTCCTTTCTTTTTATCTCCCCTTTTCTACTTATTTCTCCTTTTTCTCTCTCTCCCCCTTTTTGTCACCAGCCAAAAAGTGGTCCTACTATTTTTGTATTTTTTATTTTTCTCTTTACAAATTCAAAGAAAGAAATAAAATTACAAGAAATTTAAAAACTCCTAAGATGACTACTTGAGCTAGTCAGATATGGACGTAAAGCTGAGATGCTTCTTGATGAACTCGAAACTATCTTCTAGGAATGCTTTGGTGAAGATATCATCCCATTGATGATCAGTGTCCACAAACTGGATGCTTAAAGTTCCTTTTTGAACATGGTCCCTAATGAAATGGTGTTTTATTTCAATGTGTTTGGCTCTAGAGTGTAAAATAGGGTTCTTGGTCAGGTTTATGGCTGAAGTGTTGTCACAGAACAAAGGGATAATAGTTTCAAAGATGTTGTAATCTTCAAGTTGATGTTTCATCTAGAGTAACTGTGAACTGCATCCTGCTGCTGATATATACTCAGCTTCAGCTGTTGACATGGCAATTGTGCTTTGTCTTTTGCTTGACCAAGAGATCAAGTTATCTTCTAAGAAAGTGCAGTTGCCACTTGTACTTTTCCTTTCCAGGATGTATCCAGCATAGTCGGAATCACATAAACCTTTTAGTTTGTAGGTGGGGGTTTTCTTGTATAACAAGGTAAGGTTGGTGGTTCCTTTAAGGTATCTAAGAATTCGTTTGACAGCAGTTAAATGGGATTCCCTAGGGTCAGCTTGAAATCGGGCACAAACACAAACAATAAACAAGATGTCAGGTCTAGAAGCAGTTAAATAAAGAAGGGATCCAATCATACCTCTGTATGTTTTCTGGTCTACCTTTTGGCTAGTTTCATCTTTCTCAAGTGAGCAGGTTGGGTGCATGGGGATGGCCATAGGCTTACAATCACTCATCTTGAACTTTTTAAGAAGTTCTTTGGTGTATTTAGATTGGTGAATGAGTTTACATGTTTTACCTTGATGACTCTAAATTCCCAGGAAGAACTTGAGTTCTCCCGTCATGCTCATTTGGAACTCTTTCTGCATTAGGTCAGAAAACTCTTTGCACAAAGTGCCATTAGTGGATCCAAATATGATATCATCAACATAGACTTGGATAATCATAACATTATTTTTAATGGATTTCCTAAATAGTGTATTATCAATCTGGCCTCTGTTAAATTCATTCTTAAGTAGAAAGTTACTAAGTTTGTCATACCATGCCCTTGGTGCTTGTTTTAAACCATGTAAAGATTTTTTAAGTTTAAAAACATGGTCTGGAAAATAAGAATTTTCAAATCCAGGGGGCTGTTTGACATAGACTTCCTCAATTATATAGCCATTTAAGAATGCACTTTTCACATCCATTTGGTACTGCATTATATCACGATTAGCAGCAAATTATAAGAGAATTCTAATTGCTTCTAACCTGGCCACTGGAGCAAAAGTCTCAGTGTAATCTATACCTTCCTGTTGACTGTATCCTTGGGCTACAAGTTTGGCTTTGTTCCTTACTACTTCACCTTTTTCAATGAGTTTATTCCTGAAAACCCACTTGGTTCCAATAATGTTTTTGTTTGGTCTGGGTACCAGATCCCAAATATCATTCCTTTGGAATTCATTCAGCTCTTCTTGCATTGCAAGTATCCAACCTTCATCTGCCAAAGCCTCATCAATATTGCTTGGTTCAATTGTTGAGAGTAAACCAAACAGACTAGTTTCTCTACTTGATGATCTGGTCTTTAGAGGTTCTGCTGCATTGCCAATAATGAGAGATTCTGGATGTGAAGACTTGTACTTCCATCCATTCTTTCCCTCTGACTTGTTTTCAAAGCCAGCATGTTCTTCTTCATCTTGATCTTTCTTAGAATCTGCTTCTGGTTCCTGTGCCTCTGGTTCACCTGTAATTTCCTCATCTTGCTTTGACTTTTCAGAGTCAAGCTGTTTATCATCAAACTTAATGTGGTTTGATTCTTCCACAAATCTTCTTCTGGCCTATTGGAGCAGTTTTCTTGATTCTGAATTGGTTTAAAACCATGTTCCTCTGATGATTTTGGAACATGTTTTGATTCTGGTAATTTTGGTGATTTGGGAGAACCTGGGAGTTCTGATGAATTTGGTGATTCTGATGATTCTCGTAATTTCTTATTTGATTCTGGTTCTGGTTCCAGTGTTGATTCTGATACTGGTTCCAGAGTTGATTCTGGTTCCAGTTCCTGTGCTTCTAATACTGATTCAAGTTCTGGTTGTGGTTCCAGTTTCTGTGCTTTTGATACTTGTTCCAGTTCTGGTTCTGTTTCTGGTTCCAGTTCCTGTTTTGATTCTGGTTCCAGTTTTGGTTCTGATTCCGATTCTGGTTCTGGTTGAGTTGACCAGACCTTCTTCCATCAGACTCAGATTGCCTTTGTCTTGTTGTAGCAGGAACATAAACCTTCTTCTGCTTGTGCATTGCTAACATCCATTGTCCAGGCACCATTGTTGGTGTCTCCTTCTGGTTGCTCAGAATATCTGCAACATAGACAATTTGATCTTTTGGTACCCAGAACTTATTGGGTCCAGGTTTGTTAGTCTAAAAGCTCTCTAATCTTGGTTAGATATTACCATTGGACAAGATAATTTAGAGTGACCTTTCTTAGCACAGAAAATACATAAAACATCAGAATGAACACTTTTAGTTTCATTAATCGTTTCTTTAAAACCAAGACATCTCTTTCCAGAGTTACTGTTTCCATAAATCATAGATGCATATTTACTTCTTTCCATTCCATTAGAAATAAAGTTTTGAAAAAATTGTTCAGGCATATCAGATTCACAAACAGTTTTGGAAGTGGAACAAACATTGCTTTTGAGAGTTTGGTTTTCAGATTTGAGTCTTGCAACTTCAGTTTTAAAATCCTTATTTTACGTTGCATACTCAGAATTTCGATTCTTTAAAACTTGGACTTCTTTGGTTAGATTTTTCTTATCTTCCCTATGAGTTTTCAGTTTTAAAGACATCTTATCATTTGCATTTAACAAGTCTTTTACAGTCTCAATTAATTCAGATTTAGAGAGATCAGAAAATACCTCACTGTCTTCATCTTCTGATTCTGTTCCAGAGCCTGAGCTGTATCCATAACTTGAGTTGGTATGAGCCGTCAGAGACAGAATTGCTTCCTCTGATGTGCTTCCAGACTTGCCTGAATGATTGTTTCGATCATTCTTCCCTCTGCCTGTTTTCCTTCTTGAATTCGTACCTTTATGAGGTGCAGAAGCAAACTTGATGTGAGCCATCTTTGCTGTTTCTACCTCTTCTTCATCAGAAGATTCTTCCTCTGATTCTGATACATCCCAGGCAGCCATCAGACCCTTCTTTCTGAATCTGGAATTTTTCTTGTGCTGTTTGCCTTTTTCCAGATTTGGACATTCTGACTTTATATGTCTAGGTTTATTGCATCCATAAAAAACAATACTCTTCTTTTCAGATTCTTCCTTATCTTTGCTGTTATGTTTTTTCTTGGAACCTCTCCTCTTCCTGTTTTCCCAGATCTTAACCATCTTTTTGGTTAAGCTATATCATCATTGTTACTATCACTATCCTCTGATTCTGATGCTGCCCTTGCAACTTTCTTCTGTTTCGACTTCAGAGCCAAATTCTTCTTCTTCTTAGGTTCATCTGCTTCTAGTTCTATTTCATGAGACCTGAGTGAGCTAATTAGTTCTTCAAGCTTCAAGGTATTCAGATCCCTAGCTTCCTGTACTGCAGTAACCTTTGGTCTCCATTTGGCTGGTAAGCTTCTGAGAATCTTCTAGACATGATCTGCTGTTGTATAGCTTTTCTTCAAGACCTTTAGTCCAGATATCAGAGTCTTGAATCTGCAGAACATTCCATCAATGTTTTCATCATCTTCCATCTTGAACATTTCATATTGTTTGACCAGTATGTTAGCCTTTGCTTCTTGAACCTGCTGGCTTCCTTCATAGGTCAGAACCAGACTGTCGAATATGCTCTTTGCTGTTTCTTTATCTGTGCATCGATCAAATTCCTTGAATGTGATGGCACTGGTCATGATGTTTCTGGCCTTGTGATGAAGTTTGTGTAATCTGCTCTGATCTAGTCTCATATCATCCATGTCTAGTTCTTTAGTTGGATCTTCTGGATCAGTAGGTACTGTGTATCCTTTGACTATCATCTTCCATTGTTGAAGATCTTGAGATATGACAAAACATCTCATTCTGTCATTCCAATACTCAAACCTTTCTCCATGAAATAGTGGTGGTCTGTTGATGTTGCCTCCCAGTTCTTCTCTGGATTCTGCCATGTTGAACCCTTTGGACCTTTCCTCAAACACTAATAAGTGCTCAGCCTTGAGACCGAGCTCTGATGCCAATTGAAGGTGCAAACACGACAAGGGGGGTTGAATTGTGTTTGACTAACTTGATTACTTTTCCTGTTTTTATACTTTTAAAACAAAACTTGATGAAATAAAAACAGAGTTAGCAGGGGATATAAAATAAAAATAAAACTCAGAATTTTTATACTGGTTCACCGTTAACGAGGCTACGTCCAGTCCCTGTTGGAACCAAGTTGGTTCTAAGCACTTAGGATTTTGATGCTTACAAATGTACTCTATGTAAACTTATTTTGTACTTTGAATTATTAAGTTAAATGCCCCAGAAACTGAAGGAAACAGAAGCAGAGATCAAAGGATTCCAGAAAAATGAATTCTGGATTGACCAGAAGATATCCAGGAATGTCAAAAACATGACCAGAAGATATCTTTGATGGCCCAGACCAGAAGGAATAAAACTCAGAATGAAACATGGAGCATACCATTGGAAAGCCTGCCAGAAGGAGAGTTATTCCAGACAAACAGGAATCAAATATCAATTTTATTCCAGAAGTTATTCTGACCAGAACATGGCCTGGCAGTGAAAAATTACACAGCCCAGACTTGGTCCAGACTTGACCAGAAGGTATGTTTATGAGTCCAGAACAAGAGGATCAATCTAGATTTGGCCCAGACCATAAGATGGCATGATTCAGGGCATGGAACTAAGTCTAGAACAAAAGAAATGAGTTCCAAAAACAACCCAGACCTGGTCGAAAATCAAAGGTAAAATGTCCAGACTAAAATATTTTTTGATAGTTTATTTTAGTTTGTTCAAGACCAAATTCCAGAATCTGTCCAGATCAGAGTAAAAATATCCAGATCAATGGTTCAGAAATAATTTTCTGAGTCCAGTAATGGTCCAGATCAGAAAATCAGACCATGGCCCAATGTTGGCTGAAATCAGAGGGACAGAATGTGCAAGTCCAGAAATGGCCGAGTCCAGAAGAATTCAGCATATCAGGCGCGCATCCAGGTTGGTCGAAATCAGAAGATCAGCGGGTCAGGAAGTGTGGTCCAGGGATGGCCGAATTGAGAGGATCACAACATATCATTTAGCTTGGACCAGATGTGGACTAGCGCTCAAAATTCTGATGGTCCAGAATTGATCAACGATGAAGATTGCAAGTTATTTTAATTAAAGATAAAAATAAAGTGGAGTAGCATGGACTTTAGGAGCATTGGCGGGAACAACCAACAGATTTAATTGGCCAGTTATTTTGAAAGGAAATCTCAAGATATGTTTTTTATTTATATGAAGCCCAATTGGTTAAGTTATTTTTGGAAGAGAATCCAGCAAGATTCAGCTCGAATTTGATCATGGAAGAAACCCTAATTTTCATCTATAAAAGGAGGCTCAAGGCAGAATGCTCAATATCGAAAATCACAAAAGAGTCATACACTTCCAAAGCAACCACTCTCAAATTTTCATATAAGTAAATTGTGAGTTTCAGCTTTCAAGAAGCAATTACTCGGTTATTTTCTTTCCACTGTGGCAAATCTAAGTTGTTGAAGTAGAGTCTACAATCTGAGGGAGTCAGTAGAGGTAGCAGGTTACATGGCAATTAGATAGGGTTGTATCTAAGTTGTTGAAGTAGAGTCTACAAACTGAGGGATTCAGAAAGGGTAGCAAGGTACTTAGCAATTAGATTCATAGTGTTGTGAATTCTTCTACAATCTCGGGTGTCAGATTGGCTGAAGAACAATAGTTGTTTTCCTCAAAGAAGTCTAGGATTGTTAGACTATTTGAGAAGACTGACTTGGAGGGTCATTAGCAAGGTTGTAATTCAAGGTTGAATTAGTGAAATCCTTCAAGGCGAAGGGACTGGACGTAGCCTCGTTAACGGTGAACCAGTATAAAATCTGTGAGTTTTTATTTTTATTTTTATCCGCTGCTAACTCTGTTTTAATTATACATCAAGTTTTGTTTTGAAAGTATTAAAACAGGAAAAGTATTCAAGTTAAGTCAAACACAATTCAACTCCCCCTAAGTCTAATGCCCAGATACCATATCAAATACATCATTTTCTCGCCCATTCAAATACATAATCTTTTCCACATATATTTTATCAAATACTACATCTTCTCCCCATTTGTCATCAGACAAAAAGAAATTTTGCTGAATTAGAATGAATTTTTTTTTTCATCCTCTGATGATTTTTTTTTAAAACACCTAATGTAAACTAAACAGTTGAAGACATTACAATATTAATCAGTTAACAAAGTAACGTTTAGGTTTTTCTTGATGAAGTCAAACCTATCTTCAGGTAGTGGTTTGGTGAATATGTCAGCCCATTGACATTCAGTGTCTACAAACTAAATGTTGAGTACACCTTACTGAACATAATCTCTGATAAAATGGTGTTTGATCTCTATGTGTTTAGCTCTTGAGTGTAGGATCGGGTTTTTGGTTAGACAAATTGCAGATGTGTTGTCACAGTAGATGGGTATGTTGGATTCTAATATTTTGTAGTCTTCAAGTTGATGTTTCATCTAGAGTAATTGAGAGCTGCAGCCAGCTGCTGAAATGTACTCAGCCTCTGCTATTGACATGGCAATGGTGTGTTGTCGCTTACTAGACCCAGAGATCAAGTTGTCACCTAAAAAGGTGCAATAGCCATTGGTGCTTTTCCTTTCAAGTTTATCTCTAGCATAGTCAGAATCACAATATCCACTAAGTTGGTACTTAGGAGATTTCTTGTAGACCAAGGTAAGGTTTGTAGTGTCTTTTAGATATCTAAGAATTCTCTTATAACGATTGAGAAAGACACTTTTAACATCCATTTGAAATAGTTTGATGTTATTATTTGCAGCAAAAGATAATAACATACGAATAACTTCTAACCTGGCCACTGGAGCAAATGTCTTAGTGTAATCAATGCCCTCTTGTTGACTATAACCTTGTGCCACAAGTCTTGCCTTGTTTGTGACCACTTCACCTTTTTCATTTAGCTTATTTCTTAAGACCCACTTGGTTCCAACAATGTTCTTCTTTGGTCTTGGAACTAGATCCCAAACATCATTCCTCTTAAATTCATTTAACTCTTCTTGCATTGCAATAATCCATCCATCATCTGCCAATGCTTCACTAACAGAGGTAAGCTCAATCGATGAGAGTAAGCCAAACAGACTGATGTCTTTTAGTGATGATCTTGTTCTTAAGCAATCACTTCCACTTCCAATGGTCAGATTTTCAGGATGAGATGATTGGTATTTCCATCCATATTTCTCTTCTGACTTCTCATGAGTGGTTCTGATTTGATCAGATTCATCCTTTGAAGATATGTCACATGCTTCTGACTTGCATGTGTCCTTCACTTCTCCATGTTCTGCTGGTTTATCTGCTTCTGCTGCTTTGTCTGCTTCTGCTTCCTCTGGTTCTGGTAAATCTGCAATATCAACATCTGGCTTTGACTTTGTAGTGTCCAGCTGTTTGTCATTAAATTTAACATGTATAGATTCCTCTACAATATGAGTTTTAGTATTAAACACTCTATAAGCTTTAGATCTTTTAGAGTATCCAATGAAGATACACTTTTGAGATCGAGAATCAAACTTACCAAGGATATCTTTAGTATTCAGCACATAACAGATACAACCAAATTGTTTAAAGTAAGAAATGCTAGGCTTTTTATCTTTCCACAATTCATCTGGTGTTTTATTCAACATAAACCTAATATAGACTCTATTCTGAATGTAACATGCAATGTTGATTGCTTCAGCCCAAAAGTGTTTTGCAACATTTAAATCATTTAACATAGTTTTGGCCATGTCTTGGAGTGTTCTAGGAGAAGAAAAGTTGTTAGAAATTCCATTCTCATCACAGAAACATTCAAAGAATTTGTTCTCAAATTCTCCTCCATGATCACTTCTAATTGAAACGATAAATACAGTGTGGGATTCATTTTTACTTCTTAGAAATTTTACCCATTTACACCTAGAGTAATCATCTACTATAACAAAGCCATATTTCTTTCCATTTAGAGAGCCTACTTTCACTAGTCAAACAGATCCATATGTAGAAGCTCAAGAGGAATTTTTGGTTTGTTTTTCCCTTTTAACAGCCTTCATACAAGATTTCAGTTTTGTAACTAAGATTAGGTAGACCTCTTACTAACTTAAGTTTGTTCAATTCTGAAATTGATCTAAGATTAGCATGACCTAATCTTTTGTGCCACATTAAATTCTCTTTTATTTACTGACATAAGACATTTAACCTTCCCTTTGATGCTATCCTCTGATATTTGCCGTTGATGACATCCTCTGGTATCCTCTAGAGGTATCTTCTAGTACCCTCTAGTGACATCCTTTGGTATCCTCTTATCAAAATTTCTGGTGGCATTTTTAACTTTTGGTGACATCGTCTGGTGGTGTCATCCTCTGATTTTTCACAGCCTGTAATTTTTTTCTTCTAAGTCAAAATACGATTTTCATAAAATACTTTTGTTAACATCAAAACTTTAATTGCAAGAACCAACTTGGTTCCAACAGTTTACTCACTAGTGTGTTTGAACCTGTGAACTCAAAGTGAGAAGCAAAATTGTACCCTTCAAACAATACTCATAAGATTAGAATGGTCAAATGATGGGAATAAGCATAGAAATGTGATAGCAAGCAATATGCAGCGGATATAAAATTCTCCCTACTTGTAAGAATATGTATGGAGCAACAACAAATATATGACAGCAAATTGATCAAATAAAAGCGAATAAAGAACACGAATATTTTAACTTGGAAAACCCCTCAATGCAAGGGTAAACACCATGGGTCATCCAAACCAATCCAATAGCTCAACTATAATCAAATAAGGGTACAAGAGAGTTTCAAAATGATGCACAAAATCAGCCAAAATAACAAAGCACTAAAGCTTACAAATGAAAAACAAGAAGATGAAAAACACCCCAAAAACCAACTACAATGCGAGCACTATTTCTTTGTCTCTAGACGTCGTTTCTCCAATCCAACCATTGAAAGCGAGACCTATAAGTTGTGAATTGGCTGTTCAAAAATCAGCTCAATCCAACAGTTAATGAATGCACAATTGATATTTTGCTAAGACTTGTTTGACATAATCGGGAATTGAGTTTACTCTTTTCTTTTCTCTTTTGGTGGCTTCCTTTGTTCTTCAAAATAGTATTTCTTTGTTCAACCCTAACAACATCCTTCTCCACTTTAATAAGTGAGATAAATGGGCTACAATATTTGGGACTTTCTCCGCATAGGAAGGGAGCCCAATACCCAACATATCTCCCTCGGTGATATCACAACAAGTTTCAAATTTCTCTCTTGGTAATTCTTTAGTCACCATCAGAACCATTATAATCGATATGAACTTTAGCCAACTTCAATAACTAAGCTTCCAAAACATCACCTATCCAATGGTACCTCACATCAATGTGGTTGGACCTACTATAAAATGTTGATTCTTACCAAGATGAATAGCACCTTGACAATCGAAAAATAATACATATTTGACCTAAATAAACCCAAGCTCGTACAAGAATTTCTGCAACCAAATCAACTATTTGCATGCTTTGGTAATGGCAATAAACTCTGCCTCAATTGTAGACAATGCTACACATATTTGTAATATGGACTGCCAATTCACAACTTCCTATGCAAATTTAATCATGTAGCCTGAAGTGGACTTCCTTGAATCAATATCTATAGCCATATCTAAGTCGAAGTACCCCACCAAAATAAGTTGTTACCTCCAAAAAAAAGATCATACATGTAGTATCACAAAGATACATCAAAATCCATTTTACAACATTTCAATGCTCTCTACCAGGATTTAACAAAAATCTACTGATTGTACAACAGCATGCACAATATCTGGCCTTGTACACACCATTTCGTACATCAAAGTACCCTCAACAGACGCATAACAAACTCGTTCCATGTCTCTTTTCTCATCATCATTGGAAGGACTTTGTTTAGAACTCATCTTAAAATGAGTATCAAGAGGAGTACTTACAACCTTAGAGTTTTCCATCTAAAACTTTTGCAGCACTCTCTCAATATAGAGTTCTTGTGATATCCAAAGTTTCTTCTCCTTTATGTCATGCATGATTCTTATGCCAAGAATCTGTTTAGTTGCTTCCATGTCTTTCATGGAAAATGACTCGCCCAACTAATTCTTTTACTTGTCAATCTTGGAAATATTTTTCCCGACAATAAGTATGTCATCAACATATTATAACGATGTGTCAAAAGTAGTCTTCATGTATCCTTGGTCACACATAACAAACTCAAACTTTTTGTACCACTCCCATGGAGCATTCTTCAAATTGTATAAACTCTTTCTCAGTCTACACACATAGTCTTCCATGCCTTCAACAAGAAAATCATCAGGTTGCTTCATGTAAATCTCTTCATCCAAATCACCATAAAGGAAAGTCGTTTTTACATGCATTTGCTCTACCTCTAAATCAAGAGTAGCTGCCAAACTCAATATGGTTCTAATCGATGACATTTTTACCATAACTGAGAAAATCTCATTAAAATCAACACCATTTCTTTGATGGAAACCTTTCACCACTAATTTGGCTTTATACCTCGGAGACTTTGAGTTACTCTCAAGCTTCACTCTATAGATCCACCATTTTTCCAAAGTCCTTTTGCCTTTTGGCAACTTCACCAAATCATAAGTGTGTTTATCACACAAAGATTTCATCTCATCATGCATTGCATCCAACCACTTTTTACTTTCTTGACGATCCATGGCCTCTCGAAAACACTCAGGTTCCCATTCATCAGTCAAATTCACATACTCATTAGAAACATACCTTGTAGATGGTTGTCTCTACCTCTTAGACCTTCTGACTTGGGTTTGAGATTATTCATAAGCATCACAAATATTTTCATCATGTGAAAACTCATGATCTTCACCCATCGAGCATCACAAATATTTCTATCAGTAGTATCCAAATCAAGAATAAGTGACCGAACTGGATCACCATCAACCAAGATGTTATCTCTCTCAGGTATAGTCTTCTCCACCTTATCAATGTCTTTAATAGTTTGGTCTTCCATGAACACTACATCCCGACTTCTGATATCCTTTTCTTCTATACGATCATACAACTTGTAGCCAAATTCATCCTCACCATAACCAATGAAGATACACTGCTTTGACTTGAACTTGGATCTTTCATCCTTTTGAACATGCACAAAATTTGTGCAACTAAAGACTCTCAACTGATCATACTTGAGATTCTTACCGAACTATACCTTGTCTGGTACCTCACTATTCAAAGCAACAGTAGGAGTAAGATTAATAACATGTACCGTTGTGTACAGTACCTCATCCCAATAATGTTTAAGCAACTTAGCTTCATAGAGCATACACCTTAATATCTCAACAATTGTTCGATTCATCCTCTATTTGCAATATAAATCGTAGGGTCCACAATACTCATCATTGTTGTCAGTATGAACACGTTTCAACTTCTTTCTTGTCTTCCTCTCAACTAAAGCATGAAATTGTTTGAACTTCTCCAACACTTGGTCTTTTGTCTTCAAAGCATAAACCCATAGTTTCTTGGAACATTCATCAATAAAAGTAAGAAAATAAAGTGTACGACTAAAGGATTTTATCTTGAAAGGGCCACAAACGCCAGAATGCACCAACTGAAGCAACTCCAACTTTCTTGATGGAGGATGCCTTTTGAAGGATATTGTAGTTTTTGTACCAACCATGCAGTGAGGACATTTCTCCAAATCAACATTCTTAAATCCTTGAAGCACATCATTTCTAGATAAACAATTTAACCATTTTCACTAATATGGCTAAGCCTTCGGTGCCATAAAGATACTTCCATATCCACAACATTTATACTGTTTTTAGCAACCAAAGCTTTTGTCGAATATAGTTTACTAATTTTCTCCCCTCTAGCCACAACCAATTTGCCTTTGCTGAGTTTCTACCTTCCAGAAGCAAAATGATTATCAAAACCACTATTATCAATCATATGCACATAAATCAAATTGAAGCGAACATCTGGAGCATGTTTGACTCCTTTAAGCAACAATTGCATTTCCATGCTAGTTTTCAAGAATACATCGCCAACACCAATTACCTTAGATACACCATCATTACCCATCTTCAAAACTCCAAAATCACTTGAAGTATAAGATGTGAAGAACTTCTTCCTCGGTGTAACATGTAGTGTAGCACCACTATCAATTATGCACATCCTCTCATCAAATATAAGATTAAATAACTGATAGTCATGGAGAATAACAAGATCATCACTAATAGTAGTAGTAACACGGTCATCATCACTATCATCATTATGAGCTCTTTGTTTCTGCTTACCTGATAGCATTTTAGCAAGTGTAGTGAATCGTTGCAAGTAATAATTAAAAAATGGTAATACCGAGTCTCAAACTCAAGGATTGCGTTTTACTATCGAATTATCTTTAATTACTGAAATTGAACAAAAAGTTTCCGAATTGATTTAGGTAATATTAAAATAACAATAGTAATGAAATAAAACTTTTATGATGAGAAAAATGTTAGGGATGAGTTTCACTTTGAGTCCAACCTTGGTTTCTAATTTGTTCCTAGTTACTGAATTCCTTTATTGAATGATTGTCGCTAGTAGACATGCTCGTTGAACTGTCACATCTGATACATTTGAACAGGGCAAAAGCGTATGATGAACAAAAGTGCTTCATGCTTTTGCAATTGGAGTGAGATCCAACGAGTGCAGTTTTCTAGGAGTGCCGTCTCTGTTTCTTACCCAATCTGTGCTGGGTCTACACAAAGTGCGCAAAATGTCTCGAGTGTCTATTTTTGTGTTTGTGTCCTCATATACTTGAAAGCGGCAATCCCTATAGTTTGGCAAACCAAAGAGTTCATTGATTGCTTCAGGTTTAAAGGGAACCCTCTTTCCCCTCACATAGCTCACAAATTCATCATGTGGAGCGGACTTCATATTAGAAGCATTTTAGAAGAATTCCACTGCCAATGGTTTACTCGCGTTGGTGTCAAATGTGGTTAACTTCTCCCGTCCCCTGGCAGCAATCATTGCCTGGATGTCAACAAATTCATTTTCCTTCAAATCAAAATTTTTCTCACTCACGAACTTCTTGATGGTGGGGAGTTTGGCATGAAACTCTTGTGTTGCTATGTTCTTGAATAAGGATGCATCGTGCGGTTGGGAAGATGATTCTTCTGTAACCTTTGTTCGTTTTGCTTTTTGATGGGTTGCCATTTGGTCCTGCAAAACAATTATACACAACCAAGGTTCAAAGTATTAAACGTTAGAGGGTTAGTTCGAATGTTCATCCACTTGACCAAGACAACCATAACTATTGTTCCACATTCATCCAATGCACATCAATCAAATGAAAATTTATCAATTAAGATTCAATGGTGGTTGTGGCATTTTATCAAACACTTGGAGTGCAAGATAATTTTCAATCATAACAAGTTCAAAGTGCAGGCCCACACAAGCACAATTCCTAATTCAAACAACCCACACACATATAGCAATGCACATATAGTGACAATTCATCAATTAAGATTCGAGTTTGGTTGTGGCATTTCCTCAAACATTTAGAATGCAGTCAAATGTTCCTTCATCACAAGTTCTACTTGCACGCATACCTTAACACTACTTCTCATTCAACAATGCATGTATAACCCACAATCTTGTAACAATGCAAGCAGCAATAGTGGACATAAATTTTTTTGAAATATAATCAATCATCCAACAAAAGGATATGGAACTTACTTGATAATGAATGAACATTTGAATGCTTGAAGTTAAGAAGACTTACCTTTGTTGGGTTGAACAATAAGAAGTGTTAGAGATTCAAAACTGGTGCTTGAGATGAACTGTGTAATTGGAGGAATGTTAGAGAGCTTGAGGCCGGTTTGGGGACACAATGGAGGGGTAGGTCGTTTTAAAACACAAGGCAGCGTAAACGCGCTTCGAGCGCACATTCAGCGCTTCAGGCGCGTATGGACAGAAGCAAAATGCGTGAAATGCGCTTCGCGCGCAGAAGGCGCGCTTCAGGCGCGTGTTGGTAGTGACAAAATGCGCGAAATGCCCTTCGAGCGCAGCAGGCGCGCTTTAGGCATTAACTTCCAGTAGCAAACTGCGCGAAATGCGCTTCGAGCGCAGAAGCAGCGGTTCAAGCGCTAACTTCTAGTAGCAAAATGCACGAAATGCGCTTCGAGCGCATGATACGTGCTTCAGGCGCTGAATGGCAGTGGAAAAATTATGCAAATGCGCTTCAAGCGCACAGAACGCGCTTCAGGTGGCGCGGATTGTTCAGACTTACAGATTTTACTTGCACTTCAGGCGCAAGGAGCCAGTCTTGAAACACCAATGTTGCTGTTGGATGCGGCTCCAGGCGAAATCTACTCCCTACACCCACCTAGTGGTTCCTTGAGTATACAAAACAACAAGAACTAATATACTAGCAATAAAATTAAAGCAAATAAAATGAGATTAAATTTAAAAGTAACTTGCAAAGGATACGAATTTGGGTTGCCTCCCAATAAGCGCTCGTTTAATGTCTTGAGCTTGACATTCCCCTTTTCAAATGGGGGTCAGATTGATGGACTCCATTGGAAATTTTGACTCTCCCCCTAAATATTGTTTGAGCCTTTGTCCATTCACCTTGAAACTTCGGTTCGAGTGTGTATCCTTTAACTCCACTGCACCGTGTGGGAACACTTTGATTATTCTGAACGGTCCCGACCATCTTGACTTTAATTTTCCTGGAACAACTTTAATCTCGAGTTAAAGAGGACAACAAGTTGTCCTTCTTGGAAATCCTTGAACTGAATTTTTTTGTCATGCCACTTCTTGGTTTTTCTTTATAGATCTTGGCATTTTCATACGCAAAATTCCAGAACTCCTCTAACTCGTGAAGCAGGAGAATTCTAGATTCGCCTGCCTTTACCAAGTCAAAATTGAAGTATTTTGTTGCCCAAAAAGCTCGATGCTCCAACTCAAGGGGTAAATGACAAGCTTTACCATACACAGTTTGATACGGTGACATACCAAGGGGGTCTTGAAAGCTGTTCGATATGCCCAAAGTGCATCGTCAAGCTTTGTGGACCAATCTTTCCTTGAAGCGTTCACCGTCTTTTCAAGGATTTTTTTGATCTGTCTGTTGGATACTTCAACTTGCCCACTAGTTTGTGGGTGATATGGGGTTGCCACCGTATGATGCACATTATATTTTTTAAGAAGGTACTCCAGCTTCCGATTAAGAAAGTGAGTGCCCTCGTCACTGATCAAAGCTCTAGGTACCCCAAAACGCGCGAAGATGTTCTTCTTGAGAAATGCGATTACCTGTTGTGAATCATTGGTTGGTGTAGCAACTGCTGCAACCCACTTTGAGACATAATCCACAGCCACCAGAATATAAACTTTTGCAAATGAGGGTGGAAATGGACCCATGGAATCGATACCCCACACATCGAACACTTCTACTTCTAATATAGGATTTTGAGGCATCTCCTCCCATTTTGAAATATTACCGTGCGCTAACATCAATCACAGTTGTTCACATAGTTGAATGCATCTTTACACAATGACGGCCAGAACAATCCTGATTGGAGAACCTTTGATGCAGTTCAATCCCCACTAAAATGACCTCCATAATCAGAGTCATGGCAGTTCCATAGTACCTTTTCTTGCTCTACCTCGGGCACACCTTCGCAACAACCCATCCACTCCTTTTTTGTATAGAAAGGGCTCATCCCATACATAGAATTTGGCATCATGGATGAACTTCTTTCGTTGTTGGTAGGTGAAATCGGATGGAATTGCCTTTCCTACCTTAAAATTTGCAATGTTAGCGAACCAAGGTGCCTCGGAAATTGTGAAGATGTGTTCATCGGCGAACTGGTCTCGAATCAGTCTAGTGTCATCATCCTCTTTGAAATGTAGCGGGTGCATTACATAACCCAAACGGCATCCGCCAATAGGCAAACACCCCATAAGGACATGTAAATGCAGTTTTCTATTGATCTTCAGGTGCCACAGCTATCTGATTATACCCCGAGTATCCATCTAAGAAGCAGTAATAGTCATGTCCTGCTAGTTTCTCAAGCATCTGGTTAATGAAAGGGAGCAAAAAATGATCCTTCCTCGTAGCACTGTTCAATCTTCTATAATCAATACAAACTCTCCACCCTATGACTGTTCGTGTAGGAATTAGCTCGTTCTTTTCATGTGTGATGATGGTCGTTCCACCCTTTTTTGGTACAATTTGAACGGGGCTCACCCACGAGCTATTTGAAATGGGGTAAATGAGACCGGCTTCTAAGAGCTTTACCACTTCTTTCCTAATCACCTCTTTCATAGCTGGATTTAATCTTCTTTGGGGTTGTACAACCGGTTTGTGACCGTCCTCCATTAGGATCTTGTGCATACAAAAAGTCGGACTTATTCCCTTCAAGTCTTCAATGGACCAACCGATGGCACCCTTATGCTTCCACAAAATTCTCAACAATTTCTCTTCTTGTAACTCACTCAAGCTTGCATTAATGATAGCTGGATTATTAACTTTTTCACCAAGGAATACATATTTTAAGTAAGGAGGCAGCTGCTTGAGTTCAATAAGTGGTGTTTCTTTTTTGTTCTAGGAGTTCCTCTTCATTCCCCTTCAACTCCTCCCATCTAGTGCGGAAGCGGGGGGAATGAGATGGTGATGCTTCTAACATGGCTAAAACTTCTTTTTCCCTCGGGTCTTCACTATCTTTAACAACATCTTGGGGTAGGCATAACACTCTTTCTAGCGGCAAAACGGGTACTTAATGCCCAACTTCTTCATCAACTATCGAATCAAATATCTCGATTCGGTTGCACCCTTCTCTTTCTTTAGAGTGTTCCATGGCTTTGAGGATGTTAAAGGTGACTGTTTCCTCATTTACTTTCAAGGTTAAGGTGCCATCCGCCACATCAATCATAGCACGCCTTGTTGCTAGGAACGGTCTCCCCAAGATCAAGGGAATATCATTGTCTTCCTCATTGTCCAGTACCACAAAATCTACTAGGAAAATAAACTTATCCACCTTGACCAACACATCTTCCACCACTCCATATGGATGTTTCATTGAGCGGTCTGCGAACTGTAACATCAGTTGTGTGCCTTTGACTCTTCCAATGCCTAACCTTTTGTATATAGAAAGAGGCATAAGACTCACACTTGCCCCAAGATCACAAAGGGCTTTCCCAAAAGTTCTATTCCCAATAGCGCAAGGAATAGAGAAGCTTCCAGGATCCTTGAGCTTGGGTGGTAGCTTCCTCTGTAAAATTGCAATGCACTCTTCAGTAAGCATCACTGTTTCACCATCGATTTTCCTTTTCTTTGACAGAATCTCCTTCATGAACTTGGTGTACATCGGCATCTGCTCTAGTGCTTCTGGAAAAGGAATGTTAATTTGCAATTTTTAAAAACATCAAGACACTTGCTGAATTGTTTTTCTGTTTCTTCCCTTTTTAATCTTTGAGGGAATGGGAGTTGAATTTCGGGTTTTGGTAGGGCTTCCTTTTTCTGCACCACAAGTTCTTCCTCCTTTTCACAACCAATATCCCCCTAAGCTGATGTCGGGGTGACTATTTCCTCCGAGTGGGTTGGGATTGAAGCACTTCCACCCTTTTTTTTTAGGTGGTGTTGGTTCACTTACTTTGCCACTCTTTGTTGTCACGGCATTAACATTGTTTTGCGGATTTGGAACTGTGTCACTAGGCAAGTTTTCGGGTGCTGTTTGTGCTAGCTGTTGAGCAATTTGACCCACTTGGGTCTCGAGATTCTTGAGAGAAGCGGATTGATTTTTCTGGATGGCTCTTGACTCTTCAATGAAAACACTTATGTTTGTTGCCAACATCTCAATAGCAATCTCCCAAGCAGCTTTACGCGATGGTGCTTGATTTGTTTGAGCTCCTTGTTGGCTTTGGGATCCACCCTGTTGATCTTTCCATGAAAAATTTGGATGATTTCTCCAACCCGGATTGTATGTAATGGAGTAAGGATTATTTTGCTTTCCGTTGTTACCGACAAAATTCACCTTTTCTGGTTCTTCTGTGTCATCATCCTCTGGTACTTCACATGCGCCATTTTTATGTGCTCCCCCACAAAAATCACAACTTGTATGTTTCAATAATTTAACAGGGGCCACTTGGGGTTGTATATTTAGAGCTGCCATCCCCTTTTTTATCTCGGCAGCGATAACCGCTTCTATCTGTTTTGAGAGTAGTTTTTCTTGAGCCAACCCGGCGTCCAAAACACTCAATTCCAGCATACCACTTTTTAACCCACCACCTCTATCATACAACATCATTTGCTCATTGGATGCCATAATCTCGATAATTTTTCGTGCTTCTGATGCGGTCTTGTAATTCAAAGAGCCACCTACTGTAGCATCCAGCATAATTCTAGTGCTCGACCTCAACCCATTGCAGAATATTTGTATTTGAGTGGTGTCGTCATAAGCATGATTGGGGCATCCTGCTAATAAACTCTTGAACCTCCTGTAAGTGTCACGAAGTGATTCTCCTTCATTCTGATTGTGAGCAAAAATCTCTTGCCTTTTTCTGACAAACACCGCGGGGGGAAAGTATTGTTCCAAGAATTTTTCTTCAAGATCGTCCCATGTGGTGATGCTACTAGAGGGTAAAGAATTTAGCCACTCCTTAGCATCACCTTTTAATGACAATGGAAATAGTCTCAACCTCTGGCCTTCTTCACTGTTACCGTCCACCTTCATTGTCTCACATAGTTCAAAGAAGTTCTGAGATGTCTATTTGCATCTTCATTATGTTTACCGGAAATATGAATCTCCTTCAACTCTTGGTAGAGGGCGGGACTTATTTCGAATTTGTTAACTGTAACCGGTTGGTTATGGATGGCCAAACGAGCACAGTTTCTATCACGATTCCCATACTCCGCGAGGGTACGTTCATGTGGTGGTGGATCAGCCATTTCAGCAAATATGAAGCAGTCCCCTAGATTTTGTTCTTCTGCTGCTAACTTTCTTTCCCTTTTCCTCCTTTCTTGAACCGCCTTTCGATTTGCTTTTGCGGTCTTTTCTATTTCTGGATCAAAAAGAAGCTTAGCTGAGGACTGGCCTCGCATACAAGGTTAGAAAAAAATTGTGAGAAAATAAAAAAAAATAAGTAAATAAAAGAAAACAAAAATTTTATTGTAGAGCAAAAAATTCCAATTAAGTAAATAAATTATAACTCAATAGTGATATGGCAATCCCCGGCAACGGCGCCAAAAACATGATAGCGTTTCATCAAGTGTACTAAATTGTTGCAAGTAATAATTAAAAAATGGTAATACCGGGTAGCGAACTCAAGGATTGCATTTTACTATCGAATTATCTTTAATTACTGAAATTGAACAAAAAGTTTCCGAATTGATTCAAGTAATATTTAAAATAACAATAGTAATGAAATTGAACTTTTATGATGAGAAAAATGTCAAGGATGAGTTTCACTTTGAGTCCAACCTTGGTTTCTAATTTGATCTTAGTTACTGAATTCCTTTATTGAATTATTACCAAATTCTCTTTAGTATTCTTGCCCTAATGTCTTAGTGACAGAACCTTTAATTCCAAAATAACCCCTAATACCATAGTGGGTTTAAAATTAAGATTAAGCTTTACAGTACAAAAAATTCTCTTTTTAAACTGTTGTCTCTGCAACTAATTGAATTGGTTTCATGACCTGCATCTATCCTTAGACTACAATCTCTTGAATTTATTATCTCAAGCATTCGTAAAGTCCACTTCCGTTTCAAATTCCGGATCATAGAAAATTTTAAAGTTGATCAGGCAATAAAAAGCATTAAGCATAGAGATGATAAAAATAATTCAATAAAATTATTCATATAACCAGGAGTCAATTCAGACAAATAAAGCTTTCATCTTGTTCCACTCATCCCTAACAAATAGAGCTTAGTTACTCATAACAGAGATTAAAGAGATAGAGATTAAAGAAGAATTACAAGAAGGATTCATGAATGATTCTTGATAAAACTCCTTCAATGGTGTAGAACAACCGTCTCTAAGCGTCTCTGCTAGGGTACAAGTCTCTTAGCTTCTCAATTGACAAAAAGATCCCTCAAAATTCAGAAAGACTTGCTCTTCCGGCGCAAGACTTGCTCTTCCGGCGCATTAAAACAGAAGCAGTGGGGCCAAAACACGCTTCGAGCGCAGCTGGTGCGCGTCAAGCGCACAACATCTTCTGTCTTACGTATACTGTATATTTCTACTATTTTGAGTCCGAATTGGGTTCTGGTGTCTGCATGAACGTTGCAGCTATGGATCTTAGCTTTCTTTTGCACTTGGTTTGACTCCAATTTGACATCTACAACTCCAGATATGGTAGAAATACTCCATGTAGGTCATGTTGATTTCTCACCAAAATTCAGCACTGCACGGAAAATATGGAAATAACATAAAACCATAAAAAAAATATCTACTTAATAAAGAAAATACGAACATAAACATATTGTTAAATCTAAAAACTAAAATCAAAAAAATATATGAAATAACTCCTTAAATTAACTAATGATTTCCTATAAAGAAGACTAAAAACAATGACAAATATGCATATGATGAAGAGTTATCAATACCCTTCTTCCCTTTTTTCTCTCTTTTCCACATAAAACAATTCTTTCGTGTGTGCCATGTTCTATGACAATAATGACACTCCGCATTTTTGTGCCATGTTCTATTATATTCTCTACCACCCTTCGATTCATTTTTCTGACTTCTCCCCCTATTATTAGTGACAAAAACTTCAGGTTAAGATGAAGCACCTGAAGGTGCAAACACGAGAAGGAAGGGTTGAATTGTGTTTGACTAACTTGAATACTTTTCCTGTTTTTACACTTTTAAAAAAAAACTTGATGTACGAATAAAAACAGAGTTAGCAGCAGATATAAAGTAAAAATAAAACACATAATTTTTATACTGGTTCACTGTTAACGAGGCTACGTCCAGTCCCTTCACCTTGATGGATTTCACTAGTTCAAACTTTGAATTACAACAGTTCCACTGACCCTCCAAGTCAGTCTTCTCAAACAGTCTAACAATCCTAGACTCTTGAGGAATACAGCACCTGTCTTCTTCTGCCAATCTGACAACCCCAGATTGTAGAAGGAATTACAACGCCTTGAATCTAATTGCTAAGTAATCTGCTACCCCTTCTGACTCCCACTGATTGTAGACTCTACTTCAACAACTTAGATCTAACACAAGGGAAAGAAAATAACACGAGTGCTTGCTTCTTGAAAGCTGGAACTCACAATTAACCTCATTGAAAACTTGAGTGTTTGCTTTGGAAGTGTATGACTCTTTTGTGATTTTCGATACTAAGTATTCTGCCTTGAGCCTCCTTTTATAGATGCTAATTAGGGCCTCATCCAAGCTTAATTTTGATCTGAATCTTGATGGATTCTCCTGCAAAAATATCTTGACCAATTGGGCTTCATTTAAATAAAAAACATATCTTTTTTAAGCTTCAGATTTTCTTTCAAAAATAACTGGCCAATCATGTCTTTAGTTTCTTCCCGCCAACAGCTCCTGAATTCCACAATACTTCACTTTATTTTTGTAATAAATCTTTTTAATACTTTGTTCAAAATAAATTAAAATCTCCACCGTTAATCTTCATGATTAAATCTGGACCATTTGATCTTTTGTGCTAGTCCACATCTAGACCATACTGAGTGATCTGCTGTGATCCTCTGATTTCGGCCACTGTTGGACCACACTTTCTAACCTTTTGATCTTCTGATCTCGGCCATCCTAGTCTAGCAAATTGATTTGTTGTGATCCTCTGATCTCGGCCATTGCTGGACAACACATCCTGACCTTCTGATTTTGGCCAACACTAGGCCATGGTCTGATCTTCTGATCTCGGCCAACACTGGGCCAAATACTTAAATCTGAAACATTGATGTAAAAATCTTCCCTCTGATCTGGACCAATTCTGGACTTTGTCTGGGTTAAACTGAAATTAAATCTGGACAAATAATATTTCAGTCTGGACATTTTACCTTCTGTTTTGGATCATTTCTGGATTAATACTGGAGATCATTTTTTCTGTTCTGGACTTAGTTTCATACCCTGAACCATGCTATCTTCTGGTCTGGGTCAAATCTGGATTAATTCCTTTGTTTTGGACCCATTATTTTACCCTCTGATTAAGTCTGGATCAAGTCAGGGTTGTTTATTATTTCACTGCCAGGCCATCTACTGGTCAGAATAACTTCTGGAATAAATCTCACATTTGATTCCTTCTCGTCTGGATCAAGTCTCCCTCTGGCACGCTTCCTTCTAGTCTGGTCCAGGTCTCCTTTTGACGTTGCTTCCTTCTGATCTGGGCCAGCAAAGATATCTTCTGGTGATGTTTTGACATCCTGGAGTATCTTCTGGTACCTTCAGGATTCAATCTCTAGAACCCTTTGATTTTCTGCTTCTGATTACTTCAGCTTCTGGTGGCATTTGATTTAATAATTCAAGGTTCAAAATAAGATTACATGGAGTGCTTTTGTAAACATCAAAATCCTAAGTACTTAGAACCAACTTGGTTCCAACAGAACCATGTGCCTTCCTTCTCATCTTCTCGTTCAAAACACCAACCTTAGCCGTTTCCAAAGAAACAACATCTTTAGGAGATGAACTCCTTATAGAATCCCAAAAAGTCTCCAAAGACTTTGGTAAAGATAACAATAGAAATAGTCTCAAAAGCTCATCATCAAGCTTGATATCCATTCCTGACATCTGATCAATGAGCCCCTGAAATTCACTCAAATGGTATGAATAGAAGCCCCCTCCTTTTACTTCAAACTTATGAAACTATTCTGCAAGAATAATTTATTATTCCATGATTTAGAAACAAACAAAGTTTATATCTTCTCCCAACAAATTTTGGCATTTGTCTCATTAGGAATATGCTTATAAACATTATCTTTTACATATTGCATAACAAAACCACATACCTATTGATGTTCAAAATCCCATTCTTCCATAGATTTACCATCTGACTTTTTAGAACCAAATATAGGAAGTTGGATTTTCTTCAAAAATAAAAAATCTTTCATCATTCCGTTCCACAAATGGTAGTTTGTAAAATTCAAGCTTACCATCTTTATACTCATATTTTTCTCCATCCTTCAGGCAAGTCAAATAGTCTTTTAAGCAAGAGCTCTAATGCCATTATGATGGGAATAAACACAGAAACATGATAACAAGCAGTGCGCAATAGATATAAAATTCCTCCAACATGCAAGAATTTGTTATGAAAAACAACAAATATATGGCAACAAATTGATCAAATAAAAGCGCGTAAAGAACACTGATATTTTAACGTAGAAAACCCCTCAATGTAAGGGTAAAAACCACGAGTCGTCCAGATCAATGAAATAACTCCACTATAATCAAATAAAGGTACAAGAGAGTCTCAAATTGATGCACAGATTCTGTCTACAACTAGTCAAAATAACAAAGCACAAAAGCTTACAAATGAAAAACAAAAAGATGAAAAAACACCCAAAACAACTTCTACTATGCGAGCATCATTTCTCTTTATCCCGATGTCGTTTTGCCAAGTCGACCGTTAACACAAAGATATATATGTTGTAAACCTACTATCCAAAAAGTACGTCGATCCAACGGTTTAAGAATGCGCATTCAATTTTTTTCTGAGACTAGTTTGAAAAAATCGGAAATTGAGTTTACTCTTCTCTTTTCTCTCTTGGTAGTCGCCTTTTCTTTAAAATAATCTCCGTATTTGTAGCTTAATTGAACCAACTTTCTCTGATATTAAAATGCAATACCCAAACATGAATAAAGTGTAGGTAACAAAACATTGTTTGAAAATGTGAATTTAATAAATACTTCTAATAATACAATCATTAAAAGCATTTTGATAGAAAGTATTGTGAGGGGAGTTTCCAAAATATATTTGGAATTGGAATTCTCTAATAGCTAAATTAATATAGCTATTGATAGATTCATAAATAAGACCACAACTTTCATGTTTACATGAGTCAAATATCTGTCAAAAATATTTTTGAGTTATTTCTTCTATTCTCTAGTGTACGACAGTAATTGAATGAACTTTATTATGTAAACTATCATTGATCAATAGACTTGATCTGGATTTGCAATTCACTTTAAGGAGTCCAAAGTATCCAGAAGAGAATTCACCGGTTAACCCGTTTGCATCCGATATACATAGATTCGTGTCGGCAAATCGAACCTAAAGTTTGGTGTGATACACATACTTTGGAATTTATTTGTGCAACTTTCATCATCATTAGTTTCATCTTCTTCGTTTTCAAGATTTGCAGCGTACCCCGAACAAAACATCCAACAAGTATTATAAAAAAAAAGGAAAAAAAACCAATTCAACAAATATATATAGAACTTTTCCTAATTTTAGGACTATAAGTATGATCCAAAACTCTGATAATCTATACTTTGGACAGTTGACGAGCCGTTCCAATATACTCCTAAGTTGATTAGTTAGTTACATTAGCTAATTAGGTATTTTACACTAATTAGTTAATTATCTAATTGACTATATAAGTCTTTGTAACCCTTTATAAATTAAATATCTCTATTATCAATATTATTCAATTTAATTTTCTTTATTTCTCTCTTATCAATGGTTTCTCTTATCAATGGCTTAAATCAATAATTGTAATACTTAGTATTCATATTTAAGATTAACAACACTTTATAAGCATTCTATTGTTCCAAAATCCCAATTTAAAGTAAACCAACTCAGAATCCAACAAACCAATTAGGCACTCTATTGGCTCCGTTAAGCTTATCCAAAGCCACTTGCTCAATAAAACCTTGTTAAACAAATTCATCATTTTCACTCGTGGTCCACCTTCTTCTTTTGATAGGCAAACTAAAGGTGCTGAAAAGCACAAGAAACGAGAGGTTTCAATAATATTTAATTTTGTCTTTCAAAATATGTTCTTTATCCCAACATTCAACTTATTATTAAAAGAAATTTATAAGAGGTAAAATTGAATCATAAAGAACTAAAATGTGAGAGTTAAAATGCAATAAAGGAAACACAAATATTTTATACTAGTTCACAACAAACTATTGCTACCTCTAGTCCTCCCCTTATAGAAAATTTTTTCCTCAGTACAGTCGAGGGCTTAATCCACTATTTCCATAAATAATTGTACGAGTATTCTTTACTTTGACTCTTCAGGCATTGAGTATTTTTCTTTAGCCTCTTAAGGCAGTCATTCCCAGAACTTTTCTTCAACATACTGACATCCTACCATTGAGGTTCATGAAGGTCATTGTACCTTTTCAGGTACCTCTTTGAGGAAGAGAGGGTTGTGGCACTATTGGACTGATTTACATTGTTTCTAGTTTGTTCTAAATTGACACAATGTTTATTTTAAGATTCTAACTCTCATTGAGAGAATGTTACAGATTAAATCTTATATCAGTACAAGTGTGTGAAAACACTTTGATTGATTTACATCAACTTTTATAACTCTTTATGATAGGATAAAACACTCATTCTACTAGTTTGATGTTTTCTTGGCTTTTTCATATTTTCTTTTTTTAGCACATAGCATTTTTCATTTTCTCTTGGATATTTTCTCTCTCGCTCTCTGTTTTGTAAGGAATAAGTGAGATCTTCTTAAATACATAGAAGAAATGTCTGTTGAGAGTGTTACCCTTGGAAATCTTCAAACACTATTCATGGTAGGTTAGTCTTTAATGAGAATCCATACTTGGTATATCTTGGTATTGAGGACGGAGAATCATAGGGTACTATTGATCCGGTCAAACATTAAAGACTTTTAAACACGTGGCTGACTTAGTAAGTTTATCAGAAGATGTGAGGTTGCTTTTTCTTCTTTGGGTGTTGACTTTTTCAAAGTGTTGCATATTTTTAGAGTGTTGACATTTTTAGAACGTTGAATTTTTTAGAGCAGACATAAATGTTTTGAGTCAGACGATCAAACGCTTGATGTGATTATCAGAGGCAAAGGTGGTAACTCACTTGTCACACTTGTCAGAGGCAGAGGAACAATATTTCTTGTTATGCTCATCAGAGGTAGAGGAACATAATTCATGTTGGGTTTATTAGAGGCAATCAAGGTACTACGTTGCTCGCATCCCAAAGTCAAATGAAGCTTATGACAACTAAGGTGTCACCAGACTTACGCCGCCTAGCTGAAGTGAAAGTAGAAATACTCTATTTTTAGTAATAGTTGACTTAAGTTAAAGTAGAAATAGGAAAGTAGTAGTATTAATAAGGTCCAAGTGTGAAAAGGAGACCATGCCACTTTTCCTTCTCTCCTTTTTCCTCACTTATAGGTAATCACTCCTGTTGCAGCTCTTCTTCTTCATTTTTCAGCTACAACCATTTCTCACAAACACTTCAACACACCAACAACTAGTTATTGTTCATCATCTCTTCCATCTCTCATTTTTCCATTCCCTTCAAAATTTTTCTAAAGACAACAGCCTCTAAAGTACTCTTATTCTCTTAAAACCCTTTTCATGTCCATTTCTTCCTCTCCGAAACCTCATTAATCAACCAAAACAGTATTGATGGAAGATAATGAGAAAATTGGGAAATCTCTAAATCTGAAACAGAGCATAAAAGATAGAAAACAGAGAGCTGATAAGATAAGCATCTTCACCGATCCAACTCAAGTTTTAGGGGATTATCCTTAGAAAAGTTGAGTTCTTTTCTTAGAAAAAACTTCCCTTTGCATGTGGGTATTTTGGGTTCAGTTAAATATCATATACTGTAGACGTGATTTTCTCGGTTTGTGATAGGGTTTTTATTAAAAGCTGAGTGTAAGAGGAAACTATGTATTTTAGCATTCAGGAAACGTTGAAAATCTGCATTTAACTCTTTTAAAAATCATTCATTCTGCATATGTTGGTGCGGTGATTCTGATGTGTTAGGAACCCAGGAAATAGAATTAATTGTGATAGGTGGAATACATAATTGATGTGTTCCCATAATTCCTACACTTGTTGTTCTACATTTAATTCTCTTTATTATTGTGCCCCTAAATTCCTTCTTCTATCTCTTCCTCTAATCATGTTGTTTCTATTTCTGCCTATGATCATGTTGTTTTGGTTTATCCTCTGACCAGGATGCTTTTGGTCCTGTCTTTGATCATGTTGCTTCTAATTCTGCCTCTAGTCACGTTTCCTCTGATTCTATTTCTGGTCATGTTTCCTCTAACTCTAATTATGTTGCCTCTTGTCAAAATCTATTTTTGCTCATAATGCCTCTGATTAGACCGTCCCTGATCATGTTGCCTCTGATCCAAGAATACCTTGACTCTGTGCCTCTGATTTGTGTACACCTCTGATTATATTACCTCGAGTTAGAATAAGTTCTGATGATTAATGCGAGCTATAGAATTATACTCTGATTTTAGAATTGTAATGTTGAATGAAGTTAATAATATTTATTTAATTGATGATTGAGATATGCATTGCATACATGATGTGAAAATATGTTGCATTTCATAAATAAGATAATGGAATGCATATTACGGTGGGACATTTCAGCTTTGTTTCATGCCAAAAACAATGGGTAAAGGTAAAATAATTGGGACGCCAATTTGGGTCATGGCCAGACCACCTTTGTAAGTGACTCCAATTACCTGGGTTACCCACATCTGGGTAATTGGAGGAGAATTTCCTTATAAAAGGAAATGGAAATCATCAAGTTTTTCTTTAGAAAAGGAAATGGGAATGATATGGTTTTTTTAAATCAAGAAAAGAAAAACGATGTACAAACAGTTTTTCATGCTTAATTATTTTCTTAAGGAAAATTATTTCACACTACCCATCCTCTTTTTATAGAACTCATTGAGATTATTATCTCACCCTTGTTTTCTTATGCATTATAGCAGAGGAAATGAAGAAAGGCAGGAGTTAGAGCCAGACGATAGCATTTAGTAGTTATATTTATATAGAAAGTAGTATGTTTCATAAGTTATATTTCAAAGGATGATTGTAATCTATAAATTTATAGTTACAATTTATTTGTTGATTGTTCCTTCATGGATTTTAAAATGACTTATTTAGTTTGTCAAAATGTTTGAATTAATTTCCATATTATAGACAATTGGTGGTCTTTACACATATATAGTTAGGGGATAGTTGTTCGTTATTTGTTTGTATTTATTATCATCAAACCATCAATCAGAGGATTGTATTTCAAAATACTTTTTGCACTAACACAAACTCTATCCCAACAAATCTTCTAGTTTTCCATTCATCGTCCCTACAAAAAACTTCTTTGAATTTGAGTAATCTCTTTTAATAAAAATTTGGCTCCTTGAAAAAAGAGAAATTATACAGTTGTAAACTATTTAACACTAAATATAATTAAGATGACTCTTCTTCCTATTGATAACTTGCAGTCAACCCACATAGAAAGTTGCTTTTTCATTGCCTCTATAACAGGAACTCATGTAGCATATCTTTTCGGGTTAGCTCCTACTAAATACCCAAAAAAAGAAATGCAATGCAATTTATCGAACATGATAGAAAGTTTGAACTTACCTTCAAAAAATTATCTTCCAAGTTCACCATGTACAACTTGATTTTAAAAAACAAATCAACCTTCAAACGGACACCAATTCAAAGGTTCTAAGTATTGTTTTTAAGCACCACAATTCTTCCAACATCTTTCCCCCACATAAATGGTATCATCCACATTATGAAGAATTTCGAACTAAGTCCTTCTGTCACCTTCAAGCATTTGTGCATATCTAATTCAATGGCTTTGCAAGACAACCTCATGAGCCCTTTCGCCGCTATTAGGAACAGGAACGAAGAAAGAGGATATCTTTGTCTCAATTCTTTTCCAACAGTATAGTCTTTTGTTAGGCTACCATTTACTAGTACCAACATGGTACTAGTGAAAACGCATACTCTCATCCACTTTACCCATGTTTTTAGAAAAACTCATTTTTCAAAGCATAAGCTCCAAATACTCTTAATCTATCGAAATCTTTGTGTAACAACATACATTTGTCTTTCCTACTCTTTGTCAAACCAGGTAGTTCGTTAACAACTACCACGCCATCAACCATTTGTCTCCTAGGAATGAACGTAGTTTGTTTGGATGAAATCAATTTTCCCAACACTCCTTTCAATCTATTCACCAAAACCTTCTATATAATCTTATAGATTCATCCCAGTAGACAAATGAGCTTATACTCATTTAAACTTTGTGAATGGTCTACCTTTGGGTTCAGAACCAAGAAAGAAGCAGCTACCGCTTTCAGTAACTTTGCATTAACATGAAACTCTTTCAATCGATTCCCTTTTTAATCTATTCCTCGTCAAAAGGTGTTATCAAACCATCATTGTCAAATTATACCAACTGCTGAACATCAAGTCCCATCAAAGTCAGACTAGCCAAGGTATTCATTTTGAAACATTGCACGAAATGATATCTTACTTCCTCCTTTAAGTTGAAAACACCATCCACCCAACTATCTCCTTAGCGTTAGAATCTCCCTCCATCACCCACTTCTGCTTCGACTACAGTCTTAAAATACTTTCTTCCTCAAATTCTTCCAAAATCTCTCCTCCAATTGTTACATTTTGTCACCATTTATCTTCTTCCCATTCTCACGTGCCAAGTTTTCTAACTCATTTAATTTCTTTATATTCTCCTCAATAGTCAAATCCAACCACCCGGAAAACCTCCTTATTCCACCCTTTTAACTTTTCCTTCAATGACTTCAATTGTTTTTTAAACCTGTACACTTCTTTTATGTGGACTTCCAAAGAATTCCAACATTGTTCAAAAAACCACATGAATTTTTTATGTTCTTTCATACAATTGTTGTATCCAAAAGGTTTGGGACCACAATTTTCCTCCTGACATTTCAACCAAATGGGAAAATGTTTGGAATGTCTTTGTCCCTTACCTATTGGCCTGCTACTTTCCACTCCACTATTAAACCATCTAACAATAAAAATCTATCAATTCTACTCAAAGCATTAGCATTTGGATGAAACCACGTAAATTTCTTGCCCAACAGTGGAACGTCAACAAGCTCCATACTTTCAATGAAATAAAAAATTTCTTCCAACTCTGTTTCCCCTTCCGCTTCCCTCAATCCCTTCCTTTTAGATCTTTACTTTACTACATTCAAATCACTTACTATGCACCATTCTCCTTTGTCGGTCCTCCTTTTCAAAGCCAAAATATTGCTCTATAACTTTATTTTTCCCGCTAAAGTAAACAGGGAATACACATATATTAAATAAATGATTATTCCCTTCATTTCCCCGCACACCCTAAAAAAGCCATCACCTTCTATAGTAAGTTTTAAATTAAACAACCCAACATCTGATACAATCAGCACACCTTTGGATAAACCTTTTGTTGCCCCACAAATTATCAATTTCATAACTCTCAATAGAGCTTCTTTTGGTTTCCTGTAAGATGCAAACTTCAAAATTGCCAGATCTTATTGTTTTAGTTAATCTCCTTCTTTTGGCAAACTCACCCCACCCTCTCATGTTTAAAGAGACGATCATCATGGTTCATTTGTCTTTTATTTCTCCCTTTGTTCCTTTCCAAGTTTGTCTCTCTGTTCGGCCTATTTTATCTTTGAAACATATTTCTCATCTCCTTTTGTGCCTACAACTCCCAACTTCTTTTCCCCTTCCCATACCTTACTTGCTACCTTTCATTCATAACTTTTCCAAACATCTTGTTGCAATTTGCTTTATTGGATATTGGTAAAAATCCGCAGCAGAGAATGGATCCTCATGAGTAATGATCACTAGTCCTATATGATATAATTGAATGCTTTGATCTTGTTGCAATTAAATCCTTACCTAGATGTGTTTTTTGTGCCTTTCTTTTTCTTGATTACACTTTATCACTTGAGCATTTTGATCCAACGTGTTGATTTTTGCACATCCCAAATCTATTATCGGCTGTCATACCTCCACTTGTGCTGGTGTGGCTTTTATTCGGCCATGTTGTCCACAATTGTCTACTAATTATAACTGAGGGTCCACGTCACTAATTAAGTTTGTTAAGCGAGATTTCTACTGAGCACCCCCACAATTTTACCTGACACCCCCTTAAAACACATGAAATACAAAATTACCTTTTTAACCAATTATAATAAGTTTCAAAATAGATAGTTTCAGAAATTTCAAATTTTCGAAACATTCATAAGTTTCAAATTTTCAAAATAAGGATTACATTTCGAAAATTTGGAATGTTTCAAAAGTTTCTAAATCTGAAAAATTTCGAAGTTTTCGAAAGTTTCTAATATTGGAAAGTTTCGAAATAGAAAAAATTCAAGAATTTTGAAACTTTCAAACAATTTGAAACTTTCGAAATAGAAAATTTCAAGAATTTTGGAGAATTTGAAACTTTTGAGTTTTTGAGAGCACCTTAATACATTTTTGTCCTATTTAATATCTATAAAACTCTCAAAAAAATTTACCATGCTTTTTCACCCTATTTCGAAACTTTATAGAATTCTGCCTTACATTTGAAAGTATTCAAATCATCTAAATTCAAAAGTAAGTATCATTCGAAGTTTTGAAATTTTCAAAATGAAAATTTTTCAATTTTCTAAACTTTTGAAATACAAATTTTTCAGATTTTCAAAAGTTTTAAACAATTTGAAAGTTTTGAAAAGAATGTTTTCTGGATTTTCCAAACTTTTGAAGATTTCAAAATTTTCTAAATAGAACTTAAAAAAATTTGAAATTTTGAAATTTATATAATTTTTCAGATTTAGAAACTTTCCAAAATTCTTGAAATTTTCTATTTCGAAAGTTTCAAATTGTATGAAAGTTTCGAAATTCTGTAATTTTTCTATTTCGAAACTTTCCAAATTTGGAAATGTAATCCTTATTTCAAAAATTTGAAACCTCCGAAAGTTTCAAAAATTTGAAATTTCCGAAACTATCTATTTTGAAACTTATTATAAATGGTTAAAAGGGTAAAATTATCTTTTAAGGTGGCTTGAGGGAGTGGCAGGTACAACAGTTAGGGTGCTTTGTAGAAATATCTTGTTAACCCAACTCCTAGGCTTGTACTCACATCACCTTTTTTTTCTTCAACCATTACTTGCTTAGTTAATTTTCTCATGATTATTTTCTCTTCCCTAATTATTATTTTTTCTCCATTCAAATTCCCCTCATTAATTCCATAATAACTAAATCCCTCGTTTTCCTCCTCTATTCCCTCCACTATACGCTAATTTATTTCTCCAATTCTCACTACTTCAATAAGAATGTCAAGCCTATTTGGAATTAACATTTTGTGTTCTTCCTCCCTATGCATTTGTTCATCTTCTTCCATGAAGGTCGCAGAAACTTCATAAATATCTTCTTTTAACTCATCTTCAGAAATGAAAGCTTAATCGAATGTTTTCTTTTTGTTTACTACCTTAAGGATATCTGCAAGATAGAGTATTTTATTCTTGGGTACCCAAATTTTGTTGGGTCCTAGTTAGTTAGTTATGAATGGTGTCTTATCTTTTCATGTTTTTTGGCATAGGATAAGTTCTTTTATGGTGACCTTTCTTTAAGCAATACAAGCAAACAGTATCAGTTAAGTTAGTTTTAGGAGTTTCCTTTGGTTCTTTAAAACCAATATCTCGTTTATTGTTTCTGTTAACACCATATATCGTATATGATTGTTTGCTTTTGTCTATGTCATATGCAAGAAATTCTTGAAAGACTTTTTCAAACTTAACATAATTAAAGACATTATCCTTTGAGGTTTTTGAAACATTTTCTTTTATAATTACGTTTTCTCTTTTAAGGTTTGTCAAAATATTTTTCAAGAGAACTCTATCTCTTTGTGAAGATGACATGAGTTTTTCTATGATTTTTCAGTTTTGAAGAAACATTGTGATTTGTGTTTATAAACTCATTTAAAATAACTATAAGTTTGTTTTGAGATAGGTCAGATAATACCTCAATTTCTTCATCAACAGACTCATTTTTAGAATTACAGTGGCCATATTAGCATGTTTTTCATCTTTATCAGACTCATCCCAAGTAGCCATTAAACCTTTCTTTTTTGCATTTAAGTATTTTCTTTGGGGATTTCCCTTCTCAAGTTTAAGACACTCTAGCTTGAAATGTCATAGTTCTTTTCATTCATACAGGATGATTCTTTTTATTTCTGATTTTTCACTTTTTTCTCTGCTATTTTGGGATCGTTTTTAAATATCTATTAGAAAAAGATTTCTTCATGTTAATCCACACGCACTGGATTTTCTTCGAGACAGAATAACTCTTCATCATCTGAGTCTTCACGGTGGTCATCTGATTCGTTTCCTCTAAGTCTTCCTTCACTTGCAAGCCAAGGACTCTAGGGGTTACTTTCTTTCGTTTGGATTTTGAGAGCTATGAACTTTGACTTTATCTTTGGCTCATCTTCAATTAGTCCAATCTCATAAGATCTCGGTCAACTCATCAGTTCTTCCAGAGGGAGTTTGTGTAAGACCCTTAAATTTAAAATTAAATTATGGATGTAATATTAAGTGTATTTTGAGGAATAATTGTAAAATATTTAATATATGTATATTTTGTGTAAATATATATATTTATATATATAAATATTTATTTTGGAAGTTGAATTAAAAACTGGATGAAGGATAAATTAAATTTAATTACGAGTAATTAAATTATCGGGCAGTTAATTAAGGGATTATCTGCTAATTGCAACAAGACTGGTTAAGTGATGGAGGGTCAAGTAATATTATACTATTAATGTGGGATGAGGTGGCATATATATGTGCCTATATATAGATGATGGAATGGCAAGAACAAAGGCAGAAAACCCATTTTCCCTCTCCCTTACTTCATGAAACAGTAACCATCTCCTTCCTCTTCCGATTCTGTTCCCATTCGTAGGAAAAAAAAGAAGCTGCTCAAAAGTGAGATTATTTGGAAATCCAAGCACCAAACCACCAAGTACCAAGAACAAAAGTTGTTCCTCTCCTCATTACGGAGCTAGAGAGCCCACTTTGGTAGCGGCAAATGCAAACGGAAACTTTGCCGACTTTTCTCACGAAAACGTGAACGAGAGCAGAAACGCAACAGAGGCAAGGGCAACTTCCACTTTCTAGTTTGCATTAGGGTTGTAAATGCATACTGTTATGGCATTAATGTTGTGTCATTACTGTTTTGAAGAAAAACTGTTTTGCATGTCACTTTGAGGGATGAAAATATGCATTCTGTTGAGGTTTTAACAATATGTGATGTTGCTGTTTTGGTGGTTACCTCAAAGTTTCCTTGTTTGTGTGGGAAAGCTGAAAAATGTTTTGCATGTTATTTTGAAGATGATCAAAATGCATGTTCATAAAATTCTTTGCATGTTGTTATAAAATGCAAGAAATGCATTCTGTTGACGTTTGCTGTTATGTGATGTTTTCTGTTTTGGCTGAATACATCAGTGTTGTTCTATTTGTGTGAGAAAGCTGGAAAATGGTTTGCATGTTGTTTTGACCGTGTAAGAATACTGGAAAATATCTTGCATGTGTTTTGAGAAATGATCCAAATGTAAACGTGTAAAAATGTCTGTTTTGTGGGGGTTGTCATTCTGATTTGGATGATTCTTGTGTTGCTGATGTTTTCAAAAGAAAAGGATTTAGAATGATGAAAGTGCTTTTCTGGACAATCTGTTCTTGATGAAAAATGCCTGAGTTTTGTGGATCAAAAGAATGCTGAATCTGTTTTGGTGTTGTGTTGGTTTTTCAAAGGAAAAAGTTGAAAATGTGTTGAAGTTTCAGGAAAATTTCACTGAATTCGAAGGTGTATTCGAATACGGCATGAGTGTATTCGAATACAACCTGAAAAGCTTCTATTTTATTCAAACTTTTGAACTTGTATTCGAATACGAGCTTCTGTATTCGAATACAGATGAAGGATTTTTGCTTCTGACTTAGCATCTGTATTCGACTACGACCCTGTCGTATTCGAATACATAAGTGAAATTTTAACACTGTATTCGCATCTGTATTCGAATACAACACACTCGTATTCGAATACAGGATGCTGATTTTCACTATTTTGGCTTCTGTATTCGAATACATGGGAGCTGTATTCGAATACAGTTTCAGACATTGTCTTGTGAGCTTTAAGTGTTGGGGAACATTGGGAAGGTTTGAAACAATTTAAAATGGAGTTTTGTAGAGGAGATGATGGGGTTCTTGAAAACCTTTAATGATGTTGGGAAAATGCTGAACACACACTGTATTGTGTTTTGTATTCGAATACAAGTGTGCTGTATTCGAATACAGAGTGTTGAAATTGTAGTTTCAGCTTCTGTATTCGAATACCAGGTATCTGTATTCGAATACAGATTCGTGTTTTTCAGAAATCCAGAGTTTTAAACATTGCTTTATAAACTTTAAGTGTTGGGGAGAATTGGGAAGGTTTGTGACAAATTAGAATGGAGTTTTGTGATAATTTGAAGTGGTAATATGATGCTTTTGAGACCTCTACTGATGTTGTGAAAATACTGATTTTTGCACTGTCACAACCTCTGTATTCGAATACAAGGAAGGTGTATTCGAATACAGAGTTTTGATTCTGCACTGTTTTGGCTTCTGTATTCGAATACAAGGAAGCTGTATTCGAATACAGATTCGTGTTTTTCTAGAAATCTCAGTTTTAAACACTGTTTTATGAATTTTAAGAGTCAGGGGAACATTGGGAAGACTTATGATAATTAAGAATGGAGTTTTGAGATAATGTTAAGTTGTAATGATGAGATGCTTGAATGTTTAATTATTGATGTGATGATAATGAAATTAATTGTGTTGAGATATTTTGGGGAAATGATGGAAAGGCTGAATTTTTCTGATATTGCATACTGCTTTCAGTGGTCATGCACTGCATAGTCAGGTGGTACCCGCGATGGGCCACAGAGTAATGCGTAAACGTGCTGGTCTGTTGAGCGATTGCACAAGTGCTGGTCTGTTGAGCGACTGCACTGGTACTGGTCTATTGAGCGACTGTACCCTGAAATGCGCAAAAATGTGCTGATCTGTTGAGCGATTGCACGAGTGCTGGTCTGTTGAGCGACTGCACTGGTACTGGTATGTTGAGCGATTGTACCTTGGTATATGTAAAACGTGCTGGTCTGTTGAGCGATTGCACAAGTGCTGGTCTGTTGAGCGACTGCACTGGTGCTGATCTGTTGAGCGATTGCACCCTGGTCTTGAGGGTCGTTAAAGTCAAACATATTTAAATTGTGCTGGTCTGTGAGCGACTGCACCTTGGTAATTCCAAGTAGTTGAATACATGAGCATATACATATTGCATCGGGGTGATTGACCGGTGGGTCACGATTTGGATATATGTTGATGATTGGAAATTGATGTGAGTATGTACTTTATAAAATCTGAATTTCTGATGAATGATTGTGATTGCTGAAGTGTTAGTTTTACTTACAACATGTTTTCCATATTAATTGGTTGCTGTTAGAAAAGGCGTACATGTCATGAAATTTCAAAATGAGCATCCTTATTTATCATCATTATTATATGATATGCCATGGATATATTTGTTACTGTTGATATAAATGCTATGTGTTATTTGTTAATTTCGGTCGGTGACCCTTTACTATTACTGTGGAAATTGGGCTTTGCCCTCAGATGATACCCAAACCCATCCCACCGACGGTTACACTAACGACGGAGATGTGTTAGTTTCCCCTGGGGTAGACCACGCAGAGGGGCAGACATCTGGGTGAAGACGAGACTGGAAGAGGATGCGGTGTAGACCGTGCTACTGTAGCTTAGTGCATGATCAGACTAGACTTTTGTCTAGGGTCTTGAGTTTGGGAAATGTAATTGGTTATTTTGGGAATTGTTGTATAACTTTTCCGCTAATATTTTCCGCACTCTGATAATATTTTGGTGGGTCCAGGATACCGCTATTGGATGTATCTTTATTTTGTTATGTTTTGAAGAATTAAATTCCCAAAAATAATTTACTTGATTAATCGTGATGTAATTATTTAATTACTTCTCTATTTTGGATTACGACGTCGAACAACTTTTAATTTGAATTGATTTTAATTCTTTTGAATTAATAAGTTTGAAAAAGAAAATTCCTTTTATTTATTTTAAAAAGAAAAAAAAATACACTCGCGCTGTGTTTTAAACTCGGGGTGTTACAGTTTGTTTAGGTTTTTAGCCTCTTGAATTGTTGTTACCTTTGGTCTGCACTTGCTAGGAAAACTTTTGAAGATCTTCTTGACGTGATTAGAGGTAATGTAACTCTTTTGGAGAACCTTAAATCCAGAAACTAGAGTTTGGAATATAGAAAAACTAAATTTGTCTTAGCTTATTGTACCTGTCTATTTCATACATAGTTGAGGACCAGAGAATCGAAGATACTCTTTGATATTTCTTTGTTGCTACATTTTTTAAACTATTTAAAAGGGATAACATTCATCATAAAAGTTCTTATTTTATGATGCATTCTGTGTTATTTATTTTTATCAATGTTGAGATCTTTTTTGGATATATTAACACCAGTAGCGTCTTTTGGGGCCTCATAGTCATCTTCGACTATGTCCCAAACTACAGGATCATGTGAGATATGGAAACTTCTAAGTTTGTCCTTCCTATATTAACATATTTCTCCATCAAATAAAAGAGGAGGTTTGTTAATATTTCCACCTGTAACTTCATTACAAGAGTTAGTCATAATAAAAGAAATCTTTACTCAAACACGGTTAAGTGTTCAGCTTTGAGACCGTACTCTAATGCTAATGGTAGAACGAGAAACACAAGATAGGGAGGGTTTGAATTGTGTTTTATTTAAAAAAATGTTGAGCAAGATTAAAATAGAGCAATAAACATAACAGATAAAACAATAAACACAAAACAACACAAGCCAATTTATCTAGGTTCACCACTAACATGGTAGCTATGCTCAGTCCCTTCAAACTGAAGAATTGAATCAACTATTCTGCAACTGAATCACATGTCCATTGAACACCTATTATTCAACCAAATTGTGTTCAAGTATTTTAAACCTTCTAGCTTAGTATAATCAAGTTGTTGAGAAATGCGGCCACTACTAGGCTAGATTACAAACAAAATGTGTTTAAGAGTTTTCTGAATAACTCTCACGATAGTGTGTTTACAAAGCTATGCTCTCATAAAGTAAAATATCGTTCAGTCTTTAGACAAATAATAAGGTTAAGAAAAAGAGTGCAGACATGACTATATTATGTTTATTGTAGTACTATTATAGTTATTTTTCAATGAGGATTGCACATTCTTTTATAGAGAAACCTTGTGGTTGTAAGGGTTTCTAACTGTTGTCTTGATTGAAAGAAATCAACATTTATCATAAAATTTTGGAAGATTGAGTCACCATTAAAGCATGTAATTGATTATGCGTATCTTGATACAGAGACAGAAAGAGCATAAGTTATCATGATTAGAGTCTGTCACACAGTTGTTCAGCTAGAAAACAGATTCAATATGTTGAGTAAAGAATAGTAAAATTTGACTTCAGAGTGTTGACTTTTTATTAGAGCACTAACTTGTATCAGAATGTTGACCTTCTGTCACAACATTAACTTGTTTCAGAGTGTTGACTTTCTATCACGGTTAGACGATAAAATGCTTGTTACAATTATCAAAGCTAGACAATCAAAAGCTTGTCACAACGATCAGAGCCAGATGATCAAAAGCTTGTCACCACTATCAATGTCAGATGATCAAAACATTATGACAATTATCAAATACATAATTATCAAAGTATTTCTTGCAAATATGGAATAATCATAGGCGCATTTGAGGTCGTGTTCGTCAGACTCAAATATTAATCTCAGAGCATTGTCTTAGTGTTCCTTGTAACAAATATTCCTTATGGATGTAGTATGTCATTTCTTTGTTCTTCACCACCCCACAAAGGCTTTTTCAATTTTATATGTCTCTGCTTTGTATGGTTTGACATATAATCCTACGAACTCCATTTTTTTCCTGTTGCCCTCACTTCATCTTTGTTGTTGCATTGCCACCTTTTATGTTTTGTTGTGAACCATTTATGCATAGGTCACCTCTCTTCTATGGTTATTCCCTTTGGATTGTCTCTTCTAACTTGTTGGCTTCCACACAGCCTTTTCATTCATTTCCTTAAGAAGGTGCAAACACGAGAAGGGGGGTTGAATTGTGTTTGACTAACTTGAATACTTTTTAGTTTTAAAAAAACCCTGTTATGTATGAATTAAAACAGAATTTGGAGCAGATATAAAGTAAATAAAAACTCAGAATTTTATACTGGTTCACCGTTAACTAGGCTACGTCCTGTCCCTTCACTTTGAAGGATTTCACTAATTCAAAAACCTTGAATTACAAAGTACCACTGACCCTCCAAGTCAGTCTTCTCAAAAAGTCTAACAACCCTAGACTTTTGATGAAAAGAACCTTGAATCTAATTGCAAAGTAATCTGCTACTCCTTCTGACTCCCTCAGATTGTAGACTGTACTTCAACAACTTAGACCTAACACAAGGGAAAGAAAAACTTAGAGTACTTGCTTCTGGAAAGTGATACTCACAATTGACCTCACTGAAAACTCAAGTATTTTGCTTTTGGAAGTGTATGACTCTCAAGTATTTTCGATGCTAAGTCTTCTGCCTTGAGCCTCCTTTTATAGATGAATAATTAAGGTCTCTTCCATACTTAAATTCGAGCTTAATCTGCCCAGATTCTCTTGCAAAAATAACTTGGCCAATCAATTTTCACATAAATAAAAAACATATCTTTTTAGCTCCAGATTGCATTAGAAAATTCTGTTTACAAATCTTGTTTTTTTTAATTTCAAACCATATCTTTTTAAGCTTCAGATTGCATTCGAATTTCTCCTAGTCTTCATTAATTTTTGAATCAAATCCCCTTAATACTTTGATCAAATTTCTATCAAAATATAATCAAGTCTTCTTCGAATTTTAATCAAGTCCTCACTGATTTTCATCATGATTAAAATCTGGACCGTCTGATCTTCTGATCTCGATCACATATGGACCATACAATCTGATCTGCCCCAATTAGGTGATCCTCTGATCTCGGCCAACACTGGACCACATGATCATATCGCCTGATCTTAGCCAACACTGGGCCATATGCTCTGATCTTCTGATCTCGGCCAACACAGGGCCATCTGATCTGATCTTCTGATCTGGCCAACATTAGGCCAAGTCTGGACTGAGTCTAGATTGAACCTGAATTAAATATGGACTTATGATATTTGAATCTGGACATTTATCTTCTAATTTGGATCAATTCTGGATTAAATATGGACAATCATTTCTTCTGATCTAGACTTAATTTTATACTCTGAACCATGCTATCTTCTGGTCTGGACCAAATCTGAACCAAGTCATTTGTTTTGGACTAGTTATCTGAAGCTCTGATTATGTCTGGACTGATTCTTATAATTACTACCAGGCTATCTTCTGGTCAGAATTAATTCTGGACCAAGTCTGACATATGATTCCTTCTGGTATGGACCAAGTCTCCCTCTGACAAGCTTCCTTCTGGTCTGGACCAGGTCTCTTTCTGGACTCTGCTTCCTTCTGATCTGGGCCAGGAAAGATATCATCTGATGATGTTATTTAACCTTTGATGATATCCTCTGGAGGTGTATCTTCTGGAGCCTTTAGGATGCATGCTCTGGTACCTTCTGGATGCATTATCTGGCCTAACCATCTGGTGACATTTCTATCCTCTGGTTGCTTTCTCTGGATGTATCTTTTGGTGGTGTCATCTTCTGCTTCTGGTGACGTCATCTTCTGGTGACATTTTATATAATAACTTGAAATACATGGAGTGCTTTTGTAAACATCAAAATCCTAAGTACTTAGAACCAACTTGGTTCCAACAATCTTCCCCTTTTTGATGACGACAAAACCTTAACTTATTTTGTTAGCTTATAGCTTATTTAAAAAGACTTTGAAAAACTTAAAAAAATTCGAAGTACTTGAAATACTCCCCCTAAGACCAATCTCTCCCCCTAAGTCTAATAATGACTTTTTCCTCTCCTTTTCAACTCCTTCTTAAATCCCTCTTTCTTTTCTTCTCTTCTCCTCTCCTTTTCAACTCCTTCTTTATTCTCTCTTTCTTTTCTCTCTTCACATTGTGTAACACCCAGAGTTTAAAACAAAGCGCGAATATATTTTTTTTTATAAAATAAATAAATAAAAGAATTTCCAGATTTAATTCAAAAATAATTAAAATAAAATTTTCACTAATTCATTTCATAAAATAGCACGTCGTAATTTAATCGATGAACGCAATTAAATAATTTCATCATAATATCACTAAGAACTTAACTTTGGAAATTAATGATAAACATTAATACTTTTTCAAAAAGGCAGTACCATATCATCTCAAAATAGAACACCTGGCCTGTGGCCCACTAAACAGTATCAGAGTGCGGAAGTGAGCAGCGGAAAAATTATACAATAATTCCCAAAATTACCAATTACATCCCCAAAAATCAAGACCCTATACAGAAGTCTAGTCTGATCATGAACTAAGCTACAGTAGCACGGTCTACACCGCATCCTCTGTCAGTCTCGTCTTCACCCAGTTGTCCGCCCCTCTGCGTGGTCTACAAATACGCCGTGGGTGAAGATCAAGGAAAACTAACGACGTCTCCGTCGTTAGTGTAACTGTCGGTGCGACGGGTTTGGGAACAATTAACACATAGCATATATCTCACAGAGCAAATAAATCCATGGCATAACATATAACAATGATGAAAATTAAGGATGCTCATTTTGAAATTTCATGACACGTATGCCTTTTCAAAACAGCAACTAATTAATATGGAAAACATGTTGTAAGTACAGCCAACACTTCAGCAATCACAATCATTTATCAGAAATTCAGATCTTATAAAGGACTCACACACATCAATTTCCAATCATCATCATATAACCAAAATCGTGACCCATCGATCAATCACCCCGATGCAATATGTATATGCTCATGAATTCAATTTCTTGGAATTACCAAGGTGCAGTCGCTCAACACACAAGCACAATTAAAATATGTTTGACTTTAACGGCCCTCAAGACCAGGGTGCAATCGCTCAACAGATCAGCACCAGTGCAGTCGCTCAACAGACCAGCACTTATGCAGTCGCTCAACAGACCAGCATGTTTGAGAAATACTCAGGTACAATCGCTCAACAGAGCAGTACCAGTGTAGTCGCTCAACAGACCAGCACTCGTGCAATCGCTCAACAAATCAGCACGTTTTTGCGCATTTCAGGGTACAGTCGCTCAATAGACCAGTACCAATGCAGTCGCTCAACAGACCAGCACTCGTGCAATCGCTCCACAGATCAACACGTTTACGCATTACTCTGTGGCCCATCGCGGGTACCACCAGACTATGTAGTGCATGAATATGCAATGTTTTCTCTTCACTGAAAACAATATGCAGCCTTAATAAAATTTAGCCTTTTCATCATTTTTCCAAAACATCTCAACACAATAATTTCATTATCATCACATCATAAATCACACATTCAAACATCTCATCATTTCTATTTCACCTCATCTTAAAACTCCATTCTTATTCATCAAAGATCTTCCCTCTGTCTTTCTCTACTCTTAAAATTCATAAAACAGTGTTTAAAACTGAGATTTCAGGAAAATACGAATCTGTATTCGAGTACAGCTTCTCTGTATTCGAATACAGAAGCCAAACAGTGCAGAAATTAACACTCTGTATTCGAATACAGTTCCCTGGTATTCGAATACAGAGGCAGTCCCAGTTCACAAATCAATATTTTTCACTACATCAGTAAAGTCTCAAAAACTTCATCACCACCACTTCAAACAATCACAAAAATTCTATTTTAATTCATCACAAACCTTCCCAATATTCCCCAACACGTAGGGTTTATAAAACAATGTTTAAAACTCTGATTTTCTGAAAAACACGAATCTGTATTCGGATACAACTCCCTTGTATTCGAATACAGAAGCATAAAATTGCATTTTCAACACTCTGTATTCGAATACAGCATACCTATCGTCGAATACAGAAGATATAACAATACAAATCCCACATTTCCCCAATATCATTTAAGGTTTTCAAGAGTCTCATCATTTCCTTTGCAAAACTATTTCAAGAACTCCATTTTAAATTATTTAAAAACTTTCCAAAGTTTCTCAACACTTTAAGATTCACATGGCAGTGTTTAAAACTTGGTTTTCTGGAAAATACAAATCTGTATTCGAATACAGCTTCCTTGTATTCGAATACAGAAGCTAAAACTTAAGTTTCTGGAAAAACCCAAATCTGTATTCGAATACAGAAGCAAAAATTTCGAAAGTCAGCATCCTATATTCAAATACGAGACTGTCGTAGTCGAATACAGATGCGAATACATTGTTAAAATTTCACTTCTGTATTCGAATACGACAGAGTCGTAATCGAATACAGATGCTAAGTCAGAAGCAAAAATCCTTCCGCTGTATTCACATATAGAGGCCCGTATTCGAATACAAGTTCGAAAACTTGGTTAAAACAGAAGCTTGGCAGGATGTATTCGAATACACTCATGCTGTATTCGAATACACCTTCGAGTTCAGTGAAATTTTCTTGAGACTTCCTCACATTTTCAAACTTTTCTCTTTGAAAAACCAACAACCACAAAACAGTTTTACCACTCTTTTGCAAACCACAAAACTCAGACATTTTTCATCAATAACCAGTTTTCTAGAAAAACACTTTTATCATTGAAAATCCCTTTTCTTTTGAAAACATCAGCAACAACAGATTTTCATCAACATGACAGAAAAATAGGATCATCAACACCAGACCATTTCACCATAACCGAACCAGAATCACTAACACCAAAAACAACATCACAGTTTTGCTTAAATCACCCAAACAGAATATCAAACTCAAAACAGAACATGCATTTCCAAATGTTTACATTTTGAGCATTGTCAAAACAACATGCAGAGAAATTTCCAGTTTTCTCACACAACAAAACAACACTGATGTATCAATTAAAACAGCAACATCACGCATTATCAAATATCCACATAATGCATTTCTTGCATTTTATAACAACATTCAAAATAGTTTTATGAACATTCATTTTGATCATCTTCAAAATAACATGCAAAACATTTTTCAGTTTTCCGACACTAATAAAACAGCATTGAAGTCACAACCAGCACAGCACACATCTCAGATTATTAAAACACCAACATAAAGCATTTTTCGCATTTTAAGACAACATGTATAACAGTTTCGTTTTTTCTTCAAAACTAAAGCTCAAATATGATCACACCTCAAACATACATTTACAGTCCTAAAATGCAACTAGAAAGTGGAAGGTGCCCTTACCCTTGTTGCGATTCTGCTACTGTTCACGTTTCTGCGTCAAAAATTTGTGAAACTCCCGCTTGCGTTTGCTACTACAAAAATGGGTTCTCTAGCTCTGTAATGATGAGGAGAACAACTTTTGTTCTGGGGGTTTCTGGTTTGGTGCTTGGATTTCCAAGTAATATCACATTTGAGGAACTCCCCTTTTTTTTTATTCGTAAGACAGAAATCAGAATGGAAGGACGGGAAAGGTGAGCACTGTTACATGCAGTAAGGGAGGAGGAATGGGTTTCTGACTTTGCCCTTCCTTCTCACTCCTATATATAGGCTTGTGTGGGTGCCACCTCACCCGACACTAGTCTGATCGTCAGCACTTACCCAGCCTCGTCGCAATTAGTAGATAATCTTCTTAATTAACTGTCTGATAATTTAATTACTCGTAATTAAATTAATTTACTCTTCTTCCAATAATCTTAATTCATCTTCCAGAATAAATATATATATATATATATTCACACAAAAACATACATATATTAAATATTTTACAAATATTCCCAATATACACTTAATATTAATTCCATAATTTTAATATAAAATTTAAGGGTCTTACACATTGCCTCTCCTTTTCAACTCCTTTTTTTTTTTTTTACTCTTTCTTTTTCTCTCTTTATTTTTCTATCTCCCTGTTTCTTCTCCTTTTCCAACTCCTTCTCTTTTCATCTCTTTCTTTTTCCTTTGTGAATGAGTATACCTGATTTACCTTGGTGAATCTGAATTCCCAGGAAGAACTTAAGTTCTCCCATCATGCTCATTTGGAACTCTTTCTGCATTAGGTCAGAAAACTCTTTGCACAAAGTGCCATTAGTGGATCCAAATATGAGATCATCAACATAGACTTGGATAATCAGAATATCATTTTTAATGGATTACCTAAATAGTGTATTATCAATATGGCCTCTATTAAATTCATTCTTAAGCAGAAAGTTACTAGTCTGTCATACCATGCCCTTGGTGCCTGTTTTAAACCATATAAAAAAATTTTAAGTTTAAAAACATGGTCTGGAAAATCAGAGTTTTCAAATCCAGGGGGCTGTTTGACATAGACTTCCTCACTTATATAGCCATTTAAGAATGCACTTTTAACATCCATTTCATACACCATTATATCATGATTAACATCAAATGATAAAAGAATTCTAATTGCTTCTTACCTGGCCACTTGAGCAAAAGTCTCAGTGTAGTCTATACCTTCCTGTTGACAGTATCCTTGAGCTACAAGTCTGGCTTTGTTCCTTACCACTTCACCTTTTTCATTGAGTTTGTTCCTGAAAACCCACTTAGTTCCAATAATGTTTTTGTTTGGTCTGGGTACCAGATCCCAAACATCATTCCTTTGGAATTCATTCAGCTCTTCTTGCATTGCAAGTATCCAACCTTCCTCTGCCAAAGCCTCATCAACATTGCTTGGTTCAATTGTTGAGAGTAAACCAAACAGATTGGTTTCTCTACTTGATGATCTGGTCTTTAAAGGTTCTGCTGCACTGCCAATAATGAGAGATTCTGGATGTGAAGACTTTTACTTCCATCCATTCTTTCCCTCTCACTTGTTTTCAGAGTCAGCATGTTCTTCTTCATCTTGATCTTTCTCAGATTCTGCTTCTGGTTCAGCTTCTCGTTCCTGTGCCTCTAGTTCACCTGCAATTTCCTCATCTTGCTTTGACTTTTCAAAGTCAAGCTGTTTATCATCAAATTTAATGTGGATTGATTCTTCCACAGTGTTAGTTTCTTTGTTAAACACCCTATAAGCTTTTGATCTCACAGAGTAGCCAATAAAGATACATTTTTGAGATCTAGAATCAAACTTAGCAAGGTTATCTTTAGTGTTCAACATAAAACAGATGCAACCAAAATGCTTAAAGTAAGAAATATTGGGTTTCTTACCTTTCCACAGTTCATAGGAAGTTTTATTTAAGATGGACCTGATATAGACTCTATTCTGAATGTAGCAAGCTGCGTTGACAGCTTCTGCCCAAAGGTAGGTGGCAACCTTCATATCATTCAGCATGGTTCTGGCCATCTCCTGCAGTGATCTGTTCTTCCTTTATACCACTCCATTCTGTTGAGGTGTTCTGGGGGATGAGAAGTTGTGAGAGATTCCAATCTCATCACAAAATTCTTCAAAATACTTGTTCTCGAATTCACCTCCATGATCACTTCTGATGGTTATGATCTTAATACCCTGTTCATTCATAACTTGCTTACAAAAAGAAATAAATACTTTGTGAGATTCATCTTTGTTCTTTAAAAATTTTACCCAAGTCCACCTTGAGTACTCATCAACAATCACAAAACGATATTTCTTACCACTGAGAGAAGTTGTTTGAATAGGACCAAACAGATCTAAGTGAAGCAGTTCAAGTGGTTGAGAGGTAGAAACACATTTTTTATTTTTAAAAGAGCTTTTAGTTTGTTTACCTCTTTGACATGCTTCACACAGAATCTCAGTTTTGGAACTTACCTTGGGAAGCCCTCTTACCAACTGGAGTTTGCTCAGTTCGGATATAAGCCTAGGGTTTGCATGCCCTCACTTTTTGTGCCAAATCAGATTCTGTTCACTCACAGACAATAAGCATTTAACCTGTTGCTTAGCAAGACTGAACAGATCAATTTTATAAACATTATCCTTCCTAGTGCCGGTAAATAAAACAGTTCCATCAATTTGACTAACAGCTTTGCAAGTTTTTTTGATTAAAGATAACATCATAGTTGCAGTCACTTAATTGACTTATGCTCAGAAGATTATGTTTTAGCCTTTTAACCAACAGAACATTTTTAATAGAAAGGGGAGAAGAAGTGTTACCAACAGTTCTTGTACCAATAATCTGACCTTTCTGGTTTTCTCCAAAGAAAACTTTGCCTCCATTCTTCATAGTCAGATCCAGAAACATAGATTTGTCTCATGTCATGTGTTTGGAGCAGCCACTGTCAAGATACCAAGTTTTGTGTAGCTGATCAGATCTTGCCTTTTCTCTGTCAGAATCAGAGTCAGAGTCAGACTCAGATTCAGACTTAGCTTCTGTTCGAGCCATTAGAGCCAGTTCTTCTTCTGGCCTATTTGAGCAGTTTCCTTGATTCTGCTTTAGTTGATACCCCATGTTCCTCGATGATTCTAGAAGATGTTTTGATTTTGGTAAGTTTGGTGAATCGGGTGGTTCTGATAAATTTGGTAAATCTTGTGATTCTGGTACTTCCTGATCTGATTCTGGTTCTGGTTCCAGTGTTGATTCTGATTCTAGTTCCAGAGTTAATTCTGGTTCCAGTTCCTGTGCTTCTGATACTTATTCCAGTTCTGGTTCCGGTTCCAGTTGTTGTGCTTCTGATACTGGTTCCAGTTCTAGTTCTGGTTCCAGTTCCTGTTTTGATTCTGGTTCCAATTTTGATTCTGGTTCCAGTTTTGGTTTTGATTCTGATTCTGGTTCTGGTTGAGTTGACCTGACCTTCTTCCATCAGACTCAGATTGCCTTTGTCTTGTTGTAGCAGGAACATAAACCTTCTTCTGCTTGTGCATAGCCAACATCCATTGTCCAGGCACCAGTGTTGGTGTCTCCTTCTGATTGCTCAGAATATCTGCAACATAGACAATTTGATCTTTTGGTACCCATAACTGATTGGGTCCAGGTTTGTCAGTCTTAACAGCTCTCTGATCTTGTTCAGATATTACCATTGGACAAGATAGTTCAGAGTGACCTTACTTAGCACAAACAATACATAAAACATCAGAATGAACAACTTTACTTTCAGTAATTGTTTCTGTAAAACCAAGACCTCTTTTTCCAGAGTTACTGTTTCCATAAATCATAGATGCATATTTACTTTTTTCCATTCCATTTGAAATGATGTTTTGAAAAAATTGCTCATGCATATGAGATTTACAAACAGTTTCAGAAGTGGAACAAATATTAGTTTTGAGAATTTGGTTTTCAGACTTGAGTCTTGCAACTTCAGTTTTAAAATCTTTGTTTTCAGTTGCATACTCATAATTTCGATTCTTTAAAACTTGGACTTCTTTGGTTAGATTTTTCTTATCTTCCCGAAGAGTTTTCAGTTTTAAAGACATCTTATTATTTGCATTTAACAAGTCTTTTAAAGTTTCAATTAGTTCAGATTTAGAGAGATCAGAAAATACCTCACTATTTTCATCTTCTGATTCTGTTCTACAGCTTGAGCTGTATCCAGATACAACCATTCTACTGGCCCTCCATGTTAGTCTTCTCAAATAGTCTAACAATCCTAGACTCTTGAGGAATATTGCACCTGTCTTCAGCCAATCTTACAATCCCAGATTGTAGAAGAAATTTCAACACTATGAATCTAATTGCCAAGTAACCTGCTACCCCTTCTGACTCCCTCAGATTGTAGACTCTACTTGAACAACTTAGATTTGACACAATGGAAGGAAAATAACACGAGTACTTGCTTCTTGAAAGCTAGAACTCACAATTGACCTCTCTGAAAATTTGAGTGTTTGCTTTGGAAGTGTATGACTCTTTTGTGATTTTCGATACTAAGTATTCTGCCTTGAGCCTTCTTTTATAGATGCAGATTTGGGCCTCTTCGAAGCTTAATTTCAAGCTAAATCTTGCTGGATTCTCTTGCAAAAATAACTTGACCAATTGGGCTTTATTTAAATAAAAAACATATCTTTTTTAAGCTTCAGATTTCTTTCAAAAAATAACTGGCCAATCAAAACTTTAGTTGCTTCCCGCCACAGCTCCTGTATTCCACAATACCTCAGTTTTATTTTTGTAAAAAATCTTTTTAATACTTTGATTAAAATAAATTAAAATCTCCACCGTTAATCCTCCTGATTAAATTTAGACCATTGGATTCTTCTGCGCTAGTCCACATCTGGACCATTGGATTCTTCTGTGCTAGTCCACATCTGGACCAACCTTATTGATATGCTATGATCCTCTAATTTCGGCCATCCCTGGACCACACTTCCTAACCCTCTGATATTCTAATTTCGGCCATCCTGGACTTGCACCTGATATGCTACAATCCTCTGATCTCGGCCATTGCTGGACCACACATCCGAACCCTCTGATTTCGGCAACACTGGGCCATGGTCTGATCTTCTGATCTCGGCTAACACTGGGCCAAATAATTAATTCTGAACCATTGATCTGGAAATCTTCCCTCTGATCTGGACCAATTCTGGACTTGGTCTGGATTAAACTGAAATTAAATCTGGATAAGTAATATTTCAGTCTGGACATTTTACCTTTGATTTTGGATCAGGTCTGGATCAATTTTGGAAATCATTTCTTCTGGTCTGGACTTAGGTTCATGCCCTGAACTATGCTATCTTCTGATCTGGGTCAAATCTGGATTGATTCTCTTGTTCTGGACTCATTAACTTATCTTCTGGTTGAGTCTAGAACAAGTCTGGGCTGTTTAAATTTCTCACTGCTAGGCCATCTTCTGGTCAGAATAACTTCTGGAATAAATCTGATATTTGATTCTTCTTGGTCTGGACAAACTTTCCCTCTGGCAGGCTTTCGTCTGGTATGGTCCAGGTCTTCTTCTGACATTGCTTCCTTCTGATCTGGGCAAGCAAAGATATCTTCTTGTGATCCTGGAGTATCTTCTGGTAATTCCAAGATGCATTCTGGATGCATCTTCTGCCTCTGCAAACTTCATTTTCTGGTTGTATTTAATGTAATAATTCAAGGTACAAAATAAGATTACATTGAGTCCTTTTGTAAACATCAAAATCCTAAGACTTAGAACCAATTTGGTTCCAACAGAGCCTCCAACAGAACCAATTAGATGAATAATTAGAGCCTCCTTTTATAGATGAAAATTCTGTTGACCAATCTTGTTTCTTTTAATTTCAAACCATATCTTTTAAAGCTTCAGATTGCATTCGAATTTCTCCAAGTCTTTTGTAATTTTTGAATTAAATCCCCTTAATACGTTGATCAAATTTCTAACAAAATTTAATCAAGTCTTCTTCAAATTTTAATCAAGTCCTCACTGATTTTTATCATGGACCATACAATCAGATCTGCCCCAATTCTGTAATCCTTTGATCTCGGCCAACACTGGACCACATGTTCTGATCGTCTGATCTCGGCCAACACTGGGCCATATGCTCTGATCTTCTGATCTCGGCCAACACTAGGCCATCTGATCTCAACTAACATTGTGCCAAGTCTGAACTGAGTCTAGATTGATCCTAAATTAAGTATGGACTAAAATGATTTGTCGAAGAATAATTTAATTATATTACGAGGAATTTTATACCAGACTGTTATCGAATTTTATCTGTCAATAGAGTTGCGCAGGAGTATTAAGTTAATTGTGGGTTAGTTTAAATATAATATATATATATAGTTGGTGAAGTAAAATGCATATATATATATATATATGTATGTATGTGAGAGGAAGGCAGAAAACAGATACAGAAGGAAAAACATTTCCTTCCACCTACCTGCCGTGCACCATCCTTCTGCTCTTTCGTCTTCTTTTCTGTTTGTGTTGGTAGAGAAAAAACCAAACTCAAAACCTAGATTACTTCAAAATCTAAGCTTCCTTTCCAAGAGTGTCAAGAGGGAAAGTTGCTCCTCTCCTCACTACGGTGCTAGTGAGCTAACTTTGGTAGCGAAGACGCAAGCGGGAGTTTCGCCGGTTTTTGTCGCGATAACGAAAACGGTCGAGAAAACGCTAGCAAGGTAAGGGGTTCCTTCCATCTTTTTACTTTGCATGTAGGGACTCTATATGTGTGTTTGATGAACGATTAGTGTGTTTATCTTTGTTGAAAACGTGAAGTTTTTGTGGTTGATGATAAAAATGTCATTATTGTGTTGTTGATGATGAAATTTACTTGAAAATTACACTATTTTCGAAGATGTATTTGAATATGACACTAGTGCTAATAAACTCGGAGCGTCACTAACAGAAGGAACTCAAGGGTTTCAATCATTGGCTAACGTGGAGGCAAAGATAGATGTGAGCATAGAAGACGTGGTGCTTGTCAAGGAGTACCTAGACGTATTTCCAACAGAAATTCTAGGATTACCCCCAGTAAGAGAGGTGTTGTTCTTCATTGATCTACACCCAGGAATCAGACCTATTTCAATTGCGCCGTATCGGATGTCGCCATTGGAATTAAGCGTGCTCAAGGGCCAAATTGAAGGTTTGTTGGAAAAAGGATTTATCAGACCCAGTGTGTCACCATGGGGAGCTCCGATATTGTTGGTTAAGAAAAAGGACGGAAAATCGCGCGTATGTGTAGATTATAGGCAACTATCAAGAATCATTATCCTTTACCACTTATCGACGATTTGATGGATCAATTAAGAGGAGCCGCGGTGTTTCAAAGATTGATTTGAAGTCAAGATACCATCAGATTTGAGTAAGAGAAGGAGATATTCAAAAGACTGCTTTTATAACCCGTTACGAACATTATGAATATCTTGTTATGCCATTTGGAGTTACAAGTGCACCCGCAATTTTTATGATTCATGAATAGAATCTTTAGCCCGTTTTAGGATAAATTCGTTGTGGTGTTCATCGATGATATATTGATTTATTCAATGGATGAAGAAGAACATGGAGAGCATTTACGTCAATGTTCTTGAAGTTTTATGCGACAAGCAATTGTATGCCAATCTGTCGAAATGCGAGTTTTGGCTAGAAAAAGTGAACTTCTTGGGACATGTGATAACCAAAGAAGGAATCGTTGTAGATCCGGCAAAGATTGAGACAGTCCTTGCATGGAAACAGCTTCAGACTATCATAGACATACAGAGTTTTGTCAGACTAGCATGATACTACAGGAGATTTATTGAAGGATTTGCTAAGATTGTGGCTCCATTGACACAACTCACTAGAAAGAATCAGCCGTATGCATGGACAGAGAAGTGTGAGGAAATTTTTTAGTTACTTAAGGAAAAGCTGACAACCTCACCAGTATTAGTCTTACCAAAACCAGAAGAACCATACGAAGTTTACTGTGATGCATCTCACCATGGTTTGGGATGTGTTTTGATGCAACAAAAGAAAGTTGTAGCCTACGCCTCAAGGAAATATAAAACTCATGAACGAAACTATCCTACTCATGATTTAGAGCTCATTGTTGTAGTTTTTGCATTAAAGATCTGGAGGCACTACTTATATGGATGCACGTTCACAGTGTTCAGTGACCATAAGAGTTTGAAATATTTGTTTGATCAGAAAGAATTGAACATGTGCCAAAGGAGATAGATGGAGACTCTCAAGGATTTTTATTTCACATTGAAGTACCACCTGGGAAAGCCAATGTGGTGGCTGATGCATTGAGTAGAAGAAGTGTGTCAGTGTCTTCAATAATAATTACTAGACAGCAAGAGTTGTGGGAAGCATTTAGAGATCTACACTTGGACGTAGAGTTTGCACCGGGAATTTTCTAATGTGGAATGATAAAAATTTCTAGTTAATTACTTTAGGATATTGCGAATTTTCAAGATGACGCATTAATCCAAGAGAAAAGGAACCTAATAGTGCAAGGAAAGACAACCGAGTTCAGGATTGGACTAGATAATATTTTGAGATTTAGTGGGAAGATTTGTGTTCTAGCAGTTGTAGATCTGAGGAGAACAATTTGGGAGGAGGCTCATAAGAGCAAATTGAGTATCCACCCCGGAGCGATAAAGATGTATGAGTACTTGAGGCAAAATTACTGGTGGCCAGGAATGAAGAGGCATGTAGAAGAGTATGTATCAACTTGTTTAACTTGCTAGAAATCGAAAGTGGAACATCAGCGACCTGTTGGAATGTTACAACCTTTGGATATACCTAAAAGGATGTGGGAGAGCATTTCCATGGACTTTATAACTTGATTGCCAAAGACAAGGAGAAAGAATGATTTGATTTGGGTGATAGTAGATCGATTGACAAAATCCGCACATTTCTTATTGGTAAAGACCACCTATAAGGTAGATAAGCTGACAGAGATCTACATTGCGGAAATTGTCAGATTACACGGAGTATCGTCGAGTATCGTATCAGACCGTCACCCAAAGTTCACGTCTCACCTTTGGGGAGCTTTGCATGAAGCGTTGGGAACGAAACTTAGATTGAGTTCAGCATACCATCCGCAAACAGATGAACAGACTTAGAGAACGAATCAATCCTTGAAAGATTTATTGAGAGCATGTGTATTAGATGATAAAGGAAGCTGGGATGATGTATTGTCGTTGAATTAGTTCACTTACAATAATAGTTTCCACGCAAGTATTGGAATGGCACCATATGAGGCTTTGTATGGACGCAAGTGTCAGATGCCTTTTTGCTGGTATAAGGATGGAGAGAGTATGATTGTAGGACTTAAGATGGTGCAACAAACTACAGAAAACGTCAAGAGGATATAAGAGAAAATGAAGATCTCACAAGACCGTAAGAGGAGTTATGCGGACAAGCGTCGCAGACCTTTGAAATTCGAGCAGGGTGATCATGTGTTTCTAAGGGTCACACCTACAACTGCAGTTTGCAGAGCCATTAAATCAAGAAAATTGACTCTGAAATTCATTAGACCATACCAAATTACTATACGAATTGGACCAGTGGCTTAACGAATTGCTTTACCTCCAATAATGTCCAATATCCACGACGTATTTCACGTGTCATAGTTAAGGATATACATTTCGGATCCGTCACATGTGATCGAACCAGACACAATTCAACTAAAGGATAACCTGTCATTTGAAGTGCCACTTGTAAGAATTGGGGATAGCAAGATTAAACAGTTAAGGAACAAGGAAATTCCACTAGTCAAAGTGATTTGGAATCCAACTACTAGAGACGCGACTCGGGAACTAGAGAGTAAGACGAGGGAACAACATCCTGATTTGTTTATCGACGCGTAGTTTCGAGGACTAAACTAATTTAAGGGGGGTAGTAATGTCAGACCCTTAATTTTAAATAAAATTATGGATTAAATAACAAATATATTTTGAGATATTTGTAATATGTTTAATATATGTATATTTATATATATATATATATATATATATATATTTTGAGATTGACTAAAATTATTTGTCGAAGAATAATTTAATTTTATTACGAGGAATTTTATACCGTACCGTTATCGAATTTTATCTGTCAATAGAGTTGCGACTGGAGTATTTAGTTAATTGTGGGTTAGTTTAAATATAATATATATATATATATAGTTGGTGAAGTAAAATGCATATATATATATATATATATATCTATGTATGTGAGAGGAAGGCAAAAAACAGAAACATAAGGGAAAACATTTCCTTCCTCATACCTGCGGTGCACCATCCATCTCCTCTTTCTTCTTTTTTTCTGTTTTATTTTTGTTGGTAGAGAAAAAACCAAACTCAAAACCTAGATTACTTCCAAATCTAAGCTTCCATTCCAAGAGTGTCAAGAGGGAAAGTTACTCCACTCCTCAGTACGGTGCGAGTGAGCTAACTTTGGTAGCGATGACGCAAGGGGGAGTTTTGCCAGTTTTGGTCGCGGTAACGAAAACGGATGAGAAAACGTTAGCAAGGTAAGGGGCTCCTTCCAACTTTTTAGTTTGCATGTAGGGACTCTATATGTGTGTTTGATGAACGATTAATGTGTTTATCTTTGTTGAAAACAAGAAGTTGTTGTGGTTGATAATAAAAATGCCATTATTGTGTTGTGATGATAAAAATGTCATTATTGTGTTGTTGATGATGTTGCTGCTATATGGATTGTGTTAAAGATTTTTTGGTTCTTGTTGTTGAAGAGGTTATGGTTGTGTTGTTGTTGTTGAGAGATTGATTGTTGTTGTGTTTGTAGTTATTTTCAAAGAAAAGAGTTTGAGCTCAAGATGAAATTTACTTGAAAATTACACTATTTTCGACGATGTATTCAAATACGACACTAGCATATTTGAATATACTTCTGCAAAGTTCAGTTTTTATTCAAATTTTGAACCTCGTATTCGAATACGACACCCCGTATTCGAATACAGAATTGCAGATTATGCTTCTGACTTAGCATTTGTATTCGGCTACGACACCCTCGTATTCGAATATAGAACTGCAGATTTTGCTACTAACTTAGCATATGTATTCGACTACAAGAAGTTATATTCGAATACAACCTGTATTTTTGTCAAAAATTCTATTTTAAAATATTTCTTCATGCACTTAATCACTTGGAAAACATTTTTAAGACATATGATAAATTATATGAGATTCGTTTGAGATTGTTTATGTAATGGTGGTGAAGTGTCTGGGTTTTATAATTGTATTTACGTACTGTTTTCAGTGAAGAGAAACAGAGTACGCTCATGCATTGCATAGTTAAGTGGTGACCGCGATGGGCCACAGAGTTGAGTGGTGACTGGGATGGGCAGTGAAGTTAAGTAGTAACCGTGATGGTCTATAGGGGGGTTCCACGTGATTAGAAGTCCATCCTATCCATACGAGGATTTAACTAATGTGTAAAGCCTGTGAGAGGGTACACTCTAAGTAATTTGTGCTAGTCCGTGTAAGACAACACCTATAAAGTTAAGTAGTGACCGTGATGGGCTACGGGGTGATTCCACATGATTAGATGGTCCATCTTATCCTTACGGGGATTTCACTTATGTGTAAAGCTTGTGAGAGGCTACACTCTAAGTAATTCGTGCTAGTCCGTGAGATATTGCACCTATAAAGTTAAGTAATGACTGTGATGGGCTACGGGGTGGTTCCACGAGATTAGATGGTCCATCTTATCCTTGCGGGGGTTTAACTAATGTGTAGGGCCTATGATAGGCTACATTTTAAGTAAATCGTGCTAGTCCGTGAGAGACTGCACCTCAGTAATTAGTACTCAGGCCTGTGATCGACGGTACAATTATGATTTACACCCCTCATGGAGGGTTTTGTTTTGAGGATTTCGGGATCATGTGCATTGGCATGTACGCATAGCATTAGAATGGTTGACGTGTGAGTCATGATTGTTTTGATCCTATATCTAAAAATGATATGTGCAAGTTCCTAATAAGTTGTTGTGATTGTTGATTGTACTTGGGCTTGCAACATGATTTGTATTTTAAATCTTTTGTTTCATTGAAAACATAGATGTTATACATTTTCAATAAGTGGGTATACTTATCTTGTCAATGTTGTTATCTTGATGGAACATGCTATCTATGTATTGTTGACTTTGTCATATTTGGTAATTGTTGACTGTTATTTTCGGTTGGTGACCCTTTACATTATGGAAAAAAATTGGGTTTTGCCCTCAGATGATACCCACGTCCGTACCACCGACGGTTACCCAGACAACGGATACATCGTTAGACTTCCTTGATTGTTACATGCCGACTGCTTAAGTATACAACCCCATCTCAAGTAGGGCTACTTATATAGGGAGGGTGGTGAGAACCAGTAGGATTGTCTGGGTAGTGTCATATATGGATCACACTCACGCACGAATCGATTTTACAGTACCCTCATGACTGGTACTCGAGGCGAATGGGGCATTTAGGGACGCAGAGGGTCCTACAGTTGGAGTTGAGATGGACGCCACTATAGATGTGGTGACTCCTACCGTGGTAGCAGAAGATGCGGTGCCTGAATCAGGAGCGGGCGAGAAGGACAAACGGCTGACGCCATCGGCGGTTGACATCCCAAGATCGTCTAGGCCATGAGAGGACTGCTTCGAGATTCCAGCGCCGCCGAAGCGACCTTTATCGTGGGTGGATCTGACATCAGAGGAGACTGATCCTTCTCTGGCTAATGAGGAGGATGTCACATCGAGGCGAGTAACTACGTCGGATGAGACTTATGGAGAGTGCGGTGGTAACCCTTGCTATTGTAACTATTAGTGCATGATCAGATTAGTTTTGTTGTATAGTGCCCTAGTGTTTTGGTGGTTGTACATATTTCTTTTTGGGATGACTGTATTTATGACGTACTCTGATAGTCACTTTTGTTGGTGGTTCCATGATCCAATTTTTTGACGTGACCATGGGGGTGAAGGTGCAAACACGAGAAGGGTGGGTTGAATTGTGTTCGTACTACTTGAATTATTTTTCTGTTTTTGATGATTATTTGAAATCTTAAATATAATTAAGTAGAGTTAGCAACGGATAAAGTAAAATAAACAACACAAGGATTTATCCTGGTTCACCATTAACAAGGCTACATGCAGTCCCTTCACCTCGAAGGATTTTTTCCACTAATTCAAAACCTTTGAAAACAACAACACTACTGACCCTCCAAGTCAGTCTTCCCAAACAGCCTAACAATCCTAGAGTTTTGAGGAACACAACACCTTAACTTCACAAGTGAACTCTTCTCCTACCAATCTGACAACCCCAGATTGTAGAAGGGATTTCAACACCTTGAATCTAAATGCTAAGTCACCTGCTACTTCTTCTGACTCTTCAGATTGTAGACTCTACTTCAACAATATAGATCTAACACAAGGGAACGAAAAACAAGAGTGCTTGCTTCTGGAAAGCTGGTACTCACAATTAACCTCACTAAAAACTCGAGTGTTTGCTTTTGGAAGTTTATGACTCTTTTACTGATTTTCGATGCTAAGTCTTCTGCCTTTAGCCTCCTTTTATAGATCAATAATTAGGGTTTCTTCCATGCTTAAACTCGAGCTGAATCTGCCACGATTCTCTTGCAAAAATAACTTGGCCAATCGAGTTTCACTTAAATAAAAATCATATCTTTTTAACTCCAGATGGCTTTTGAAAATTCTGTTAACCAATCCTGTTTCTTTTAATTTCAAACCATATCTTTTTAAGCTTCATATTGCAGTCGAATTTCTTCAACTCTTCAGTAATTTTTGAATCAAATCCCCTTAATACTTTGATCAAATGTCTATCAAAATTTAATCAAGTCTTCTTCGAATTTTAAATCAAGTCATCACTGATTTTCATCATGACTAAAATCTGGACCGTATGATCTTCTGAGATCGACCTCACCGGGACCATATAATCTGATCTACCCCAATTCTGTGATCCTCTGATCACAGCCAACACTGAACCACATGATGTGATCTTCTGATCTCGGCCAACACTGGGCCATATGATCTGATCTTCTGATCTCGGCCAATCACTGGTCCATATGATCTGATCTTCTGATCTTGACCAATCACTGGGCCATATGATCTGATCTTCTGATCTCGACGACACTAGGCCATGATACTTAAAATTGAACCATTTATCTGAACATTTTCCCTCTGATCTGGACCATGTATGGACTGAGTCTGGATTGAATCAGAATTAAATCTGGACTTATGATATTTTAATCTGGACATTTATCTTCTGATCTGGATCAAGTCTGGATTAATTCTGGACAGTCATTTCTTTTGATCTCGACTGAGTTTTATGTTCTGGACCATGCTATCTTCTGGTCTGGACCAAGTCATTTGTTCTGGACCAGTTATCTTCTGCTCTGGACCAAGTTTGGAGTAAGTCCGGACTGATCCTTATTTTCACGACCAAGCTATATTCTGGTCAGGATTAAGTCTGGACCATATCTGACTTATGATTCCTTCTAGTCTGGACCAAATCTCTCTCTGACAAGCTTCGTTCTGGTCTGGACCAAGTCTCCTTTTGAACTCTGCTACTTTCTAATCTAGGCCAAGAAAGATATCCTCTTATGATGTTATTTGACCTTTGATGACATCCTCTGATATCCTTTGGGGGTGTATCCTCTGGTGTCTTCTAGATGCATTATCTGGCCTAACCTTCTGGTGACATTTCTATCTTCTGGTTGCTTCCTTTTGATGTATCTTCTGGTGGTGTCATCCTTTGATTTTGCACAGCTTCTAATTTGTTCTTCTAAGTCAAAATACTATTTACATAAAATACTTTTGTTAACATCAAAACTAAGTATAGAACCAACTTGGTTCCAACATTCTCCCCCTTTTTGATGATGACAAAACCTTGTATTTTTTATGACTTATTTTGTTAGGCTCCCCCTCATATCAAACTTCTCCCCCTAAGTTTAATGCCCCAAACTTTTCCTCTCCTTTTCAACTCCTTCTTTTGTTTCACTCTTTCTTTTCTCTCTTCTTTTCAACTCCTTCTCACTCTTTCTTTCTCTCCCCCTTTTTGTTATGAGCCAAAAAGAGATTTCTTTTTTATCTTCTGGATTACAAAAAGACAAATAACAAACAATTAAATATAAAACTTTAAAAATTACTCCTCTAAAAAAACTACTTGATCTAGTCAAATATAGAGATTATGTTGAGATACTTCTTGATGAACATGGTCTATGATAAAGTGATGTTTGATTTCTATGTAATTTGGCTCTAGAATGAAGGATGGGGTTCTTGGTTACGTTGATGGCTGAAGTATTGTCACAGTATAAAAGGATGTTGTTTTCAAAGATGTTGTAGTCTTCCAACTGATGTTTCATCCAGATTAACTATGAACTGCATCCTGCTGCTGATATGTACTCAGCTTCTGCTGTGGACATGGCAATGGTGCTTTGTCTCTTGCTTGAACAGGATATTAAATTGTCTCATAAGAATGTGCAGTTTCCACTTGTACTCTTTCTTTCGAGTTTATCTCCAGCATAATCAGAATCACAGTAGCCACTTAGTTTGTATGTGGGAGTTTTCTTGTAGAGCAAGGTAAGATGTGTGGTTGCTTTTCGGTATCTAAGGATTCTTTTGACAGCAGTTAAGTGGGATTCCCGAGGGTCAGCCTGAAAACGAGCACAGACACAAACACTAAACAAAATGTCAGGTCTAGAAGCAGTTAGGTAAAGAAGGAATCCAATCATACCTCGGCATGTTTTCAAGTCTACCTTTTGGCCGGATTCATCTTTTTCAATTGAGCAGGTGGGGTGCATGGGGGTGACCATAGGCTTACAATCAGTCATCTTGATCTTTTGAGAAGTTCTTTAGTGTACTTAGATTGGTGAATGACTATACTTGTGTTTGCCTTGCTGAATCTGAATTCCTAGGAAGAACTTAAGTTCCTCCATCATGCTCATTTGAAACTCTTGCTGCATCTCTTGACACCTAATTTTGTCCGCTTTATTTAGACATTTTTATATAAAAAATTTAATATTATATATAAAAAAATAAGGAAAATATAATAAATACAAATAAAAATAAATAATTAGACTATAAACTTTATACAATCTTGAATGTTTTGTTGGTTCTTATTTGTCTCTGATTCCTGTTCAGGCGTTCACTCTTTTCTAGAAAAAACAAAAAAAGGTACATAATCGAATAAAAAGAAATTGAAAGGAAATGGAATGATGACAATAAAAATTAGTATAATGGTGACCATTTGAATAAAAAAGAAACCGAAAACAAATTGATGAATAGTAATAAAAATCAGCATAATGGTGACCATTTGAATAAAAAGAAACCGAAAACAAATTGATGAATAGTAATAAAAATCAGCATAATGGTGACCATTTGAATGAAAAGAAACCGAAAAAAAATTGATGATTAGTAATTGGTAATCAATCCACAATTATTTCTTTGTCTTTTGTAACCTTCAACCTGAAAGTCTATAAATAGTCTACACCATGAGTCGAAGAGGAGGAGCACGATGGAGAGTAAAAAAAAAAACAGAGAGAATAAGAGGCAAAAATAGGGAGGAGTAGACAATTGAAACTTTGATAAAGTCAGTCTAGCAAAAACCAATTGAGCAGGTATCAATGTTCTTATCCTCCTCTTATTTTCTTTTTATTATTGCTTCAATTTAATAAAATAAAAACGCAATTTAGTTTTTCTAAGCTTTCATTTTTTTAATCTATTGTACATGTTCCTAAAATTGTTATGCAACGCATATACTAAAAAAAAATATAAATAATTTATACTTATAAACCAATCACCAAGTAAAACAAACTTCAACCCATTGTATCATAACACAAAATTCACATAACGGTTTATCAAAATAAAAAAAACAATCATAACAACGAATAAATAGTTTTTATTTATTTTATTTTTAGAATTAACAGTCGCTGCCGCCGGATGAAATTCATCCTCGCTCGCCGCGCCACATCACTTAGTGGCCTTTATGCCGTGACAGATCCGACAACGCATAAGCAAATCCTTTAATAGGCTGTTTCATTGTCGTGTCCATCCGTTTCGTGCATAAATCACCGCATTACGGTTGTTTTCTATATAAAAAATCAATTGTTCTTTATTTAAAAAACCAAAAAAATACAAAAATTAAAATATACAATTTATGAACAAACATCTCACATTTTTTTGTTATTATTATTATTATTATTAATATTATTGTTATTATTATTATCACTATTATCATTATTACATTTTTACTTCTAGATACATATATAATAATAACTATAATAAAACAATTGTCAAATAGAGTAATAATAAAATCGGATAACACATAAATATTTTCTACCCAAGAACTACGTGTGTTTTGATTTCTCTATTGCACCTGCGGATACGTAGGAGCAAGGTTTTTTTCCTTGTCAAACCAAATTATAAAAAATATTTTTCTTTTTCTTTTATTAATGTAAATAATTTATTTTCCTTTTTATTATTTTTTTAGGGGTTAAAATAAATAATTAAGAAAATAAATAATTTGTATACAATTAATTATAGGGTAACCGTTTTAACGGACGATGTAGGGTAATATTACTTTCTCTACTCGTAATGGACTCCCGAATCCATTTTTTTGGTTCAAAAACTTTATTTTAGGTTTTATCTAATTTTTTCCTTTTTTTTTAAATAAAATAAAATTGGTGGCGACTCATTTTTCGCGGACTAACCAGACGCAACAGCTGGCGACTCTGCTGGGGAATTTTTGAGAGTCAAACCCAACTAAATTAATTGTATATAATTATTTATTTATTTATTTTTATTTATATGATCCCTCTTGTTTTTATTTGTTTTAATTATTTTATTATATATTTATTGTGATGATAATTGTTTTATTTTATTTATCTATCTAAACACTACACTAACACGCGATTCACACACTTATGAGTGGGCTCTATACCCGGGCTGAGTGCAACCTAAGATAAATTAGAGACTGTGTAATGATAATCTTCTGAATGTACATCCTGTTTGGTTGTCATGAAAGTCTCACCTAGATTTGACCTTTTCCAGAATATTTCCATTTTAATAGTTTACCTATTAATTGGTTTAATAATTTAGAATTGACTTGTGTGCTCTAGGAACCGATTTAGAACTATAAAGCCATCCATGGTGAAGATTCACGTTAAAGACTATAGAACAATCAAATAAGAAAATAACCATGTAGGTCACATACATATTTGAGAAAAAAAAATTACCTACCGCTATATCATATTCCATTGGACAATCACGCATATTACATCATTTTGATTTCATTTTACAACATTTTTTTTCTTAATTTTTTTTTTTAAAAATCATTGCAGATTTTGAGGTAGTACAATTTTTTTTTACATAATCATTTCATTCGTTTTTTTACATTCTCATAACATTTTCCTTCATAAAAATAAAATAAAAAGAAATAAAAAAAAAAGAAAGCAAAAAAAGAGTATCATGACACCCTTACCAAACATATTCCCGAACTAAAATCATGAGATGAATTAGAACATACAAAGATGACTTAAACCAACTCAAAGACCTTATGGCTAAAAGCTTGGAAATCTTACACACCATTGATATATGAAATCATGAGAATCCTTCATGAAAAAAAATATATCAGGAAGAACTCATGTTTACCCCTTGATTTCAAAAGTCTGACAATTTTCACCTTTTAGTCTACTTTTTGGTTATACTCTACCTTAAGTCACTTGCCACAAGATTTGAACCTGATATTGATGAGATTCATCTTCATCATCCACCCCCTACTTCCAGGTCATGACCATATTTTCTTGGCTTTTCACCACAAGTAAACCTCTAGAAGTTGGGTCGTCTGTGTTGAACTTTCATCATTACTGCTTATTACTTTGATGCCATGAAAAAATTCATCAATCTAAAGAAAAATGTCAAATCTTGTATGAACCTTTAAGGACAATTGAAAAAAAATCGAATAAACATTATGTTGAAGTCATTGACAGTGTTGAATATAGTTTGAGTTTATCCAGAGGACAAAGTCTACAATGAAGATATTATGAACTTCTCTCGTGAGTTTTAATTTGATAATGAAGCACTAATAATATTGCTAAGGATAAAGTCTTATGATACTTTATTATATTGACACACTCTTGTTTTCTTAATATTACGAATATCAATAAATGCATTTTGTATTGTTTCCTTTTCCTTCTCATTCATCATATATTCCACAATTTCTTACCAAACATCATTTGTCTTTCTCTTCTTTAAACCATTTTCCAAGCAATTTTGGAAGTAGTCCGTTCATAAATATGTTTGTTAATATCTCATACATAGTTTTAATCATGCTATTAATTCCACTGAATGTGAGAGCGATATAAATAAACTCCACTATCTGGATGGGCCTCGATATGTTGGGGCATGAAATTAACGCCACGTTAATCCCCTAGGAAAGTCGTTTTACCTTTATCATTATCTAATTGTGCTTTGAATATACCAATCACGTGGGGGAATTTGAAGTTTGTACCAAGGATATTCTAGTCGTCTACGAATCAAAAAGTTTAAATGTTGAAAGTACATGAGCATTGAATGTAATCCTCAATCAGCTAAATCAAGAATGGAAAAACTGGAATATGAAGATGATCATTTATATATGTATATTAGACAAATGTCTAAAACAAAATTTTGAAGTTATTTTCCATTATGTCCCTCAATGATATAATCAACCAGCTGACGTTCTAGCTACTTAATCTTCAATGTTCAAAGTAAGTCATGATGAAGAATAGTCACTCACAAGAATGAAAGTCACAATTATCATGCTTATAATCAAATGTATAAGAAAAGCTAGATGGAAAGTTCTCGTACCAAATACTACCTCATAAATGTGGAATACCCTTCCTGAGTGTCATACTATAATTGGTGCACCCCTTTGTTCCTTATTGTATAGAATAAAGGTAGTGCGACCCACTCAAACAAAAAAACCCTTTATCAAGAGTAATGATCTGTGTTGACCGACTGAATTCAATTCAGGAAAAATGTTTACTACCTCATGTCAGGGACAATTATTTCAAAAGATCTTAAAAGAAGAACATATGAACTTCGGAGCTTCAAAAAAAAGAATTAGCACTCAAGAATATTTACATATCTAAAAGGTCTAGCATGACAAGCGGACTCCCAACTACATGAGCCCTAATACCATAAAAGAAAAATACATTCCAGTGTGGTTCTGATACACACCAATATGGATCAAGAAGACTTATCACTACTTGCACACATTGATGCTTCAAAAAGTGTTACATCTAAATGAAGACCCGCTAGGTTGAAAATCCAAAAGGATGACCTAGACAAAAATTAGGGTATACAAAAATAAAATAATAATAATAAATACCCGCTAGGTTGAAAACCTAAAAGGACAACCTAGGCAAAAATTAGGGTACAAAAAAATAAAAATAAATACCCGCTAGCTTGAAAACCTGAAAGGGCAACCTAGAAAAAAATTAGGGTACAAAAATGAGTTAAGACCCACTAGGTTGAAAATCCAAAAGGACAGCCTAAAAAAAAAAGTTAGGATACAAAGTCAAATAAAGACCTTCTAAATCAAAAACTCAAAGGGGGGACCTAGGCGAAAATGAATGAAGATCTGTTGGGTAATAAACCCAAAAGGGCGACGTAGGCAAAAATTAAGGCCACAAACAAAAAAGAACTTCACTAGCTTGAGAATAAAAGAAAATGAGCAAATAATATGGTTTATGCAGATCAGATCAATGTTGAAGCAGAATATATTCTGAAAGGTTGTGAAAATAAATTAGGGCAAATCATATCCTCCAAAGTGGATTAAAAACGTGATTAAAATTATGGCATGAGTTATTAACACACTTCTTTTATGAAATACTACTAACAAATTGGGCCATTTACCTATACGAGATCACATTATCTTCTTTTCTTTCTATGAATCTTTTTTTTTTTTGTACCATAGATTTTCTCACTAAATATCATATTCTAAACCTTGCTTCACTAATTTCTTATGTTGTAAATCCTTTTGTCAAAATGCATTTTTTATGATAATCATATGTTGGGGCACAAAATATGTCAATGTCAAGAGGCCAAAATAGTATGATGTCTTTACATATAAGGCAGTGGCAAATGGAGATCAAGTCGAAGATGTTACAAAAATATCTTTAAAGATCAAAAGGAAAATCACCACTATGTCTTCAAAGTGGTGCACATATTTCATCCATGAATCCAAGGACCATGTTTGTTTGTAAGGAGGTGAAAAAAAATAAAAAAAAATTGATTGAAAAAAAAATATATAAAAATGAAGGAAAATGTTCATTCATCAAACGCATTCATGACATTTCATATTTTCAATAATGTATAAATTTAAAATCAGGACTACTCACCCGCACCCTCTAATTTAAAAGACGGGATGATTTACCCGTACACTCTAATTTAAAGTCGGGATGATTGACCCGCACCCTCTAATTTAAAAGCCAAAATGATTTCCCATTATCTCACATTTATATTCTGGTTGACAATGCGGCCGACCATTCGGTCTTCTCTTTTATGGATGATTTCTCTGGGTATGATGAAATTAAGATGGCAACCAAAGTTATGGAAAAAACAACTTTCATTTTTGGTCTGAAGAATGCCAGGCCAACCTACCAAAGAGCTATGGTAACCTTGTTCCATGACATAATACATAAAGCGGTAGAAGTTTATGCAGATGACATCATTGCTAAGTCACAAATAGAAGAAAAACATGTTATTGATCTAAAGAAACTCTTCGAAAGACTTAAAAAATTTAAGCTAAAACTTAATCCCTACAAGTGTACTTTCGGCGTGAGGTCGGACAAATTATTGGGACTTGTAGTTAGGTAATAAAGAATAGAGATCGGCCTCGATAAGGTTTGGGCCATTTCATAAATACCTCCCTCAAGTACAGAAAGAGAAGTTCGTGGTTTTCCTGGGAGACTAATTTATTATTCAAGATTTATATCAAAACTAACCGCTACTTGTGAACTGATCTTTTAAACTTTTACGAAAAAATCAAACAGTTGTGTGGAATGAAGAATGCCAAAACACATTTGAGAAAAATCTGACAGTATTTGCAGAAGCCTCCAATTCTAGTCCCCCCAATTCCAGGCCGACCCTTGATCATGTATCTTCCAGTCCTCAACGGGTCCATGGGATGCGTGTTGGGGCATCACGATGAAACTAGAAAGAATGGGTATGCCATTTACTATTTGAGCAAAAAATATACAGATATACAGTGTTAGAACGAACTTGTTGTGCCTTAGCCTGGGCGACCCATCGCTTGAGGCAATGCATGCTTTTCCATATGACTTGCTTGATATCCAAGATGCATTCGATGAGGTACATTTTCGAAAAAATCTGCTCTCACAAGGCAAATTTCAAGTTGGCAGGTGATGTTATCAAAATATGATAATACCTATGTCACTAAGAAAGACATCAAAAAGTGGATGATTATCAGTCAATGCAATGTGAATTTGTGGATGAAAGCATTATGGTTTTGTCTGAAAAATGAGATAATGGAAAATGGACCCTATTGCTCGACGAGGCCTCAAACGTAATAGGACATGGGATTGAGGTTTTCTTAATATCTCCCAAAAAAAGGTTCATACCTATCACAGCACGCTTGTGTTTTGATTGTACCAATAATATTGCAGAATATGAGGCTTGTTCCATGGGAATTTTAGCTGCTTTGGAATCAAAAGTATGAGTACTGGAAGTATATGGAGATTCAGCTTTAGTCATTAATCAACTTAACCAAGAATGGGAAACTCGAGATAAGAAGCTAATACCTTACTTTACATACATAAAGGAATTGTCTTTACAATTTGACAAAATAACCTTTCTCTGTATCCCTCGAGAAAACAATCAATTGGTTGATGCTTTGGCTACTTTATCCTCGATGTTCCAAATAAGTCAAAACGATGAAATCCCATCCATTAAAATGGAGAGTCAAGATCATCCTCCCTACTGGCACGTAATGGAAGAAGAAACCAACGGGAAACCTTGGTATCACAACATCAAACATTATCTTATAAATAGAGAATATCCTCCTGGAATATCGGAGAATGAGAAAAGAACTCTAAGACGGTTATCCGCGAGCTTTTTCTTAAACGAAAATATTTTGTATAAAAGGAATCATGATATGGTACTCCTCAGATACGTCGATGTCGATGAGGCAAAAGAAATTCTACAGGATGTCCACGATGGCTCTTATGGGATCCATATGAATGGACATGCCATGTCTAGAAAGATTCTTCGGGCCGGGTATTATTGGCTCACACTAGAGAAAGATTGTTTTAATTATGTAAAGAAATGACATAAGTGTCAAATATATGCTGACAAATTCCACGCCCCACCAATGCTCCTGAACACCCTTGCAGCGCCCTGGCCGTTCTCAATGTGGGGCATAGACGTCATCGGAATGATCGAACCGAAAGCGTCAAATGGACATCGCTTTATCTTGGTGGCAATCGATTACTTTACCAAATGGGTAGAGGCCGCTTCGTACGCCAACGTAACAAAAAATGTGGTGGTCAAATTCATAAAAAGGGAGTTAATATGCCGTTATGGCCTACCAAGCAAGATCATTACTGACAATGCCACAAATCTGAATAACAAAATGATGGATGAATTGTGTGCCACCTTTAAAATTCAACACCACAACTCATCCCCGTACAGACTGAAAATGAATGGCGCAGTTGAAGCAGCAAATAAAAAATAAAAAAAAATTATTCAGAAAATGGTTATAACATATAAAGATTGACATGAGATGTTGCCGTTTGCACTACACGGGTATCATACTTCGATACGCACTTCAACTGGGGCAACCCCTTTTTCCCTAGTGTATGGGATGAAGGCTGTGCTACCTATTGAAGTAGAAATCCCTTCGCTAAGAGTATTAATGGAAGCCAAACTAGAGGAGTCAGAATGGATGCAAACTCGTTTCGATCGATTGAATTTAATTGAAGAAAAAAGGTTGGCGGCCTTATCCCAGGGTCAATTATACCAGAAAATACTAAAAAGAGCGTACGAGAAAAAATGCGTCCTCGAGAATTCCGGGAAGGAGACTTGGTGCTAAAAAAGATCTTACCCATTCAAAAATATTACCGTGGGAAATGGACCCCTAACTATGAGGGCCCCTATGTCATAAAGAAAGCCTTCTCATGTGGAGCTTTGATCCTCACGAATATGGACGGAAAAGATCTAGTCCTCCCTGTAAACTCAGACGCTGTAAAAAAGTATTATACTTGAATAAAATACCCGCTAGGTTGAAAAGCAGAAAGGGAAAACTAGACAAAAGTTAGGGTACAAAAAAATAATAATAAAATACCCGTTAGGTTGAAAACCTCAAAGGGCAACCTAGGCAAAAATTAGGGTACAAAAATAATAATAATAAAATGTCCGCTAGGTTGAAAACCTGAAAGGGCAACCTAGGCAAAAATTAGGGTAAAAAAAAATAGAAACCAAATACCCGCTAGGTTGAAAATCTGAAAGGGCAACCTAGGCAAAAATTATGGTACAAAAATAGAAAAAATACCTCATGATTTGAAAATCTGAAAAGGCAATCTAGGAGAAGAAGAAAAACAACAACAACAAAAACAAAGAATACAAGATCAACAATATGGATCGAACTATGGCACGAGAAGTTAGTACAGTCTACCTTTGAATTACTAATAAGCAAGTCAGGTCCTCCACCTATTTCTTTTGTCTACCTTTGAATAACTAGTAACCACGTCGGGTCTTCCACCTATTTCTTTTGTTTTTCTTTTACGACGAATATTGAACCTCAATATATTGATATATACTATTATATAATTTAACCCTCTTTCTAACATGCATCTTATGGTTATCATGTACTGGAAAGTAAAACATATACCATACCTAAATATAACGAATTGTAATAAAGTATCCATAGTAGAGTTTGTTTAGCGTACAAGGCAGACGACAACATGAGATCTAGCTCAAGATCAAAACAAAAATTCTTCTTCAAAAAAAAAAAAAAGAGAAGACAAAAGAGAAATCAAAGATATCAAGTTCAAGAAAAAAATATAATTGCCCTTCTCATCCATGAT